>CAXKVW010000364.1:0-53273 GCA_964058825.1 Carex arenaria | reverse complement strand
TAGACAATTGGTAGTAACGTTAAACCCCATGGACTGTTATGACTGGATTAAGATGAATAATTCATTGCCATACTATTGTTATATGTTATGTATCAGTGATTTTAAATTTTATGTCGTTTTTAGTTAAAATGAATAATTTGAGAGCCTCATAAGTTTCTTTTCGTTTATTATTTAGTCAGAATCACTGTTTGGATGTACATAATACAAAGTAAGAGAATAATAGGAGTTAATTAATTGTTACTATTTTGTTAGAGAATTGGTAGAAATTACCTTAATGCCTTTGGATTGGCATGACTGGATGTCAGAGGTGTGCCCGGTGCAAGTGCCTGATGCCGGATTACAGTGCCCTGCAAGGTTAAGAACCGGGGTTTGGCCATTGCCAAAGGTTGTCAGGAATGCCACCATGACATACCCATAGTTTCCGGTGGCGCATGTATCGGCCAGGGTTCCCTCATTGCCATTCTGACCCCAGTACACAGCAATGCTGCCGGCCTGGGCAGACGCAGCAAGGAGAGAGAGCAAGAGAGGGATGGTGAGGAGAGAGAGAAAGCTCCTGGTTTGAGAGGCCATTGTTGAGATATAGATGTGCTGTGAAGTTGTGAGATCATAGTATGTATTTATAGGGGAGGTTGGAATCTATTTTCTACATGGGATTTGGGTGGATGTTTCCTCTTGAGTTTTGATGCTAAGCTAGTCTTTTTGATATATATTTTAGAGTGAGTCTATGGTACTATGCATATCATGATTTAGTTTGTAATACGGTTTAATATTTTTTTTTTCAAAATTTTAATGGTCGATCCGAACCGTTCAACATGTTTTCCATATAAATATATACTTGCAGACCGAATTCTATATTTTTTGGAATTTGTTTACTATTTTTTTAAGATAGGTAGAAAATCACTGTTTTTAAATGGTCTAGAATTTTCAAATCAAGTGATTTTCTACCTACCTTAAAAAATAGTAAAAAAATTCCAAAAAATATAAAATTTGGTTGGCAAGTACATATTCATATGAAAATCATGTTCAACGGTTCGGATCGACCATTAAGATTTTAAAAAAGAAAATATTGAACCGTATTATGGATCAACCCGTGATATGCATAGTACTATAGACTCACTCTATATTTTATTGTAAATATCTCGTAGCCTCCTAGGCCTACACATAGTAACAAATCAATAGTTCGGGTTCGGTTCAGCGGGATTAAAAATTCGTGATTCGAGTATAATTCAGGTATAATTCGGGAATGATTCGGTAAAATAACAAAGCAAAAAAAGAAACCAGAAAAAAAAAAAACCATTCAAAAAGCATGTCCTCCTCCCATTGGAGCGGATCCAGAAATTAATTTCAAGCGCCAGCGCCTTTTTTGTTTTGAAACCAGTGCACCTAGTGGGCTGGCCCAATATTTATGTATTAAAGCATCCGTTTTTTCGAGTTTTTATCGCGAATAATTCGCGACTCGCGTTTTATACGCGTTTTATTCGGAGTTCGGTTCGGGAATGTCAAAAAAACGAATAAACGCAAATTATTCGCGAGTATTATTACTATGGGCCTACATACATTATTCAACATATGTCTCGTGCACTATTCAACATGATACTTTCATTTAGTAATATTTAATTATGTATTATTCATTGTCTCGTTATGAACATTTAATAGTGTATTATTTTGATAAATAATGTACTATTTTTTTTGTTGGAATTACATTAGATTGTCTCACTATATACTATATTATAAGTCATGAGTCGACTCACTTTGACTCGAGTTGCTTGCGAGTTGATTCTTAATTGGAGTTTCTGACTCAAAACTGAAATAGTGATCCGAACTGAACTCAGCTCATGAGTTCGTGAGTTGAATCCAAATTACCCTCAACTCAGACTCAATTCTGCTCATGAGCAACCCTATAGGTCATCCTCTATCTGACTTTGCATAAATTATAAAATTTTATCCTCATGTATATTTTATTATAAATATCATATGCATGTTGAGCTGTTTGGATTAATAGTTTGAACTTTACAAATTAAAATATAAAATATAAGATATTATGAGATATGAAAAATATGAAGTATTGGAACTCTCTTGTCTGTGTGTAAGAAGCAGTTTGAACTATGATGCATTTTTTCTCCATTTAAACAGGATGATATTGATGGTATGCTTGACTGTAGCGCATGCGGAGCCTTAATGGGAAGAGGAGGGTGTCCGATGCCTATCGGACCAGAATCTGTTCGATGGGTGTCTGATTCACTTTAAGATCTGTGCGCATAATTTTAATATCTATGCTACTTGCTTTAATATACGTGCGCACAGATTTTGAAGTAGATCGGACAGTATCGGACACCCATCGAACACTGATCTGGTCCGATGGGCATCGGACACCCCCCTCTCTCTTAATGCACGGGTAGATTTGAGATTTCCCTGCTAAACTGGAAACCAAGCGATGAATGTACGTAGGTCCATGTCAACGGATACGTTATGGTGGGATGGAGACATTTTTATTTTCTATCTTGTTAAAATAATAAATAACAAAATAAATAATAAAATAATTATTGAATAAATTTATAGTGTATATAGTTTAATCTAAAATATAATAAATAAATAATGTATTAAATACGTCATGTACGTAATATCACAAAATATAAATATTATACTTTTTTTTTATCTCATTAGTTTAAACATTATAAATTATTAATCAATTATAATGATATAAAATTTTGTCCAATTCAATTTTATCATAAATAATATAAAATGTTTAATTTTTTTTTTGTAAATTACTTGATATATAATCAAAGGTTTAAATAGCTAGCGTTTATCGCGTTATAGCAGAATGGCTAAAAAAAGTGCTATATCCAAATAGCGCTGTTATAGTGCGAAATAGCGCGCTATAGTGCCGATAGTGTCATAGCTTTTATGGTCCGAAAACGCTATTATAGCGTTCTATTTAGAACCTTGTATATAATGCTCTATAAATCAATGCAATCATCACATATAACAAAAGAAAAAAAAAATATATTTACAAGAAAGTGTTGATCTTTTTCCAACGAGTGTGGTTATTATCTGTATAAATAAAATATATTATATATAATATAATATTTATCAACTACCTTATAGAGTAACAAATATAAAATAGTTTTTTACTCATATTTTTATCCGATTTCGTACAACTTTTTTTTCTTATTCATATATGTTAAGTTAACAATTTTTTTTATCCATACTGATCTTGATCGAACACGATACGAGTTGAATAAACAATTAAATTAAAGACTTATTGACACTCCCATTTAATCGATGCATGTTTCAGAAGACAAAAACCATGCATAAACAATGAACTGTTCGTTTGTGGCCAAAATATCTTCAAATACTACAGTATAATAACAAATATCAGGCACGTTCTCTAATTTAAACTGCAAGTGGATACAATTTCATCCGTTGGATCAGACTTGAGATTATTAGACGTGTACGTATGTACAAGTTGGAGATTGAAATTTTGATTGTTTGATAGAAGCCTTTGACTTGATCAAAGCAAAGAAAAGCACAAACCAGACTTAAAAATAACGCTAAATAAACAAAATCGACCGAATTTGACTTTGAGATGACAATCACTTGACAGTGATTATTTTAACAATAATTTTCTTTTTTAAAAAGAAAAAGAAAAAAAACAATTTTAAAAATAATTTTCTGTTTTGTAAAAAAAATAGTTCAAATAAAATTGTAAATAATGATAAATTAATTTATATTTGCGTTCTTATTTAGTAAAGGATATGTACCCGTTACACTTCAAAATAAATTACCGGTAAAGGGCTCTTTTGTGCCAACTGCCAACTAATACAGATGAGAAAGTAAGGCAAATTTATGTTTTTAGAGGAAAGAGCTACTTTATATATATTTTTTGGGAGAATTTCATATACGCCCCTAAAAAATCTCAGATATTCATAATATCATATTAATTACTCTAAATTTCAAAATCTCACGAATTACCCAATTTATTGTCTTTTCTATTAAAACTCGTTTTTCAATTTATAAAGTACATATTTTACCCTTTATTAAAAAATGTGTAGCATGTTTAAGAAAAATATCCAATCTTATAATTGACCGGTTGTTCGATCAACTAGTTCATTGTCTTACTTGTGAGCTGCACCCAATTGTACATCTAAATGCCACCTCACATGCATCACAAGTGGAAAAATAAACCATTTGCATTTGCCCTCGAAAATCGACGAATTAGATGACTGAACATTTTCTTACACATAATACATATTTTTACTTTTTAATAAAAAAGTAAAATGGACACTTTATAAATTAAATTTTAATTTAAAAAAATAATTTGAATAAATCCGTGAGTTTTTGAAATATAAAGAGGTAAATAAAATATTATGAATTTTAGGAGGAGGAATGCCTAAAATCAAAGTTTTTGAGGGGTATATCCAGGAGTGAAACGGAGCGAATAGTGGAAAAACCATATTCATATTTTATTTTATTTTTCGGATACAGATACGAAGCGGGTATCATTCGGATATAGATGTGGGTCTGGATTAGATTGGATATTTATTAAAATAATATGAACAAATATTAAAGTTCATAATATTCATCTAATTATAATGGTGAATAACATAATATTTCATAATATATATTATATGGTATATATCTATTATTCTGATACGGATAATTAAAACGTAAAATCATATCAGTATCTTAATAAACATGAATATTTGAATATCGGATATCCACATCTAAATTTTTGTATACAAATCGGATATTATTCATACGGTTTTCACCCCTTGGTATACTGTATACATGAAGTCCTCCCTTTAATTAATTATCGTTTTGTTCCACAGAAATTAATTGTCGTCTTGACTCAATTGTGCCAACCCATTTAGGAGTGTCAATGGCACCCTTTTACCCGTTTATCCGACCCGTACCGTATCCGAAAAGACGGGTACGGGTAAGCTTTTTTTTTCATAAACTTATCGGGTATGGGTAAATATTTTTTTTTTGTTATCTAAACGGGTAAGAGTACGGGTAAAGCCTATTTCTTACTCGTTACCCGATCGGATAAGATATATATTTTTTTAATAAAGTACTATGCATGTGTCAAATGAATGTATATATTTAATAAATAATACAAATAATTATTAGTATTATCCGCTACCGTTTCATTATCTGACAACCAAAACGGTTAAGGGTAGGATATGTGTAAGATAATTTGTAGCGGGTACGGATAAGAACAATTTGTAACAGATATGGGTATGAAAATGCTTCCACCCGACCCTTACACCCCTAAACCCATTATCCACTTAAAAAGCGCAACGCTTTCGACGCGCTTCCAAGTCTACTGTAAAAAGCTATGGTTTTTCAGCGTCTTCATTAATTTCATCATGAGACTTCTCCTTAGGCCACTTCATTACAAGGTTATTTCCATATTTTCGGATTTTTAATTTTTTCTTGCATGCTTGTAATGCAGTAGGCCGCTGAAAACATTGATTCAGACTGATAAAAAGGAGACTAGATTGAAGAAATCCAACAAAAAAAATACAAATGAAATTTCGGACTATACAAGGACGTCGTAATTAATTGTTAATGGAAAAAAAAAAATCTAAATTCTTACTATGACCTCACTCCGAAAAACTTGTAAAAAGATTTGTATTTATTATGTGATGCAGCGCATAAATAACGGATTAACGGTCATTCATAACCAAAAGAAATCATCTAAAACTTGTAAAATTTCGTTTAAATTTCTTATATTTTGTGTTTTGAAGAGTATGTTTATCTTTGGAAATTAACATTTATATATTTTTTATTTATTTGAAACGGAAATAGGTCTTTGAAAAGACAACGAGATGCATTTATTGAGCAATTTAATTAGAAATCAAAACAATCTAGAACAATTATGAAAAGCCAATTCTATATTTTTCTTTTATCTTGACAAGGCCGGGCTGATAATATTTCTTTTCTATTGTTATATTCTGGTGAAAAAAAAAGATGGCACTACTCGATACTTCATCAACAAAACGCATTTCGTTTTGGCAAACTATGACAACTAAAACGTTGCGATAAATGCTAAATAATGTTTGCATTTAAATTCGGAGAAGCACACTTAAATTGAGAGTAATATAGAAATCATAATTTGTGATAAATTACGTTTATATGTAATTAGAGAGACAGAGAAGCTAGAGAGTAGAAAGAATAGGAATTCTGTAAATGACTTTTCCTTATTGCCCAATGTTTACAGAGAGATACAGTGCCTTTATATAGGCTCGTGATTAGCTAACAGATTGTTCTAGAATAATCTCCTAACTAACTATTGTTACAATCTCTTTAACTAACTATTGTTACAACTAACAATTGTCTTAATCTCTTAACTAATTGTTGTTGTAACTAACTCTTTGGAGCTGTGGCTAACAATATAGATTACTTTTGACCTTTATTGTTCTTAAAATACAACAACAACAACAACTGCACAAGTAATTATAGAATCATCATATGATTGTACGGCAAGTGCAAATGACAATTTATTGGATCCGAATCTGTTGAAATTTGTGACCAATGAACAGTAGTTATGAAATATTGCAATCTGAATTCAACCATCGAATTGTTTTGAGATGCGTGCAAGGAAAAACCAGCTGTTTCAAGATGCATTTTCGAAAAAAGTTCGATGGCTGGATTCGGATCGCATAGATTTCAGAATTACTGTTAACTGGTTTCAGAATTGTTGCAGATTTATTTTCCAATTTGTTTTGTAATTTGGAGGAAAAGATGCAGAAGTGTCTAGAAAGAAAATAAAAACGACTAATGTCATACAGTTTAAAATTTTATGGATTGATTGACACGCCAAATACAACAGTCACAAAATCACATCAACGTAGGTGTGTTGCAAATTGAATTGCCTTCTGTTTTCGTTCTTTTTGTTTTTATTTATTTTGCTTTATTTTTGTATTGTTTTTCGTTATTATATATATTTTTTTTGTAAAATCAGACACTTCTAATATTTTTTATCAATAAAATTTGAAAACTTAACTTGCATCCACTACTAGAATTTTGGTTTCTTACATGGGTAGCACTTAATTGTTACATGGTGTGAATGTCCCATGTAATATAATTGGCGTTTCTGACACAATTTATCATGTTGCATGGGTAGTCCATGTAAACGGTTACTCATGTAAAAGTTTTGGTGTCTACCCATGCAACTCTCTATCTAATACCAATGCAACTAATAATTAAAGACCTGTGACCCGCTAGCAATGCCAAATATCATATTTTAATGAATTCCCATGCAACAACCTCATCCCATACCCATGTAATAAGTCTACATAATTGACACGAAACAGTTGCAACAGCATACCCATGTAATAAGTTTGGATGATTATATTTTAATTATTTTATTCTAAACATCCATGTAACAAGTTCTACACTACCCATGTAACAAGTTTGGATGATTCATTTTTAATTATTTTAATGAAGGTCCATATAACCAGTCCTACACAACCCATGTAATAAGTTTGGATGATTCTTTTTTAATTATTTTAATGAAGGTCCATATAACAAGTCCTATACTACCCATGTAACAAATATTTCTTGATTCCTTTTTAATTATTTTAATGAAGGTCCATGTAACAAGTCCTAAACTACCCATGTAATTAATCTGGATTGTCAAGAACTATTAATTGCATGTGACTATCCATGTAAGAAGTTTTGAATTACTGGACAGAGCCCTTTCTATATATATTTGATAATTCAAATAAAATATAATTTGTAATTCACAAATAAGAATTACAGCAGTATATTAAAAAGTAAATGAGATACACAAATAATTTGGAAACTTAAATCCAACAATATTTGAATTTTGGTCTTAAGAATAAACCTTACAAAGTAATTGAGATGCAAAATAATTGACACCTTACACCAAAAATTTACCAATTAAAAACCATCTTCATCGGATTCATCGCCAAGGTTAAACCAACCAAGTCCATCCTCAACTTCATGCATGTCATACTCTTGCTCCGTGTCATAACCTTCATCACCTTCCTCTATATGGTTGTCATTATCCACCATTGTTGGTGGCGCATGTGATATTATTGGTGAAGTCTCCATCGCATCATCCACTAGTTCAAACTCGTTTTCTAAAATTATCACATTATCCCAATTTAATCCTTCTTCATTTGGTTCCATTACCGGATTATCCGTCATTTCCTCTTGGTAAAATTCGAGTGTTTCCTCAAAGTCCTCCTCGACACGAAACTCCCCTTTCGGACTTGTTTTCATTGCAACCCACCATTGGCGTCTTTCATGGGTATCCGATGCATAAGGAACATAGACAACTTGAGTTGCTTGACATGCCAATACATAAGACTCAAAACCTTTAAGCCGAGAAGTATGTTTAACCTCGACAATTTCATATTTTTTGTCTCTTTTTATCCCGTTTATTATGTCAAACCAAATATACCTAAAGAGAGCAACCTTGTTGCCTCCATCATAATTTAGCTCAATTACCTCTTAGATAATTCCATAATAGTCGTGTTGCTCACCATTTTCATCCCACTCTCCATTGATGCAAACACCACTACTTTTAGTAGCCTTGTTTTACCCATATTTTTCGGTGTTAAATTGATACCCGTTGATGTTGTACACTTCGTAACAGTTTGCGATTTTAGATGGCTTGATTCCTGCCTTTCAAATGTATTTATCACAATCATCATCAGAGAGTACCTTTCTTCGTAACCAATTTCCATAATTTTCTTGACGAACTTTGTCCAAATTTTGTGGTCTTGTACCATCGTTGAGCATGCATGTGTTGAACACTCTACAAATATGAAAAGAATTACATGCTATGCATCGCTATACCAAATTTTCCAATACATGCTAAACATTGTAATAATTGAGGTAATTATAAATTTAGACTGTACCTTTCATACTTGTCATGGATCTCGGGACAGTTGTGAAAGACATAATAATGTGCTGCATCATAGTCCTTATCATCGAGAACAATTCGATTTTCCTTTCCAACATGACGACTCAGATTATAAAATATCGATAGTCCTTCGTGTGATGGGTTGCTCTTTGTAACTCTAATGCACAGAACTATCCGCACATTGCAAAGTAACATAACATGAAAGAATCAACACAAACTAGTAGCAAAACTACTTCCTCTCAGATAATAACTGTATGGAAATTGAAATTGGTTATCAAAAGGTCAAATTTAACATCAGAAGGGAAATACCTGTTTCTGTTTGGTTGGATTTTGAAATTGGTTCTATTAACATTTCTTGATTTGGAACCAAAAAAACAAAAATATTAGCAAAACGGGTGATATTTTGAACAGTTAATTAAACTTACAAAATTGAGTTCTGAAAGTACTTTTTTTTTTTTTTCATTGTATCAGTTCTGCTATCATTTAATACTATTATCTTTTACTTTATTTAAAACATGATTATATTCAATGTACTTTAAAGAAAACATTTAATACATTTCATAAAAAACAGATAAGCATTTTCAATATAAACTTAGGCCGCTAGATGTTAATTAAGAATCATGAAAATTTAAAATATGCGAGACTGGCATGTAACAAAGTTAAATTAAAAGTTGGAAAACGAACACTACTAGAATTCGAGTTTTTAGCATATGTAGAAAAATGGCTTGTTGCATGGGGCACCACATGCAACAAGCCCCAAAACATCAGTAGCATGAGTGTGAGCATGCAACAACTACCTATGTGTAAAACCCCACTGCAACTGCTAAATGTACAATAGCATGGACACCCATGCAACTGCCTTTTCCGGGCTTGTTGCATGAGCCTGACCATGCAACAACTACGCATGCAATAACTTTGAGGATTGGTGCCTGGCTAGAGTATTTGCAAGGTTAGTAATGTGGGTCCCATGTAGGTATTTGCAAGAAAAGAAACGTGGGACTCATTTAAGTATTTGCAAGGAAAGAAACGTGGGACCCAGATTAGTAGCATGGGTAAAAGGCTGAGTTTTAGCATGGACTGCCAGCTTAAAATAATATAAAAAGGATCCACAAAACAATTGCATGTGCCAGCCCATGCTATTGTTTTGCCCCACAACTTTATAACTAGTTGCATTGGTATATGATCAAGTATTTGCATGTACCATTAATAAAATATACTATATGAGTCTAAAAGCGGTTTGACTCTCCCCGAACCTGTTGCATGGGTAAATACGAGACAATTGCATGCACAAGCAGAAAACAGTAGCATGAGTGATGTGTTGCATGAGCTAGCTCATGCTATAAGTTATAGAAAATCAGAAATCCAAATTCTATTGCATGGACCCTTAATACCCATGCTACTGCTTTTTTTAATACCCATGCTACAAACTCAAATTCTGGTAGTGGAAGATGAAAAAAAAAAGAAACAATGGGAAAGAAAATAAAAAATAAAAATAAAAATGTCACAAAACAAATATAGTAAGAGTGTGTGATAGAGAACCAATGAAGTTTAAATAAATTTTACATGTAAACCAATAAGAAAAAAATTGATAATACTACAACCCAATTTGAATTGTATGAGAAAAAAATTTCAATTATCACACAAATAATCAGGGATATGTCAAGATACATACCCGTCTTTTGATTTATTTGTTAGTAAAAAGCATAACACAAATGATAAAAAACAAGTTCCGAATTAAATATTAATGATTTACTTTGCTTAAATTTTTTCTAATGATGAATTGATTACCTACGTAACAGTAGCAGATATATAAATGACTTTTATTAGGGGAAAAAAATGGGGGTTCACAGGTCCGGGTGGGTAGGGGTTCACGGATCCAGGTGGGTACGGGTCAACCCAGGACGGGTTCAAGGGTCAGCAGGTTCAATCCGGTCCGGGACGGGTCACAGGTAAACGGGTTCAAATGGGAAAAAATCTATCCCGGTCTGGATTTTTGCCCGGTCCGGCCAACCTGTGAACCCGGCCAAATCCGGGTACGGTCCGGTCCGGACGGGCAAAAATCAAGGGCTGTCCGGTCTGAGTTCAAGGGTACGGGTTCAAATTAGAACACTACACCAATATATAACACTTCATAATGCCCAAATAACATCTTCAAGAGGATTTTATGGGTGCTTAATTTTATTTACTAAATGTAACTACTAATTATAAAATGCAGGACAAGAAGTTGTATTCTATGAGAGGCCGGAACCAAGATCCGGAATCCATCGCATGGTTCTCGTGCTGTACTGTCAGCTCGGTTGGGCGACAGTATTCCCGCCTCGCATGCGCCAAAACTTCAACTGCCGGCGTT
Source organism: Carex arenaria (assembly GCA_964058825.1). Lineage (NCBI taxonomy): Eukaryota > Viridiplantae > Streptophyta > Magnoliopsida > Poales > Cyperaceae > Carex > Carex arenaria. The sequence goes on along the minus strand of CAXKVW010000364.1, from coordinate 42,024 downwards.
TTGCACAGCAGTATCACCTCGATATTGTTGCCGCCATGTACTTCAACTGCCAGAGGGAGGCTGGCTCCGGTGGCAGATTGAGGCCCACCAATTAGACGCTTAATTAATTAGCCACAACTGCATAAGCACAGTTTATGCTTATCTATGCTTATCTAAAATTCAGAGGATTTGTTGGCCAGAACTGCAAGATTCTCTGATTTTTCTCTAATGTAGCTATTTATGCACCCCCATGATTTAGTAAGCCAGTTAACTAGCATAGTTGCTGCTGCTAGTTGTTTAATTTTATTTGCTTTATGCGTTTTGTATTAAATTGTTTCCCAGTTTTTATTTCGCATTTTATAATTAGCAATTCTCATAGGGCTATATTTGTATATAAGGAAATTCAATATCTTCCATTTTAGATTGTATTTGTGCTTTATAAGAATTCTGGAGAACAATTTTTTTCCTCTTTTTTTATTGTTTTGAAAAACACATAAAACCAAAATTATTCCAACAAGTTGTGTAGAACAGTTGACTTTTAATTCTCTTCTAAAGTGCCTATCCTAATAGTAATCTGGTCCATTCAGTACTCCATTAATTGTCAGAGTAGTTGCCATTTTTATATTGTTTTCCTTGTATATATGACCTTCTGTGTTTAAATAATTAGCAATGGATGTATGCTTCATACCCATCTATTAATAATTCTATGACTGTAAGTCAAGACACAAAGCATCCATACATGCTCTCCATCAGTTATTATCAATAGACCAATCATCAAGTTTTACATAATATAATTCAAACCTAGCTAAAAAGTCATACTAGAAAAACAGTAAAGGAAAATTAATGGCTTCTACAGATCTGGATGAAAAACTCCCGTGTTGAATTTGTCCAAGTTGAGAGTGTTCAAGCTCTTGCATCCAACTTTGGTGACTCGTATTATGAGGTACCGGATCGGTACATCAGACCTGAGGTTGAGGCCGATACGGTTATTGAAAAAGGCTCATTCGAGCTGCCGGTCATCGATCTTGCCAAGCTGCGGGACCCTCAGTTCAGTCAGGTAGAGATAGCAAAGCTCGGTTGTGCATGTGGAGATTGGGGCTTCTTCCAGGTTGGTATTTTTATCAATTGTGTGTGGATCTATACATGGTTCTGTATATCTTGCTGAGAAGCATATGTTTTAGTATCATTAATGGAATTAGATTCTTTTTTCTTTTTGATAAAAGTGATACAAAAAATGAAGCACTTTTATTTTATTTTTATTCTTTTTTTTGTTTGTTTTGAATTTCATTTGTTTTGGAAAGTATCAAATGATTCTTTTTTTGGTTTGTTTGCATCCATTTTGATTGAAACAGGAAAAATAGACAACTTTTCATGTATTAATTAGCTAGGTTAAACATTAAATGGAGGGCAGAATTAGCTAATTAACTTTTCATGTGAGTTTTGCTCATTTCAATGTAATGCTTAAGAAAAATTGAGCTCTTAATTACAATATATCACCAGATTATTCGTAGGATACGGATTTAGATGAGAACTAACAAGTCAACTTGTTGGAACAATTATTGGCGTAAGGTATTTTTATTGTGGGGGAATTTCATGTAGACCCCAAAAAATTTGAAATTATGTATTTCTCCTATAAAATTCATAATATCATATTTACCCTTCTATACTTCAAAAATTCACAAATTTATCCATTTTATTGTCTTTTCTATCAAAAACTCATTTGAAATTTATTGAGTATTCATTTTACTCTTTATTAAAAAAAAAAAAAAACAACAACAACAACATGTTTGAAATAATGCTCGTCTTTTAATTAGTCGATAGGGCAAATGGGTTATTTCTCTACTTCTGACGCTTACACAAGCATATACCTAAATGTCATTGTGTAAGCATCAAAAGTGAAGAAATGACCAATTTGCCCTCAGAAACCTTTCAATTAGAAGACTCATATTTTTCTAAAACATGCTATATTTTTTTATTTTTTTAATGAAGCATAAAATGGGTACTTCATAAATTTAAAATGAGTTTTAATGAAAATGATATTAAAATGGGAAAATTTGTGAGTTTTTGAATTGTAGAAGGGTGAATATGATATTATGAATTTTACAGAAGTATACGTCAAATTTCTCTTATTTTATTTTAAAAAATAATTAATAAATTGGCCTATTAATTGAACTTCCAATTCTTCACCATTTATCCACATAGCAATTATACAAATTAAGCAGTACTGGTTTACTAAACGCAGCTCATAAATCATGGAGTGGATAAAGATCTACTTGAGAGAGTGAAGGCAGATATCACTGCGTTTTTCAACTTGCCTCTCAAGCAAAGGGAGGCTGTGGCCATAGCAAACAATGGCATTGATGGTTTCGGCCACCACTTCGTTGTATTCAATGAGCAGAAATTAGACTGGGGTGATATGTTGTTCTTGACCACCCAACCTGTCAGTGAGAGAAACTTGCGGTTCTGGCCAACCAATCCTCCTACTTTTAGGTAACTACTTTTAGGTAACTATTTATCACATTTATTGACCCTTTTTTTATTAATAGAAAAAATAAAAAATAAATTGATAATGGGGTAAGGTTTCATAAAATTTTGAAATATAAGAAGATTGTTATGGTTTATAACGTCCAGAAACATTGTAGCTGGACATTACAAACCATAACATCCAGTTAATCTGATCGCTAATAATTGTTAAATATATATATATATATAGAGAGAGAGATGGGCTATTGTACTTCGCGAAGTAAAGCGCCCGCTTTACTTCGCGCTCGTATCTTCATTTTCAAAGTTCAAAACGTTGATCCGAACCGTTAGATGTGATCTCCATATTGAAATGTGCTTGGAGACCAAATTTTACAATTTTTGGAATTTTTTTGCTATTTATTAAGCCACTTTGAAAATTCCTGATCCAACGGTTTCACTGTTTGAACAGTGAAACCGTTGGATCAGGAATTTTCAAAGTGGCTTAATAAATAGCAAAAAAATTCCAAAAATTGTAAAATTTGGTCTCCAAGCACATTTCAATATGGAGATCAACTTGAACGGTTCGGATCGACGTTTTGAACTTTGAAAATCTCAAACGAGCGCGAAGTAAAGCGGGAGCTTTACTTCGCGAAGTACAATAGCCCATCTATATATATATATATATATATATATATATATATATGAGGAGGGATCAAGTTACAACAATTTTGAGTTACAATAAAGTTACAACAACGGCTTTTATTTTCAAAGTCCAAATCGTCGATCCAAACCGTTCAACATGATTATCTAAATAAAATATGCTTCCAGATCAAATTTTACATTTTTGTGATTTTTTTTACTATTTATTAAGATGGGTACAAATTTCAATGGTCTGAATTTGACTAGTTTTTGTAAAATACTTAATAAATAGTAAAAAAATAAAAAAAATGTAAAATTTGATCCGGAAGGACATCTTATTTAGATAATCATGTTGAACGGTTTGGATCGACGATTTGGTCTTTGAAAAAAAAAAAACCATTATTATAACTTCGCTGTAACTCAAAATTGTTGTAACTTGATCCCTCTTATATATATATATATATATAGCTGGACGTTATGGTTTATAATGTTCAACTACAGTGTTTTTTCGTTAAAAAAATCTCATAACAGCAGCAACAGTTAGAACCGAAACTAAAAAATACTGTAGCTATACGGTTCATAACGTCCAGCTACATTTTTTTTTAACGATCATTAATGATCAGATTAACAGGACGTTATGGTTTATAACGTCCAGCTACAATATACTGGATGTTATAAACCGGCTTATTCTTATAAACTCATCATTGATATATTTTTTTTTATCTTTCCTATTAATAAAAAAATCGGTTTATTGACCCCTCTGAATTGCAAATAAATAGTGAGACATCTTCATAGAAAATTTACTTTTGGAAGAATTTAACATGTTGACACAATTATCTGGAATATAATTAAAATTGATGTAGGGACACATTCGACGAGTACTCGCTTAATCTCAACAAAGTGACCGGCGAACTATTAGTGGCCATGTCAAAAGATCTAGGAATTGAATCAGATGTGCTGTTTAATTTGTTTAAGGGACAACCACAAAGTATGAGGATGAACTACTATCTGCCATGCCCGCAACCCGAGAAGGCTCTCGGTCTCTCCGCACACACTGACGGAGTGGGTCTAACTCTGCTGCAGCATGTAAATGATGTCCAAGGACTGCAAATAAGAAAGGATAATATGTGGTTTGGTGTTGAAGCCCTCCCGGGTGCATTTGTCGTCAACATCGGTAATGTTCTTGAGGTACGATTAAAATTGGGTAAATGAAGGTTTACAGTGTACATTTTGCAAAATCTTAATGACATTGAACTGATAATAACTTCAAATCATTTGGAGTTACTTCCTCTGCTTGAGGGGAAATAAATCGAATCCGCATCCTCTGAGATATCTCAAACTTTGCGTGACTTTTTGGAATATCTCAATCGTTCAAATACGTTATGCACGAATGAATCTCAAAGCAAAAAATAATACTGCCCCCTACGTTCCCCCGAATAGGCACCGGACACGTCGGTCACGCAAAAATTGAGATATCTCAGAGGATACACACCCAAATAAATCTGCTGCGATTCTTTAGAATTGCAGAGACCCTCTTTTTACAAATTCAACTATTATTTTTTAGAATACACGAATCTCAAAGGAAGTTGATTTGTATGCACGAAAATCAATACATATGAACAGTTGGATTTGGAAAAGCAGGCTTCCTGCAATTCCAAATAATAGCAGCAGATTTATTTCCTGCTTGAGGTAATAAATCTGCTGTGATTCTTTGGAATCGCAGGATTATGCTTTTCCAAATGCAACAATTAATTTTTTTGGAATGCACGAATCTCAAAGCCACTTTTAGAGACCAATGTGTGGTATACTGGTATTACCTACAAGTTGCTAATTCACAATATCCTAAATATGACTCAGTTATTTTAGGAGCCATCGTTGACACTTGAGACCTACATATATGTATATGTTTCCTTGAACAGATAGCTAGCAATGGGAAGTACCGAAGCACAGAGCATCGGGCGGTGGTAAATACCACCAAGGAGCGTATCTCCATAGCGAACTTCCAAAGTCAATGCTACTCGGAAACTGTGGGCCCACTTTCTGAGGTTGTCAGAGGAGGCAAGAAGAATTACAAGTCACTCCCCTACGGAGAATACTTCAAAGGATATTTTTCTGCAAAACTGGAGGGGAGTAATTACATGGAAAGCCTTAAGATAAACTAACTTATTTATGAAAAGTATATATCTATCAAGAGGAGGGATCAAGTTACAACAATTTTAAGTTATAACAAAGTTACAGCAACGGTTTTTTTCATTTTCAAAGTCCAAATCATCGATCCAAACCGTTCAACAATATTATCTAAATAAAATGTACTTTCAGATCAAATTTTATATTTTTTTTGAATTGTTTAACTATTTATTAAGTATTTTACAAAAACTAGTCAAATTCAGACTATTGAATTTTGTATCCATCTTAATAAATAGTAAAAGAATTTAAGAAAATGTAAAATTTGATCTAGAAGCATATTTTATTTAGATAATCATGTTAAACGATTTGGATCGACGATTTAGACTTTGAAAATGAAAAAAACCGTTGTTGTAACTTTGTTGTAACTCAAAATTGTTGTAGTAACTTGATCTCTCCTCATCTATCAAATTCCCAATAATGGATACAAAGAAGATGGGTAATACCAAGAAAAGAAAGACAAAGAGTGATTGAATATTTTTTTTTTTTGAAAAATAGACAGCATTGTCCGTTTCACATAACAATAGATCCAAATATTCGGGGAACCGTAGGGAGCCAGTATTATTTGAGCTTTGAGATTCGTTCATAATGTATTTGAACGATTGAGATATTCCAAAAAGTCACGCAAAGTTTGAGATATCTCAGAGGATACGAATTCCAATACATTTCCTTTAAGGTTCTCATGCCCATAACACTTCATCTTTTCTGCTAGTTTTTGAATACAACTATGATTCTCATTTAAAGATTGGCGAGTAGAATATGATTTAGTTTCCTTTTTCTGCGTCATGAGTAAAGAGGTGATATTGTCATGGGTAGGGGAGCAAACGGATTGGATAGTGATAAAACTATATCCGTATCCATTTTAATTTTCTAATACAGAGATCGGATATTAGATGGATACGGATCGGATATTTAACGGATACGGATATCTGCTTTTTATAATAGAGAATTACATAATTTTTTTCATAATATATATTAAACTATATATTATATATTTACTTTTCAGATGCGGATAATTAAAATTGAAAACTATATCCGTATCCGTATTCGAACGGATATTCGGATATCGGATATCCGTATCTAATTTTCGAATACAAATTCGAATAAGGTCGGATAATATCCGATCCGTTTGCACCCCTAGTCATGGGCCCATGGCAGCCATCTGATAGCGAAATTACCAGTACTGATAACAGGAGTACCAATAGTACTGTTACTAAGTAAACTGTCTACAAGCTTGCCAATCCATTTTGAACCCCTTTCCAAAACATGTAGAATCATTTTAATAATGTTCAATTTATAAATTGTATGTTCTTTACTTTCTTTTAAGTTTTAATGCTGTTGGCCCAATTGGGTCAAGACAGCAATTAATTAAAAGATGGCATTAAATATTCTGGAAGCGATAATGGTTATGTTTAATTCCGACATTAATGCATTAATTCGTGAGTCAAACATAGGTCGAACTGATTTACCTTAAGGATAAATCTGGATAAAGATATATACTCGAAGTTTAATCATTTTATATATAAAATCTGCATAAATGTATATAAAATGATTAAATTTTAGTGAACATATGGATGAACAACAGGTGGATGGACGGCTCATTTTTTGTTCACAAATTTTATCTTTTTCTTGTGTTCAACTTTATTCGTGCGTATCATAAAATTATTTCATGTATATGCACCTGAAAGTTTCAGAATGTAGGAAAATATGATTCAAATTAGAGCGGTAAAAATGTGCTTTGTCGTGACTAATACACTGTAACTTTAGTCTCGTGTCTTGCTGTGTCATGATCAAGTGAACAGTCACACGTGTTGTGCCATGACCAAATTGTCGAAGATGGTTGTGGTATGCGAGTCACGTCGTGCCCAAACGTGCCATGCCTAAACGTACTGTGTCCAAATGTGATTGGTCACATTTAACTATTTTTTTTCATAATTTAAGTTAGTTTATTCAAGATTCACCACTTGATCAAGATCTAACACGTGACTCGCGTGACAACGTTACGTATCGTGCTGTGCCTAGATTTTTCGTGTGACGTACCATGATGTGTCAATTTTTCAAAAGATAGTCACGGCACGTAACAGTCACACATGCCATTCCATTCCGTATTGCTATCGTGACGTTCCGTGATGGAGTAAGCTACGCCGTGACACTTTTACCCCTCTAATTCAGATCCGTCACAGAAAAGGCTGTTTTCAAAAAGCAGAGAATCTATTCGAAATCTGCTATGGATCTCTATCTCAAATAGCATAGACTTTATTTTGAACAAGTAAATTTTAACATAAATTTTGTCTTCAGTCTTCTCCATTGACCATTTCAACGAACAAATGTCAAAGAAAAAACTATCTCAATAGTCAGTACTAAATTGTTGACTGGGCCACCGCCATAATCACATAGTCAACAATGCTTTTAAATGCAATAATAAACTGATAACATTGTAATTTATTTCCACAATAATATATTGTAGCCGCCGCCTAGGCCAACATGATTTATTCAATATGTGTAACTAATTAATCACTCATAATTTCCAGTTCTCACCAAACTCAAAAATCTTACACACTGCCTTTCACTTGAGGACTGTAATTATTTTGCACATCATAGTACCTATTCCACAGCATGATCCCACCATACTTCGAATTCCCCTGAATCGCCGGCAGAACCTGAGATATCAGATCATTTGGCGGAATGTACCCGCTTCCGGCTGCTTCAGTCGAAGCCGGTATCCCCAAAAATACATTCGTCACTTGAAAACTGCTTGTCCAAGTGTTCCATGAGTTTACAAGGTTGGTTACGTCGCCAGACGTGTACTGGCATGGTGCATTGTTGTAGAATTGCACCCAGACATAGTCGAACACCCCTGTCTGTAGTGCGGGTCCCAGATAGGCGTCCGGGTAAGGGCACTGGGGAGCGGCGGTGAGTAAGAGCTGGCTGTTGTATTGCTTGAGGGAATTTGCAAGGTCACCATAGTAGTCTGAACTACCACTTTCTATATCGAAGTCAATGCCGTCGAGAACTGCATCACCGAGGGGACGGGAAGAGGAGCTTCCGCCGAGGTAGTTGTTCCAGAGGTAGTCGGCCACATTTTGTGCATCTGAGGTGGAAGTGAGCTGGTAGCTGCCAGATGCCCCACCAAGGGAAAGAATAACCTATGTATAATTATAAAATTTAGATAAATAATAGTATAATACATAGAAAGACTATAGTTCTCTCTATCAGTTAATTTATATTTTATTTAGTTAAAAATAAGTAATTTCAGAGCCTATAAATCTGTTTTCTTTTATTTAGTTAGTCAAAATCATACATAGTAATTAATTGTTAATTTTTTTTGGTAGACAATTGGTAGTAACCTTAATCCCCATGGACTGGCATGACTGGATTAAGATGAAGAATTCATTGCCATAATATTGTTATATGTTATGTATCAGTGATTATAAATTTTATCTCATTTTTTTAGTTAAAATGAATAATTTGAGAGCCTCATAAATTTGTTTTCGTTTATTTATTTAGTCAGTAGAATTGGTGGAAATTACCTTAACGCCTTGGGACTGGCATGACTGGATGTCAGAGGTGAGCCCGGTGCAAGTGCCGGATGCCGGATCACAGTGCCCCGCAAGGTTGAGAACCGGGGTTTGGCCATTGCCAAAGGTTGTCAGGAATGCCAACATGACATATCCATAGTTTCCGGTGGCGCATGCATTGGCCAGGGTTCCCTCATCGCCATTTTGACCCCAGTACACGGCAATGCTGCCGGCCTGGGCAGAGGCAGCGAGGAGAGAAAGCAAGAGAGGGATGGTGAGGAGAGAGAGAAAGCTCCTGGTTTGAGAGGCCATTGTTGAGATAAAGATGTGTTGTAAAGTTGTGAGATCATACCATGCATTTATAGGGGGAGGTTGGAATGCAATTTTCTACATGGGATTTGGGTGGATGTTTCCTCTTGGACCGAAGAATTTTGAGTTTTCACGCTAAGTCTTTTCGATATATATTTTATTGTAAATATCCCGTAGCCTCGTAGGCCTACATACATTATTCAACATGTATCTCGTGCATTATTCAACATGATACTTTCATTTTGTAATATTTAATTATGTATTGGCGATTTTTTCGTTATGAACTTTTAATTGAGTAGTATTTTAATAAACAATATACTATTTTTTGTTCGAATTATATTATATTATCTCACTATGTACTATATTATGAGTCATGAGTCGACTCACTTCGACTTGAGTTGTTCGCGAGTTGATTCTAAATTGGAGTTTCTGATTCGAAACTGAATTAGCAATTCAGACTTAACTCATCGGCTCATGAGTTCGTGTATTGAATCCAAGTTACCCTCAACTGATCAGACTCAACTTGGCTCATGAGCAGCCCTGTGGGTCATCCTCTATCCGACTTTGCAAATGAAAGTATTCTCATGTATAGTTTATTATAAATATCATGTTGAGCTATTCGAATTGATAGTTTGAATTTTAAAAATGAAAATATAAATTATGAGATATGATAAGATATGAAAAATATGAAGTATTGGAACCTTCCTCTATATATATATACCAGCGTATGTAGTCCGATTCCGCATAAAAATTTCCATCAAATATGCAGTTTCGCATATGCGGCTGGATAATGGGCCGTATATGTCCTCATATTGGTCCGCATATGTGCAAATTTATTGTTTGAATGATTTTAATAGGAATATATTGCATGTTTTGAGTAGAAATAAATTAATATATAGTTTAAAATCTGTATATATAAGTCCGCATAAAATTCTGCACATACAGCCACATACCGCATACCGCATATGCAGTATGTAGTGGTATGCATGAACAAAACTACATTTTACAACATTGATATATATCTATATATATGCGTATTTGTGTGTAAGAAGCAGTATGAACTCTGAACTTTGATGCCTTTTTCTCTCCATTTAAACAGGATGATGGTATCCTTGACTATAGCGCGCGCATGCGGAGCCTTAATGCACGGGGAGATTTCCCTGCTAAATTGGAAACCAAGCGATATGGATGAAGGTGTACGTCAACGGATACGTATGCGTCGGACGGAGACATTTTCATATTCATATTTACGTAGAAATAGTCTACTCTATGTTCTATCTTGTTAAGATAATAAATAACAAAATATATAATAAATAATTATTGAATAAATTTATAGTGTATATAATTTAATCTAAAATATAATAAATAAAAATGTATTAAATAGAGTAGAACTAGGGTGTTTTTATATTTACCAATTTTTTTTTAAATTCAACTTTAAAATATATCGGATTGGCTTTAAACAATGAATTGAAACCGTTAAAATATCCTTCAAAGTTATGAGTGATGCGTCTACATGTAAAAAATTAAAATTTTGAATTAATTTAGTATAAATTCAAGTGGTCAAAATAGAAGACTTATAAATTAATTTTAATGCATTCATTTTTTGGACGCTTTTTGACCACTTGACTCTATACAAAATTAACTTTTAATTTTTAATTTTTTGTATGTAGACGCATCACTTGTAAGATAGAATGATTTCAATGATTTAGATTCATCGTTTGAAATCAATTAAACAAATTTTAGAATTAAGATCACAAAAGAACTTGGTGAACTTAGGAAAATCCTAGTTCTACTCGTATTAAATACATTCATGCATGTACGTAATATCACAAAATATAAATATCATATTTTTATCTCATTAGTTTAAACATTATAAATTATTAATCAAATATAACATATAAAATGTTATAATTTATTTTTATCATATATTAATAATTAAGAAATAATATAAAATGTTTACTAAATTAGGTTCTTTTTTTTATAAATTACTTAATAAAAAAGATTGAATGTTGTATAAATCAATCTAATAATAATAACAAAAAATTATACAGTTAATTATATGTATAAATAATTTAATATCATATATAATTTAATATTTATCAATTATCATATAGCTAGAATATATAACTAGTTATCGGATACAAAATAGTTTTTACTCATATTCTTATCTGATAAGATAACGAATTCATTTTCTTACCCATGTTTATATCCATTAATTTAACATTCTTGTATTCAATTTCCAATTCATTTTATGAATTCGATGCGAGCCGGATAACTGTTAAATACTTTCATTGACACTCCTAAATCATGCATAGACAATAACAGTACTGAATGTGTAGCCAAAAAAATATATGAATAAAGGAATGCTTATCATCAACTTTTATATTATAATTAACAAATATCAGGCACGTTCTCTAATTTAAACTGCAAGTGGATACAATTTCATCGGTTGGATCAGACTTGAGATTATTAGTACGTGTACGTATGTACAAGTTGGAGATTGATATTTTGATTGGTTGATAGGAGACTTTGACTTGATCAAAGCAAATAAAAGTAGCCAGATTTTTTGTTGCACAAATCAGACTTAAACATCACGCTATATAAACAAAATAGACCGAATTTGACTTTGAGATGACAATCACTTAACAATGATTATTTTAATAATAATAATTTTTTTTTAAAAAGATAGTTCAAATAAAATTGTAAATAATGATAAATTAATTTATAATTGCGTTCTTATTTAATAAAAAATAGTATCCGTACACTTCAAAATAAATTACCTTGAAAAGAATCTTTTGTGCCAACTAATACATGTGATGTGAGAAAGGCAAATTTATGTTTTTAGAGGAAAGAGCTACTGTATATGTTTTTTTTCAGGGATAATTTCATATATGCCCTTAAAAAATCTAAAAAAAAATCATAATATCATGTTAATTACTCTAAATTTCAAAAACTCACTAATTTACCCAATTGATTGTTCAGTCATCTTGTTGTCTTTGAAAAAAAATATTTAGTATGTTTAAGAAAAATGGCTAGTCTTATAATTAATTGGTTGTTCAAACAACTAGTTCATTGTCTTAAATATGACGTGCTCACAATTGTACGTCTAAATGCCACTTTGCATATGCCCTCGAAAATCGACGAATTAGATGACTGAACATTTTCTTACACATGCTACATATTTTTTATTTTTTTAATAAAAGATAAGTGGAAACGTATGATTTGATTGAACAAGACGAGGCAATGGTTGGGACATCGCAGGAGCACAGAGTACCGCTACTTACAGATGGGTCCGGCCTTAGCGAAGACTGTGAGATTTGAGAGCATTATGATTGAGGTTGAAGGGATAATTGTACTTTTGGCTAATTTTGGATGTTGTGTTGTTTTCTTAGTCCTTTGTTATTTCGGTTTTATTGGTATATATGTCTTTCTGTTTTGAGTTTTGAGCAGGTTTTTTGGGTGCTTTTATAATTAGATGGTCAGGGTCGATTTAGGCTACTTGGTTATAAGGTTCTAGTTTTTTTTTTATTTTTTATTTTTTATTTTTAGATTGTTGGTATTGTACAAACATTAAGGATAGGTACCAGTTGTTTCGTACTAGTTCCTTGTTCTTTGGTTTCTTTAATAGAAATCTGTGGGAGTAGTCCCACTTTTATAAAAAAAAAAAAAAAAGATAAGTGAAAACTTTATAAATTTAAAATTAATTTTAATAAAAAAAATTGGATAAATCCCTGAGTTTTTGAAATTTAAAGAGGTAAATATGATATTATGAATTTTAGGAGGAGGAATGCGTAATATTAAAGTTTTTGAGGGGTATACCTAGGGGTGAAAACAGAGCGAATAGTGGTAAAACCATATTCATATTTATTTTTTTATTTTTCAGAAACGGATATGGAGCGAATATCAAACGGATGCAGATATGGATTTTGATCAGATCAGATATTTATTAAAATAATATAAAAAATAAAAAAATATTAAAGATCATAATATTTATCTAATTTTAATGGTGAATAAATTTTTCATAATATATATTAAAATATATGGTATATATTACTATTCTGATACAGATAATTGAAACATAAACCATATTTGTATCTTTATCCACATAATAGATATTCGGATATCTATCCATATCTAAATTTTCAAATACGAATCAGATATTTATCCATACCGTTTTCTCCTCTTGGTATACCGTATACATGAAGTCCACCCTTTAATTAATTAACGCGTTGTTCTAGAGAAATTAATGGCCATCTTGACTCAGTTGGGCCAACCCATTATCCATTTAAAAAGCGTAATGCTTGGGACGCGCTTCCAAGTCTACTGTAAAAAGCTATGGTTTTTCAACGTCTTCATTAATTTCATCATAAGGCTTCTCTTAGCCCTTAGGCTACTTCATTACAAGGTTATTTCCATATTTTAGAATTTTTAAATTTTTCTTGAATGGCTTTTATTCTTGTAATTCAGTAGACCGCTGAAAATTGATTCAGATCACTGATAACAAGGAGACTAGATTGAAGAAATCCAACAAAAAAATACAAATGAAATTTCGGACTATATAAGGACGTAATTGTTAATGGGAAAAAAAAATCTAAATCCTTACTATGACCTCACTCCGAAAAACTTGTAAAAGGATTTGTATTTATTACGGGATGCAGCGCATAAATAACGAATTAACGGTCATTCATAACCAAAAGAAATCGTCTGAAACCCATAAAATTTCATTTTAATTTCTTATGTTTTGTATTTTAAGAGTATGTTTATCTTTGAAAAGACAATTAATTATATATTCTTCCTTTATTTGAAATGGAAATAGCTCTTTGAAAAGACAACAAGATGCATTTATTGAACAATTTAGAAATCAAAACAATCTAGAACAATTATTAAAAAAAAAAAAACTTTATTTTTCTTTTATCTTGATAGTGGCCGATAATATTTCTTTACTATGACAGTATGACCTCACTCCAAAAAACTTGTAATTAAAAAGATTTGTATTTATTATGGGATAGTCATTCAGAATCAAAAGAAATCGTCTGAAACCCATAAACTTTCGTTTAAATTTCTTATGTTTTGTATTTTAAGAGTATGTTTATTTTTGAAAAGACAATTATATATTTTTCCTTTATTTTAAATGGAAGCAGCTCTTTGAAAAGGCAACTGTTGGGTTATGGACAATCCAAACTCGTTGATTAGCTTAAGCTGCGGAAAGAACGTAAAACAAAAATTTTACTTCTAACTTAAGCCAAGGATTAAACGAGGTATGTTAGAATACTTTCCAAGGCGATCCACCTTCAGTATTCCTTGACATCAAAACCCAATTTAATCCTTTTACAGATCTACTCCATAATTGATTTCTAAAACTTTAATCTACTTACAAATTAAATAGATTAATATAACATATTTATACCTTGATCCAAATTCCAATTGGATTGCAGCAGACCGAGAAGATCGAATCTGAGGAACATCTTGCCTCGGAGTATCAGACATCTGATACCTCTATCGGTCGTCCACCAGGAACCACCAGAGCGCTGGCTTTCTACTGCCAGTAATACTGACCAGCGAGATTCGCAAAAACACTATTCACGGAAGGCGTGAAGACACTATTCACGACAACTGTAAAAACACTATTCACCGAGAAAAGGACAAAATAAATATATTTACGACCTTTGCAAATATATATATTATTTCCAAATTCCGTAAATACTATTCACCTAGAAAAAGACGAAATAAATATATTTACGACCTTCGTAAATATATACTATTTCCAAATCCCGTAAATACTATTCACCGAAGGCGTGAAAACACTATTCACGAGGATCGTAAAAACTGACTTGCGTCTCACGCAAAATCCGATTCACGAAACTTCGTGAAAACACTATTCACGACAACCGTAACCGAGAAAGAGAGAAAATAGATTTATCGATTCGATCAGACTGATCAGATCAGATATGAGTGAATTAGTGATTTTCTCTCTCCCCTTACCTCTCTATTTATAGGCATTTTGAGGAGGTTCGTCAATGACCGAAATGCCCTCGGTTTTGTGGTATTTACCAAATTGCCATTGACATCATATAGATATTTATATCAAATATCTCAAATATAGATATTTATATCAAATAAAAATATCTATATAATTGTTCTAAACAATTATATTTCGTACGGTTCGGTTTCGGTACGGTTTTATACAACGTATCGAATACGCTTATAAATTAACCGTTGTTTTTGCTTGTCATCTTATATGACATTTATAATTTAATTATATCATGTATAATTAATTATAACTATCTTAATATTAATTATAATCAATTTATAATTAATCAGTAAGATTCTCTGATAAGTCTCCTTTGCGGTGTGACCCAATATGATCTGTGTTATGTTGGTAAATAGAATTAAAACCATTTTAACTTCTATAATCATAGGAGGCATCTGACATCTACACTATGACCATCCAATTACACAGATGATGCTGTACTATACAGTACCACGATCCAGTAAACTATTTAGTCGTGTTAATTCTTATGTCTCACAGTATCAGATCAGTTTCAAGGTAGGTGTGTGTCATCCTTGCAAACTTAATCTTTTCTTGATCTTGAGCAGATTATCAAATATAATTACTCTTGTAATTATACTGCATGCAGATAATCCTACTCTATCAAGGGGCCCAGTGATACCGTAACTCGTATAGAGATACAAGGGACAATAGTACTTTTGGTAAACCATCACTACCTCAGCTAAGCTATGTATACCGAAAGCTACCGTTATGACTGCGTTTTACCGACAGCGTTAGGTAACAATCACACATACACATCTCTTAGTAGGAAAGATGAATACCTCATACTTTAGAACTTAACACTGAATGAAAACATTAATGACACGTACACAATTCCATTTAATGTTTCATTCGAGGTCTGTCAAATACCATGTTTCTAGAACATGTATCTATGTGATTAAAATGACATCTCATGTCAATGGTCTGTAAAACTTGACCATCTTTTAATCCACATTCTAACCTTGTAATGGTAAATTAGTGTTCCTGCTAATTACCTCGGTTAGAGACTTTTTAAGAGTATTTATTATCTATATTATGAAGCTTTACAATTTCAAGTCATGAACCCGAAATGATTCATAAATTCAATAATACTCAAGGAACAAAATGACAGTTTATTAATCATTCAATTCATGAACAAAGCTTTATGATAATTTATCGTATTATTGACTTCTAGATTATTACAAACTAACAATCTCCCACTTAAGCTAGGAGCCGATCATCATAGGCCCTACTTACACAAATCTCTAACTTTCTAAAAATCTCACAGATCTAAAGAAAGCCTCACAGCCAATTGCCTATGTGTCTCTCAGACCCATAGCAATATTATGCATCATATGCTTGGCTTGAGAAAGAGGTTTTGTGAGTGGATCAGCTGTGTTGCTGACTGTGTCAACTCTACATACCTTTACGTCACCTCTATTTACGATTCTTCGTATCAGGTGATAACGTTTATTACGAGCTCAGGGTCACTACCGTAGACGAGAAACATATCCTTAGTTCTTCTCAAGTACTTAAGGATATTTTATGCAGCATTCTAGTGCTCCAAGCCTGGATTAGCCTGATATCTACTCGTCACACTCAAAGCGTACGAGACATCAGGGTGAGTGCACAACATGGCGTACATGATAGAGCCTATAGCCGAAGCATATGGCACTCTACTCATTATGCTTCGCTCATCAGTTGTCGAAGGACACTGAGTCTTGCTAAACTGTGCACCATGATTCATTGGTAGGAATCCCTTCTTGGAATCCTACATGCTGAACGATTCAGCACTTTGTCAATGTATGTGCTTTGACTCAATCCTATGAGTCTCTTCGATCTATCTTAATAGATCTTAATGCCTAGTATATAGACAGCCTCGCCTAAGTCCTTCATCGAGAAAACTTTCTTTAATGAAGACTTAGCTTGTTGCAACATAGGAATATTATTTCCTATTAAGAGTATGTCATCTACATACAAGATTAGAAAGGCGATGGCACTCCCACTAGTTTTCCTGTACACACATGGTTCTTCTTCGCATCTGACGAAGTCAAACTTTTTGACTTCTTCGTCAAACCGAAGATTCCAACTTTGTGATGCTTGCTTCAATCCATAAATGGATTTAAGAAGCTTACACACATTCCCAGCATTCTTTGGATCTTCAAAACCCGAAGGCTGTATCATATACACGTCTTCTTTTAATTTTCATTTAAGAAGTCGGTTTTGATATCCATTTTCCATTTTTCATAATCATGAAATACGGCAATTGCTAGGAATATCTGAATTGACTTAAACATAGCCACGGGCGAAAAAGTTTCATCATATTCAACTCCTAGAATTGATTTGAAACCTTTCGCTACAAGCCGTGCTTTGTATACAGTCATATTACCATCCATGTCTGTTTTTCTTTTAAAACTCCACTTGTTAGCTATGGGTTTCACCCCATCAAGTGGTACAACTAGGTTCCAAACCGTGTTGTCATACATGGATTGTATTTCGGATCTCATGGCCTCCAGCCATTTATCAGAGTCAGGCCTATCCATTGCTTCCGCATAGGTCAGAGGATCTTCAGTATCAAATACTAAGACCTCGTGCAGTACCAAGTACCTCTCAGGTGCATGGACTGTCCTTGTTGACCTACGTAGCACTTGACTTTCGGGCTGTCGAACTTGATCCACAACTATCTGCGGATCCAGTTCTACTTCAACTTGCGTCGAAGTACTTGAGCTCGGAACTAGAACCTCCTCCACAACTACTTGTGGATTTGGTTCTTCCAGATGCTCTTCAGCCAAAGTATCAAGTGGTGGGCTTATCTGATCTAATTCAGATATTATATTGTGTGATGTATCTTGAATTTCTTCAAGTATTACATTACTCCCACTACTTCCTTTTGCGAGAAACTGGTTCTCCAAAAATACACCAAAACGAGCAACAACTATTTTGTTCTCGGACTGGTAATAGAAGTAATATCCTTTCGTTTCCTTAGGATACCCTACGAAAAAGCATTTGTCAGATTTGGGATCAAGTTTGCCAAATGTCGGACATTTGACAAACACTTCGCAACCCCATATTTTAAGATAAGACATATTTGGGGTTTTCCCAAACCATAACTCATATGGAGTCTTTTCAACTGACTTAGACGGAACCATATTTATTGTTCGTGTAGCAATTTTTAGTGCGTGTCCCCAAAACAATTTTGGAAGAGTGGCGTTACTCATCATGGATCGAACCATGTCAAACAGAGTTCGATTCATTCTCTCAGAAACACCATTCCATTGTGGTGTCCCCGAAGGCATGAGTTGTGAGACTATCCCACATTCTTTTAAGTACGTAATAAACTCAAAACTCAAGTACTCGCCTCTACGATCAGATCGTAAGGCCTTAATACTCTTGTTTAATTGATTTTCTACTTCAGCCTTAAATTCCTTGAACTTTTCAAAGGATTCAGACTTATGTCTCATCAAGTAGACATAACCATATCTACTGTAATCATCAGTAAACGTGATAAAGTAAGAACAACCATTTCTTGCACAAGTACTCATAGGTCCACATACATCAGTATGTACAAGATCTAGTAAGTCACTTGCCCTTTCACCCTTTTTGGAGAAAGGTGCTTTGGTCATTTTTCCACGTAAGCTAGATTCGCATGTGTTAATTGATTCAAAATCAAATTTACCAAGAAATCCATTTTCATGCAACTTCTTGATGCGTTTCTTGCTTATATGACCAAGGCGACAATACCACATGTAAGTCGTACTTTCATGAGACGTTTTGAGTCGTTTGTTAGTTATATTGAACACGGGTTTTTCCATTTCCAGTATATACAGACCATTCATCATACAAGAGGATCCATAATATACCTTATCTTTATATATAGAACATCTAATGTTCTTGGAAATGCTAGGAACAAAATACACATTTTCAAGTTCCATTACAAGCCCGCTAGGCAAGTACAATTCTACACTTCTAGTTGTTACGGCTGCAACTATTGCTCCGTTTTCAACTAGGAGTTGTACTTCCTTGTTACGTAGCTTCCTTCTATTCCTTTTTGCCTGCATATTCGAACAAATATGAGCACATGATCTGGTAACTATTACCCAATCATTAATAGAGGTAGCAACGTTAACTTCAACAACAAACGTACTTGAGACTGAAACTTTTGAGACATTCTCAATTTTCATATCTTCAAGATACTTCGGGCAGTTTCTCTTCCAGTGACTTTTGCTATTACAATAATAACAGTCATTGTCAGCAGAAACATTTATCATGGGAGTGTTCGTTATCAGAACCAACTTCCCTTTGCCTTTGTACTTGGGAGCCCTTTTCGCTTTCATTATTTGTTTCTCGAGTAAGGAGCGTTAAGAGAAAGACGATTCTTTAACCATATTTCTATAACGTTAAAAGTAAATATTTTAGCTTTGTTCATGTAATGTTTTATTCAAATAATAAAACTCCCACTGCAAATTTGTTCTATTCCCTTTTGCAGTAGGTCCAAGATCCCTATTTTCACTAATGTACAAGCCAGCTGTTACACATGACTCGGCCATCAGTTATTTTAGGTAAGCAACCTTGCTAATCACACCTTGCTTTGTGATTCCTGGTTTCGTTAAAACATCACATGTTTTTAACGAAGACTTTGCCCCAAGCCCAAACTTTTTGGAAATCATTGGTAAGTAACCTCACTCTATTTGGTTTGATATGTCGTACATAACCCTTGACCACCAAATGTAAAAGGCAACGCCTACTGAGTAGAGAACCGTCAACCAATGAAAAATGGTGTGAGAAGGATAGAGTAGGAAGGGTATACTACTTAATTCGTATGGGTTTGTGTTTATGCTTAACAGTGCAAGCAGACTTTAAAAGAGGTATGTCAGATAAACAACCGAGGGTGTCCACCTCCAGTCTATCTTTGGCATCAGAACTTTTTTCACATGCTTGCGTTTGTTAAGCAATCAGTTCTTTAAACTGAATGTAAGACATTCTTACGGACACGTGAAAATCGTCTGCCAGAAAGATTGACGTGAGTTTCTTCACAAATCTTTCTTTGACATCATGTTCTTTCACGGTTCTTTAAAAGCTATAAATCCAATTTATACTTTTTCATGCTTAGGTTTGTTTAAGCAGTTAGTTTCTTTAAACTAATTTTAAGACATTCTTACGGACACGTGAAAATCGTCTGCCAGAAAGATTGACGTGAGTTCCTTCACAAATCTTTCTTTGACATCACGTTCTTTCACGGTACCTTTAAAAGCTATAAATCCAATTTATACTTTTCATATCAAATCAGTAAATCTAATTTACTTATATACGGGACCTAGTCAGGTATATCATTTATCAGTTTCTAATTCTTTATTTTGCAGCAATGCTCAGTTCTTGTTTATACCGTTTAAAAGCACATAAACAATTTATATGTTTTTCAAAAGGCGAAAGAGTTACATTTTGCCATTTCAAAAGCATTAGAGTAATTTGGTAACGTGACAAAGTCCCCGTTTGGGCCTACTGATCAGGACAGGTAAAAGAGGTTAGTCGAAAGAGTCCTAAGACACCTTTCTTGACATAACCTTTATCTTTTACGGGTGGAGATTAACAGCTCTTACTTTAGGTACTTTATTGCTTCATCACATTCTTAGATATACTCAAACGCAGTTGAAAGTTTCTGAATACGAAAACATAAAGAAAGCATAAAATCCTATTTTAACTTTCTCGGTCGGAAAACCGATCCAAGAAATGTAAAAATTTACATTTCACAAGAAAGCATAAAGAAAGCTTAAATCTAATTTAACTTTCTCAGTCGGTAAAACCGAACCAAGAAAATCTCATTTCTAATCGGTTTTGGACTTAAGCTGCAAATCTAAGAATTAAACCGATCTGCGGTATATGCACCTTATTTGCATAAGTTATAACTTTTAGAAAATCAATTAGCGGGAGAGCCTGGTGCTCTAATACCACTGTTGGGTTATGGACAATCCAAACTCATTGATTAGCTTAAGCTGCGGAAAGAACGTAAAACAAAAATTTTACTTCTAACTTAAGCCAAGGATTAAACGAGGTATGTCAGAATACTTTCCAAGGCGATCCACCTTCAGTATTCCTTGACATCAAAACCCAATTTAATCCTTTTACAGATCTACTCCATAATTGATTTCTAAAACTTTAATCTACTTACAAATTAAATAGATTAATATAACATATTTATACCTTGATCCAAATTCCAATTGGATTGCAGCAGACCGAGAAGATCGAATCTGAGGAACGTCTTGCCTCGGAGTATCAGACATCTGATACCTCTATCGGTCGTCCACCAGGAACCACCAGAGCGCTGGCTTTCTACTGCCAGTAATACTGACCAGCGAGATTCGCAAAAACACTATTCACGGAAGGCGTGAAGACACTATTCACGACAACTGTAAAAACACTATTCACCGAGAAAAGGACAAAATAAATATATTTACGACCTTCGCAAATATATATATTATTTCCAAATTCCGTAAATACTATTCACCGAGAAAAAGACGAAATAAATATATTTACGACCTTCGTAAATATATACTATTTCCAAATCCCGTAAATAGTATTCACCGAGAAAAAGACGAAATAAATATATTTACGACCTTCGTAAATATATACTATTTCCAAATCCCGTAAATACTATTCACCGAAGGCGTGAAAACACTATTCACAAGGATCGTAAAAACTGACTTGCGTCTCACGCAAAATCCGATTCACGAAACTTCGTGAAAACACTATTCACGACAACTGTAACCGAGAAAGAGAGAAAATAGATTTATCGATTCGATCGGACTGATCAGATCAGATATGAGTGAATTAGTGATTTTCTCTCCCCTTGCCCCTCTATTTATAGGCATTTTGAGGAGGTTCGTCAATGACCGAAATGCCCTCGGTTTTGTGGTATTTACCAAATTGCCATTGACATCATATAGATATTTATATCAAATATCTCAAATATAGATATTTATATCAAATATCTCAAATATAGATATTTATATCAAATAAAAATATCTATATAATTGTTCTAAACAATTATATTTCGTACGGTTCGGTTTCGGTACGGTTTTATACAATGTATCGAATACGCTTATAAATTAACAGTTGTTTTTGCTTGTCATCTTATATGACATTTATAATTTAATTATATCATGTATAATTAATTATAACTATCTTAATATTAATTATAATCAATTTATAATTAATCAGTAAGATTCTCTGATAAGTCTCCTTTGCGGTGTGACCCAATAGGATCTGTGTTATGTTGGTAAATAGAATTAAAACCATTTTAACTTCTATAATCATAGGAGGCATCTGACATCTACACTATGACCATCCAATTACACAGATGATGCTGTACTATACAGTACCACGATCCAGTAAACTATTTAGTTGTGTTAATTCTTATGTCTCACAGTATCAGATCAGTTTCAAGGTAGGTGTGTGTCATCCTTGCAAACTTAATCTTTTCTTGATCTTGAGCAGATTATCAAATATAATTACTCTTGTAATTATACTGCATGCAGATAATCCTACTCTATCAAGGGGCCCAGTGATACCGTAACTCGTATAGAGATACGAGGGACAATAGTACTTTTGGTAAACCATCACTACCTCAGCTAAGCTATGTATACCGAAAAGCTACCGTTATGACTGCGTTTTACCGACAGCGTTAGGTAACAATCACACATACACATCTCTTAGTAGGAAAGATGAATACCTCATACTTTAGAACTTAACACTGAATGAAAACATTAATGACACGTACACAATTCCATTTAATGTTTCATTCGAGGTCTGTCAAATACCATGTTCCTAGAACATGTATCTATGTGATTAAAATGACATCTCATGTCAATGGTCTGTAAAACTTGACCATCTTTTAATTCACATTCTAACCTTGTAATGGTAAATTAGTGTTCCTGCTAATTACCTCGGTTAGAGACTTTTTAAGAGTATTTATTATCTATATTATGAAGCTTTACAATTTCAAGTCATGAACCCGAAATGATTCATAAATTCAATAATACTCAAGGAACAAAATGACAGTTTATTAATCATTCAATTCATGAACAAAGCTTTATGATAATTTATCGTATTATTGACTTCTAGATTATTACAAACTAACAGCAACGAGATGCATTTATTGAACAATTTAGAAATCAAGACAATCTAGAACAATAATGAAAAGACAATTCTATATTTTTCTTGTATCTTGATAATGGCTGATAATATTTCTTTACTATGACAGTATGGCCTCGCTCCGAAAAAACTTGTAAAAAGATTTCTATTTATTACAGGATGAAGCGCATAAATAACGAATTAACGGTCATTTATAACCAAAAGAAATCATCTGGAATCCGTAAAATTTTGCTTAAATTTCTTATGTTTTGTATTTTAAGAGTATGTTTATATTTGAAAAGACAATTAATTATATATTCTTCCTTTATTTGAAATGGAAATAGCTCTTTGAAAAGACAACGAGATGCATTTATTGAACAATTTAGAAATCAAAACAATCTAGAACAATTATTAAAAAAAAAACCTTTATTTTTCTTTTATATTAACAGTACGGCTGATAATATTTCTTTACTATGACGGTATGACCTCACTCCGAAAAACTTGTAAAAAGATTTGTATTTATTACGGGGATGCAGCACATAAATAACGGATTAACGATCATTCATAACCAAAAGAAATCGTCTGAAACCCGTAAAATTTCATTTTAATTTTTTTATTTTTTTATTTTAAGAGTATGTTTATCTTTGAAAAGACAATCATATATTTTTCCCTTTATGTGAAACGGACACAGCTCTTTGAAAAGACAACGAGATGCATTTAGTGAACAATTTAGAAATGAAAACAATCTAGAACAATTATTAAAAAAAAAAACCTTTATTTTTCTTTTATCTTGACAGTGGCTGATAATTATATTTCATTACTATGACGGTATGACTTCACTCCGAAAAACGCATTTTGCTACTTGACATGATAATTTTTCTTTGAACAATCTAGAATAATTATGAAAAAATAATTCTATATTTTTCTTTTATGTTGACAGTGGCTGATAATATATTTTTTATATTGTTATATTCTTGTGAAAAAAAAATGGCGCTACTCGATACGCTGCGATAAATGTTAAATAATGTTTGCATTTAAATTCGGAGAAGCACACCTAAATTGAGAGTAATATAGAAATCATAATTTGTGATAAATTACATATATAGATTACTTTTGGCCTTTATTGTTCTTAAAATAGAACAACTGCACAAACAATTATAGAATCATCATATGATTGTACGGTAAGTGCAAATGACAATTTATTTTGTAATTTGAAGGAAAAGGTGCAGATGAGTCTTTAGAGAGAAAATAAAAGGCGACTAATGTCATACAACAGAGACAAAGTCAGACTTTCAGACTATGGATGTCAAACATGAATGAAATCAAGTATATAAAAAATTTCTACTACGAATAGAGTTAATTTCACCTTATTTTAATATTTTAGTTTAAATTATATTAAAAATAGAGTATAAATAAAAAAAAATTGTAAATGAATGGGAGTCAATTGACCCCCATTCATTGAACGTACTCCGTCCCTGTCATACAGTTTAAAATTTTATGAATTGGTTGGACAACAGTCCCAAAATCACATCAACTTAGGTGTGTTGCAAATTGAATTGCCTTCTGTTTTCGTTCTTCTTTTTTTTTTATTTCTTTTGCTTTATTTATTTTCTTTTTTTCTTTATTTTTTCTTTGTAAACTCAAACACTTTTAATATTTTTTATCAACAAAATTTGAAAATTTGATCTGCATCTTCTAAAAAAAAAAATAACAACAACATGAACACCAAAGACATTTAATATATTTAAGTGGTCCATAAAGAAATAAAATAGGAGAAGTAAGATTGAACAAACAATTTAATTCTATTTAACTTTACTCCATAATCAAACATTACTTAAAACATTAAATATATGAGGGATCCACTTACACCATTTTTTGGTGACACCAGATTACACCGTACATTTTCAAAGTTTTCAAAGTCCAAACAGTCAATCCAGACCGTTCAATATGATGGATGTATTAAAATGTGCTTGTAGATCAAATTTTATATTTTTTTATATTTTTTTTAATATTTATTAAGTATTTTACAAAATCGTTGTTTTCAGACTATTAAATTTTTGTGCCCATCTTAATAAATAGTAAAAAAAATGTAAAATATTATCTGCAAGCACATTTTAATATATCCATCATGTTGAACGGTTTGAATCTATTGTTTGGACTTTAAAAATGTAGGGTGTAATCTGGTGTCACAAAAAAAGATGTAAGTAGATCCCTCTGAATATATCTACAAAATAGAATTGTCATCATTTTACTATTGTGAGATTACATATAGTTGAAAACTAATTACATTTATTTTTTAAGTGTAAATATTTGTCAGAAATATTTAAACTTGGAAATTAATCTGAAATATTTTCTTAGAAAACATTTTTAAATAAGCAGAGAAAATAATCAAACAAAAAGAGGGTCATAAAAAGGTGAAACATATGCATAATGCTTGATATTATTATCAATGCCGGAAGTTTATCATAACTCTTGCAAAGGATGATGCATTGTGAATAGAAAATAGTTCACACAGACAAAATTTGATGTATATTTGTGTAGATTAATCTGGTTTGTTTAAAT
The DNA here is from genome assembly GCA_964058825.1 of Carex arenaria. Taxonomy (NCBI): domain Eukaryota; kingdom Viridiplantae; phylum Streptophyta; class Magnoliopsida; order Poales; family Cyperaceae; genus Carex; species Carex arenaria. The sequence goes on along the minus strand of CAXKVW010000364.1, from coordinate 16,215 downwards.
AATTATTTAATTAAGTTAATTATAAAGAAGCACATCATTAAATAATTGGTTATTGAACTTTGTAGCTAACTCCGTATTGTTTTTATTTGTATGTTGTTAGTGATGTCGGATAGATGTGAGAATGTTGTTATGTCATATCTCGATCCGGTGACAAAGCGTGACAATTTTGATATCAAAGCATTTGTTCCTCAAATTATGTTAGGGTTCAAGTTCCATGGTGTGGTTCATAAGCTCAAAAGGGTCATTCTGAATCTCTGATATTGGGCCTGGTATGAATTTGAAATATATACATCGTGCTGAGTTCTGGTTTTTTGGTTTCGGCCTAGGCACATCTTTTCTGGGCACGAACTTATGCCCAAATATAACTTGGGCCGAACGCACATGGACTCATGCTGATTTATTGGGCTTGCTTCCCTTCTGTTTTATTTGTGTTGGAAGGGCTGCGGTCCTGCAGAGCATGTTGACTAATTCTTAGTTACGCACCTTGCTTTAATGTTTCATGTATAATTTTACCTTTGATCAAATTAATAGTGTGCACAAATTTGAATTATTTCCTTAATCCAGATTTTTTTTATACCATATTAAAAAAAAAACTAAATAATTATAATTTCTGAAAAATTAAAAATCTATCGTGTCATTGATGAACCAAAAAAAGAAGAATCCGCCAAATTGGCGGACTCAGACTTTGGTCCGCCAGTTAGGTCCACCACCTTTCTTTGTTCTTTAAACAGACGCTATTGAAAGAATTTTTTATTGAAGTCAAAGAATTGAGATGGGTGTCAATTTTAATTGGTGCAGACATGAGGTGAGAAAGAAAAAATTTAGACCATATTGTCCCTATTTGGTGAAGGAAACCACTGTATTTCAAATTTTTAATTTTGTGAGACCTATCAATATTTATTACTTGGAGATAACTTTGTTATTTCTTTGCTTTCACGCTGTTGAGTAAGAACTTTTGTTTTCGTGGGACCCATGATTGAGATTGGTCAAATGTCATACCCCTCCACATTAATAATTGCTAAAAAAAAAAAAAAAGGTGCAGCGGTACAAAATCTTCATAACAGCAAATGAGTTGGTTCGCTAATTGAGTTGGTGGACCAAATATTTTGTCTGCTAATTGAATTGATGGATAATTTTTTTGATCTGTCAATTTAATTAGCAAACGTAATAATTTTTTAATTTTTTTAGAGATTGTGATTTTTTAATTTATTTTTTATTTGAATATGGTATAAATAAAAATTTCAGTTTACGAGGTATTTGGTTGAGGAATAAAACTAAGCCGATCTAAGTTATTTATTTCAAGTTAAATTATTATGAATTACTTTTATTGAATTGGTAAATAAATTTAAGTCGATTTAAGTTAAATATGAAAGAGAAAATATCAAAAGTAAACAATTGAAGACAATTAAATCTACATATAGAATAATTAATAAAATGAACAATGATAATTAAGTTGTACAAAACATGGCGAAACTTTCTGATGAAACATGATTTGGGGTTGAAACACAAGCAATCTATTTTTTTAAGTCATCTGAGCACAACCTATTTGATGGGTGTTAATATATTTGGTATAAAATCAAGGTGAACATGGAGCAAGTTGTAATTAAGAAAAAAAAACTTAATAACGTTATATTTGTGTTACATGTTTTACTATTCTAGTTATAGATAACCAAAATTTATAGAGAAATAACGTACATTGACCGAATCATATTTTACTCAACATTTTTTCCTATCTAAAATATGTTAATCGAATTAATCAAAGTTTAATTCCTACATAACTAATAAAAATTTAAAATTATTGATTTTCAAATTAAATTGAATGGATTGGGTGAATAAGTCAGATTAATCATATTATTCTTATACTCCTAAAGAAATACAATCCAATCCATTTAACAGATATATTATGTCGGTCCCAAAATATACATTTAACAACCACTAAATTTTACTGGAAAGGTACACTTAATTGAACCGAAATTAACACACTTCAGTTTATGACTATTCTATCCACAATAATCTTAAAATTTCAAATTATCTCAAAATGTACGCTCGTTTCAACTCAATTGGATAGTTATATCTGTTATAAATACATACGTTTTTCTTTTCATAAGTTCGACCAAAAACACATGGAGTGTATTTAAAAGGTATAGACACTGGAGTGTATTTATATCTACACAAACAATTTAATTCCATTTAACTTTACTTCATAATCAAACATTACCTTTACTTAATAGAATTTGTCATCATTTTACTATTGTGAGATTACATATAGTTGAAAACTAATCACATTTATTTTTTAAGTGTAAATATTTGTCAGAAATATTTATACTTGGAAATTAATCTGTAATATTTTCTTAGAAAACATTTTTAAATAAACAGATAAAATAATCAAACAGAAAAGGGTCATAAAAAGGTGAAACATACGCATAATGCTTGACATTATTATCAATGCCCGAGGTTTATCATAAATCTTGCAAAGGACTATGCATTTTGACTAGAAACAAGCTCATGTAGGTAAAATTTGATATATATTTGTGTAGATTAATCTGACTTGTTTAAATACTTATTTATTAAGTTAATTATAAAGAAACACGTCATTAAATAATTAGTTATTGTACTTTTTAGCTGATTCCGTATTGTTTCTATTTGTATTTTTGTTAGTAATGTCAGATGAATGTGAAGATGTTGTTCTGTGATATCTCGATCCGCTGACGAAGTGTGACAATATATTTTAATGTCAAAGCATTTGTTCCTCAAATTATGTTTTAGTTCAAGTTCCATGGTGTGGTTCATAAGCTCAAAAGGGTCATTCTGATATTTGACCTGGTATGAATTTGAAGTAGTGTATTACAAACGGGCAGGGCCGGGCGCGGGCATGCGCGGGCACGGGCGGATGCGGGCACGGGCGTCACGGGCACACGGGCGCGGGCATGCGCGGGCACGGGCGGATGCGGGCACGGGCGTCACGGGCACACGGGCACACGGGCGCGGGCACCGCGGGCATTTTTTTCAAAAAATCTGCCCTGCCCGTTTAATGCCCGTGCCCGCCGCGGGCGCGCAGGCAGGACGGGCCGGACACCGCGGGCACCGCGGGCAGGGCCGGGCAAATTTTTTTTTTTTTTTCTGTTTTTTTTTTCTGTTTTTTTGTTTCTGTTTTTTTTTCTGTTTTTTTGTTATAATAAAATATAAATTAAAAATTTCTTAAATCAATTATTTTAAAAATAATATGTCAAATGAATTTAAATTGGCATGAATTTGGATTTATAATTTATTAGTTTTCAAAGAAAAAAAAACAGAAAAAAAAACAAAACAAAAAACCGAAAAAAAACAGAAAAAAATTAATTTGTATCCTAATAAAGTTAATACGATTTTACAAAAAATAAAGAAAAATTAAGTGTGCTTGAAGAAACAAATTAACACAAATACCACCGTGGCACCGTTAAAGCAGATACCAATAATGATCTGTATTAAATGAAATGGACAAAGATGTAGCATCAAATTTTTAAGATAATAAGATGCACCATATATGATTTTTTTTTTTAAAATATATATTAAAAAGGTTGTTTTCAATTATCTATTAAATGGAATATCCTTTATATGATAAATTCATATCACAATCCCATTAATTAGTAAAAAAATAATAATTAAATCTCCAAACGTTTGATATGCTATTAATCTGTACTTCCAATGCAAGCATTTTTCACTACCTATATAATAATTAATAAGTAAACTTATTCCATTTTCTTGGATTAAAAATGAAAACAAAAATCTCTTTGACTTAAATTGTTTTACCCGGATGTATGCTAAAACATAATATATCAATGTATGCAGGAGGGATCAAGTTACAACAATTTTTGAATTACAACAAAGTTACAACAACGGTTTTTTTTATTTTCAAAGTCCAAATCGTCGTTCCAAACCGTTCAACATTATTATCTAAATAAAATATACTTCGAAATCAAATTTTATATTTTTGTGAGTTTTTTTACTATTTATTAAGATGGGTACAAAATTCAATGGTCTGAATTTGACTAGTTTTTGTAAAATACGTAATAAATAGTAAAAAAATTCAAAAAAAAATATAAAATTTGATCTGGAAGCACATTTTATTTAGATAATCATGTTGAACGGTTTGGATCGATAATTTGGACTTTAAAAATAAAAAATATTATTATTGTAACTTTGTTGTAACTCAAAATTGTTGTATATTGATCCCTCATCATGCTAAAATTATCGATCAAAATCAAATTTACTAATAATTTAATGTTTGCTGGTACAGTATTACAACAAAAGCTAATCATCATAACGTCTCCATTTGCAAATGCCATCGAATCTGATTCATCTTTCCAAAGTTATTATTAGTTTATTCATCAAATAGTTCCGATATTTTATATCTTTAAACTAACAGAGTGCTATTATTTTTCCTACTGATGTTTATAAAATACTTCACGGCTTAGAAAATAGCGTCGATCGTCATCGTCGTTAAAATAAGTTCACTTAAACAAGTAAACAACAATATTCTTACAAACAATTAAGTTGTTATTATATGACGAGTGCAGAGGTAAAATGCACCATTAGTTTTGTATTTTAATTATACTGTACATCTTTTTGTTTTTCATTTCCAAAGTCCAATAATCGATCCGAACCGCTCAATACAATATTCATATTAAAATATATTAGAGACCAAATTTTATCATTTTTAAACTTATGTTATTATTTTTCTAAATATATACAGTATTTTTAAAAAATAAAATCTAAAATATTCTAAAATAAATCTAATTACTTCACATTTTCAAAAAATAAATATAACATATTTTTTTAACCTATTAAAAATAAATCCGAATTAAAAAATAAAATCTAAAATATTCTAAAATAAATCTAATTACTTCACATTTCAAAAAAATAAATCTAACCTATTTTTTTAACCTATTAAAAATAAATCCGAATTAAAAAATAAAATCTAACATATTCTAAAATAAATCTAATTACTTCACATTTCCAAAAAATAAATCTAACATATTTTTTTAACCTATTAAAAATAAACCCGAATTAAAAAATAAAATCTAAAATATTCTAAAATAAATATAATTACTTCACATTTCAAAAAAATAAATCTAACATATTTTTTTAACCTATTAAAAATAAATCCGAATTAAAAAATAAAATCTAACATATTCTAAAATAAATCTAATTACTTCACATTTCCAAAAAATAAATCTAACATATTTTTTTTAACCTATTAAAAATAAATCCGAATTAAAAAATAAAATCTAACATATTCTAAAATAAATCTAATTACTTCACATTTCCAAAAAATAAATCTAACATATTTTTTTTAACCTATTAAAAATAAACCCGAATTAAAAAATAAAATCTAAAATATTCTAAAATAAATCTAATTACTTCACATTTTCAAAAAATAAATCTAACATATTTTTTTAACCTATTAAAAATAAATCCGAATTAAAAAATAAAATCTAAAATATTCTAAAATAAATCTAATTACTTCACATTTCAAAAAAATAAATCTAACATATTTTTTTTAACCTATTAAAAATAAATCCGAATTTAAATATGAATTTAAAAAAAAAAAAAAATGGGCTGCTGTGGGTGTGGGGGTCCAGCTGGGGGAGAAGGAGGGGGGGGGGGGGGAATTCAAATTCAAAAAATTTGAATTTTCGGAAAAAAAAAAAAAAAAAAAAGGCACAGGCGCCGGCGCGGGCACGGGCACGGGCGTGCGGGCGCGCGGGCACGGGCACGGGCGTGCGGGCGCGCGGGCACGGGCGGTGCGGGCACGGGCAACGGGCACGGAGGGCCGGGCAATCACAGGCGGGGTTCCAAAAAATCGTGCCCGGCCCGTTTAACGCCCGCGCCCGCGTGCCCGCGTGCCCGCGGCTGCCCGCGGCGCGGGCACGGGCAGGACGGGCACGGGCACGGGCAGGGCAAGGGCAGGGCGCGCCCGCGGGGGCATTTACCAAACACTAATTTGAAGTATATACATCGCGCTGAGTTCTTGTTTTTGGTTTTGGCGTCGGCACATATTTTCTGGCCACGAACTTCGGCCCAATTTTAACTTGGGCCGAACGCACATGGACTCAGGCCAATTTTTTGGGGTAATTTGTTTCATAGGTTGGAAGGGTTGGAAGGTCAGCAGAGCATATTGACTAATCCTCAGTTAGTTAGTTCCCTTTTTTTTATATATATCAAAAGTCCATAGGCGCGACTAATCCTTAGTTACTAATCTTGTTTTAGGTCCTGTTCGGCACTTTTATTGTGCATGTTGGGAAAAAAAATCAATTGATCAGTTCAACTGAATTTTTTCTTCTCAATGCGCAAAGTAAAAATCAGTTCATAATTAACCCATTCCTGTTCCCATTCTCACCTGTAGGCCGAACAGGGCCTTGGGCCTTAGTGTTTCATGTATAATTTTATCTTTGATCAAATTAATAGTGTGAACAAATCCGGATTATTTCTTTAATGCCCTCTTTTTCTCCTACAGATTCTAAAGCAAGCACTTACGATCGAGGTATTTGGTTGCTGAATAAACCTAAGCCGATCTAAGTTATTTATTTCAAGTTAAATTAGTATAAATTATTCTTATTTGATTGATAAATAAATTTAAGTAGATTTAAGTTAAATAAGAAAGAGAAAATATCAAAATAAAAAATTGTAGACAATGAAATCCACATATGGAATAAGTTAAACTAAATAGATTATTTAATTTAGACTAGGAATTAAACTTACGTCATTATAAGTTTACCTATTATGCGATTTAGTTCTTAAAACAACATTGCTTAGAATTGATTGAACAAATATAGCATTCTAGTCCTCATGCTTATTACAATTGTCAATTACAATATTTTAGGAACAATAATTGCGGTTGAATAGTTCACTTTACCTAATTTACGATTTGACTATAACTAGGAATCTAGAATAATTTGTGGTATATCCTTCAGCCTACGATGTTAGTCTCTTTTAATTCAAGTCGATGAGTACAATTAAGTAATCATACATAACATTTTAAAGCAATTAATTGTTCTAATGGCAATAATGGTGAAAAAAAAAGTACAGTTATAAACTAAAAATCAACAGTAGGTGGTCTAGTCAACCGTCTTCAGCCAAAGTTTAATTGGTTTGTAGACCAGAGGCCAGAATTCATATCACCTAGGATTAAATATTAAATTCAGCTAACAAAGAAATGTTGGATAACGGAAAGTTAAGAAAATGCATACTTAGTTTTCTTAAGAGGCTTTAAATTTTTAAGTCAAATAGAATAGTTCCTTAAAAATGTAAAAATGTAGGCAAAATGAACCTTAAAAAAATGGAACAAGTGTTTAATAAGCTTAAAGACTCCTTAACTTTTTAAGGAGCTCTAAGGAACTTTAAAGAGGATGTGCAGTCCAATCTTCTGAGCTTTTTTTTACCGTTTGAACGTTTGACTTTTTTTATTAATCCCAAAGTATTTTTTTATAAATCTAAATAAATGATTTGCAATTAAGATAACCTCAGCTGGAACAACTAAACTTAGCAACTGATCGAGTATTTCTGTTTTTCAAATTGAAAATATAGACGTGAAGTAAAACACTCACTTTACTTCGCGAAGTACAGTAGCTCAACTCTCTCTCTCACTCTGGAAACGTTGGCAGAAGCTGCCCAACAATTTAGATTAAATTAAAAGTGTTTTACAAATTGCAACTCTCTCCAATATCTCTCTCTCTATATAGGAGGGATCAACTTACACTATTTTTTGGTGACACAAAATTACACTATCCATTTTTGAAGTTCAAACAGTTGATCCAAACTGTTCAACATGTTGGATATATAAAAATGTGCTTGCAGATCAAATTTTATATATTTTTGAATTATTTTATTATTCATTAAGATGGGTATGAAAATTCTATGATCTGAAAACAACGATATTGTAAAATACTTAATAAATAGTAAAAAAAATAATTATGTAAAATTTGGTCTCTAAGCGCATTTTAATATGAAGGTCATGTTGAATGGTTTGGATCGACTATTTGGATTTTAAAAACTTAAAAAATAGATAGTGTAATTTTGTTTCACCAAAAAATGATGTAAGTGGATCCCTCCTCACACACACACACATATATATATATATGGACCGGACACAATTGATTTCTGGTCAAGTCTTGCTTAGATGAATATGGATAAGATTTTTAAATCATATTGAATTATCCAATGTTTAATTAATTATTGACTTGACAATAACCTCTTCCTAATAAAGTAACCAAATAATTGCCTTATCATGAGTTGAATTAGTAAAACATGACCTCTGATATATTTTTTTAATTTATATCTGTTTTCGATGTTTTGTTTTGCGTACAGAATTGCCTATGCGTACAATAATACTTATAATAACCTCGTTGAAATTCTCACAAAGTTTGAGAAAGTTTGCTAAATTAAGCTTTTGTATTCTCAGAGATATTGTTTGGATATTTGCATTTGCACCAGAAATATATTTTCTTTTTTTGGCAAAACTTGTTGCCAACTATAGAACGTAATTACTGTGTTCAAATAAATAATCCATCAGTTTTTGTTTCTTTTGTGTGATTTCTCATTTAATAATTTGCAAATGTTTAGAGAAACTTTCTGATTAGATACTTTCGACCAGAGGTGTTAATGGGTACGATAGGAGTAGGAAGGGAAGCATTTTCATACCCATACCTACTAAGAGCTGATCTTACCCATATCCTACCCTTACCCGTTATGAGTTTGCCTTATTCTACCTTACCCGTACCAATAAAGATTAGTGAGTAATGAAATGCATGATAGCGAGTAAATAACAAATAATACTAATATATATAATCGTTTTATTATTTTTATAAATAGACCATCAAAACTCATCATGTCATACATATGCAATCACAATACAAATATCTCTAACTAATAGTTTTTTTATAAATAAAAACAAAAACAAAAACAAAAACAAAAGCACAAATATCTCTTCTAACAAATTCAAAATTCAATTCGTTAACTAAATAGCAAAACATTCAAATAAAAAAGTAGTATGTTTAACATAATATATTCTTTTTACAATAAAAGACATACATTTTCTCATAGATTAATTAGCGTTGATAAAGTAATATGAAAAACAGAAGATTGAATAGAATATTTATATATCAATATATAATTCCCAATGGGTACGAAATAGCCTTTATTCGAAACCATACTCGTTTACCTAACGAAAAATAAATCCTTACTCATACCCATACCCAAGAAGTTAATGAAAAAAAAAACATTACCCATATCTGTCTTATCGAATATGATACGAGTATGATAAATGGGTAAACGGGTGTCATTGACACCCCTACTTTCGACGCCATGTGAATTTAAATATTTAATGCACAAAGAGAAACATGCCATTCATATAGTTGTATGGAATTGGATTTTATTCAAAGAGATTTGGACAAATTTTATTCAAAGTCAGGCTCATACTAGTACGGGTGTCAATGGCACCCTTTTATTCGTTTTCCTGACCTGTACCGTATCCGATAAGACGGGTACGGGTAAGATTTTTTTTTCTAAACTTATTGGGTACGGGTTAATATTTTTTTCCGTTATCAAAATGGCTAAGGATATGGGTAATGCCTATTTCTTACCCGTTATCTGATTGGGTAATTATGAAAAAATATATATTATATATATTAATAAGTATTCATGAAAAGTGTATTAATTGGTTTACTTGTGCTTAGCATGATTGATATGTGGCTTGTTTTTTTATTGTTTGTGTAACATCCTGAAAAATTAGTTATTATTATTGTTGCTGACAAGATTTGTTTTGTTTAATTATAATACGATAAATATTTTTAGTGTTTTTGATAACATATTTTATGGTAATACATAATATATATATATATATATATATATATATATATATATATATATATATATATATATATATATATAGATGGGCTATTGTACTTCGCGAAGTAAAGCGGGTGCTTTACTTCGCGCTCATTTGAGATTTTCAAAGTTCAAAACGTCGATCCGAACCGTTCAAGTTGATCTCCATATTGAAATGTGCTTGGAGACCAATTTTTGGAATTTTTTTGCTATTTATTAAGCCACTTTGAAAATTCCTGATCCAACGGTTTCACTGTTTGAACAGTGAAACCGTTGGATCAGAAATTTTCAAAGTGGCTTAATAAATAGCAAAAAAATTCCAAAAATTGTAAAATTTGGTCTCCAAGCACATTTCAATATGGAGATCACATCTAACGTTCGGATCGACGTTTTGAACTTTGAAAATGGAGATACGAGCGCGAAGTAAAGCACCCGCTTTACTTCGCGAAGTACAATAGCCCATCTCTCTCTCTCTCTCTCTCTCTCTCTCTATAAATATATATATATATATATAGAGGAGGGATCAAGTTACACCTTTTTTTTTGACACATTTTGACACCTACTATTTTCAAAGTCCAAATAGTCGATCCAAACCGTTCAACATGATTGATATACTAAAATGTGCTTGGAGATCAAATTTTACATTTTTTTGAATTTTTTTACTATTTATTAAGATGGTTACAAAATTGTTGTTTTCGGACCATTGAAAAACAACGATTTTGTAACCATATTAATAAATAGTAAAAAAATTCAAAAAAATATAAAATTTGATCTCCAAGTACATTTTAGTATATCAATCATGTTGAACGGTTTGGATCGACTATTTGGATTTTGAAATCGTAAAATTAATCTATAAAATAACGGTGTCATGATGTGTAAAAAAAAGAGTGTAATTGGATCCCTCCTCATATATATATATATATACGCTTTACTTTGCGCTCGTATCTCGATTTTCAAAGTTCAAAACGTCGATCCGAACCGTTAGATGTGATCTCCATATTGAAATGTGCTTGGAGACCAAATTTTACAATTTTTGGAATTTTTTTGCTATTTATTAAGCCACTTTGAAAATTCCTGATCCAACGGTTTCACTGTTCAAACAGTGAAACCGTTGGATCAGCGATTTTCAAAGTGGCTTAATAAATAGTAAAAAAATTCCAAAAATTGTAAAATTTGGTCTCCAAGCACATTTCAATATGGAGATCAACTTGAACGGTTCGGATCGACGTTTTGAACTTTGAAAATCTCAAACGAGCGCGAAGTAAAGCACCCGCTTTACTTCGCGAAGTACAATAGCCCATCTCTCTATATATATATATATATATATATATATATATATATATATGAGTAAAACTAGGGCGCTCCTAAGTTCACCCAACCTCTTGTGAACTTGACTCTAAAATATATCGAATTGACTTTAAACGATGAATCCAAACCGTTGAAATCCTTCTACCTAATGATTGATGCATCTACATGTGAAAATTTTAAAGTTTCGAATTAATTTAATATAGAGTCAAGTGGTCAAAGGAGTCCAAAAAATGAATGCATTAAAATTAATTTATAAACCATAAACTTTTGACCACTTGACTCTTTATTAAATTAATTCGAAACTTTAAAATTTTCACATGTAGACGCATCACTCATTAGGTAGAAGGGTTTCAACGGTTTCGATTCATCGTTTAAAGTTGATTTGATATATTTTAGAGTCAAGTTCACAAGAGGTTTGGTGATATATATATATATATATATATATATATATATTAATGTCTCCTTATTTTGCCTAGTTTGCGACCAAATTTACACCAGAACTTGTGCCTTAAAGCTTATAAATATGAACCTTTCTACTTAATTATTACTAGAATGTGGTACTGCTATGTTTTGTTTGCTGTTTTGCAGGCAATGGGCGAATTTCCTCTCCATACGGTCCGTATAGGTCTCCATACGGTCCGTACATGATCAGCCCAACCACACAGAAGGTTCCATATCAGAGGCAGGAAGTCTCCAAGACAAGGCACGGGTATACGGTCTGAATAGGATTCTATACGGACCGTACAAGCTATTTCGGAAACCCAGGCTGGAATTGGAAACAGAGACAGCTGGGGGAACTGAAAAGGAAAGCTTTGAATACGCGATTTCGGGTATTAAGGGGGATCATTCCAGATATGAGAGACATCTTGGATCCATTATTGGTGCTTGGGAGACAAGGAAGAACTTGGAGAAGAAGAAGAAGAAGTTTTGCAACGGATCTTCGGATTTTCTATTATTTTTCTATGAACTCTTTCATAACTTTTATTATGCTTTGTTTTGAGAACATGAGTAGCTAAATTTACTGTTTCTAGGGTTAAGATGTAGTTGACATTTGGTTTTACTTGTATGCTACTTGAATTTGTGTTGAATGCTTAGTTTTTATCTTGTTGTGTAGTATTTTAATTGCTTGGTTTTTGCTTGCTTGAGTTTGATTAGTCATCCCGTTAGATGAATGCGCACGTCTAATTGTTAGGAGCCAAGTCTATGATACTCAATCCAACTAGACCAAGTATATGAGGTAGGTTTTCGGGCCAAGGAGTACTGAAAGGGAAACTTTCCTCGAGGCGAAAGTCCTTGGATACCTTTAGTAAACCAACAAGTAACTTAGATAACTTAGTCCAAAATTACGAAAGTTGAGGGTTAACGAATCTAAGAGGGGAGTAGTTGAGTCCGGTAAATCGGGTTCTAAGCCAAAATTGCGACAGCTGAGGTAAGGAACTTAGATCTGGTCGATGGAAACCCTAGACAAAAGTACCAACACAGAAACAGTAGCTGCAGTATTCACTCAGGGGCCTATACGAACCGTATAGTATTCTATACGGGCCGTATACCCTGGGGCCAGACAGATACGAAATCTGAAACCCTGGAAACCCTTTTTATAAATTGAAAACAACTTTTAATCTTCTTTTAAGCACTTTAATATTGTTATTGATCAGTAGAATTGTTAGAACAACCAACCAATTAACATTTTCTTACTTCTAGAATTTTAGTCGATCTAAGTAAAGTCCGGTTGTTTTATTCCGTCCCTGTGGATACGATACCCGACTATACCAACGGTAAGACTGTGCACTTGCAGTTTTGACCAGAGGTAGACTCGAGTTTTAAAAGGTACAGCTCGCTGTACTGAAACTTAGGAGTACACCTGTGTGCGAACAAGTTTTTGGCGCCGTTGCCGGGGAACGGCAACTAAAATTGCTAGACTTTTGCTTATTTTTGCTTAATTCTAGATTTTAATTTTTACTTTTCTTTTGCCATCTTTTCAGGAACATACTGGAAGATTTGCAACCCAAGAACCACTACAATCTCAGAAGCAAGGGACAAACTTCCACCACATTTGCTCCTGCACCACCATATCTGTCACCTCTGCGTACGGCCCGTACAAGGCTTATACGGACCGTACAACCCGACAACAGAGAGACAGATCCAGAAACAGGCACCATGGCTGAAAACGGAGAAGATCCAGAGCTCAATGAACACCCTTCAGATGATGAAGGAGGAGACTTTGTGCCGAGGACATTGCGAGAGTTCAATGTCCCAAGAGCCGGAGATGTTAGAGGAGCAATCCGACTGCCAAGGGTTGCTGGCAATCAACCCAACTTCAATCCGGGCGTTGTCAATATCGTTCAGCAAAACACGTTCCATGGCATGGATCACGAGGATCCGCATGCCCATATCCAGACTTTTCTCGAGTGTTGTGCAACCATTAAAATTAATGGCGCAACAAATGATTATATTAGACTTGCTTTATTTCCTTTCACTCTTAGGGATAAGGCAAAGAAATGGTTAGGGTCATTACCAAGGGATTCAATCACCACTTAGAGGGAACTGTCCAAACTGTTTTTGACCAGATTTTTTCCTCACAAAAGAACTGCCAAGGTTAGGACCCAACTGACCAGTTTCAAACAAAGGTCTGATGAAATGTTAAATGAGGCATGGGAACGATTTAGGGAATTGCAATACTCTTGTCCACATCATGGTATTCCCGATTGGTTACTTATTCAGTCTTTTTATGCCGGTTTAACTGATAGTTCTTGTACTTCTGTTGATGCAGTTGCAGGTTGTAACACTATACAAAATGCGTATATAAAATTAGTAACTGAAAGTAACGTACGAAACGTTTGAATGTATATGAGTAAAATAATTAAGTGAAATTATAGTTAAATATGATAAATTGATTGTTTGGAAATCTATTTAACTGAGATAAAGTTTGTATAATGAGATACATCGAAATGAATTTCTAAAATTCAGAATTGACACGAGAAATAGATATAATAGAAAATTAATACATGATAATATATAATTGGACTAATTTGCAAACTTTGATAACTTAAAGGGTAACTATGAGAAAATACAAAATTATGAAACGAAAAGAAAAAAAAAAAAAAAAAATGACCAACGTGGCATGAAGGCCACGCGTCCCTCACTGGTTCACACCCCACCTTAATACCCCTTAATTAATGGTACTCTATCTCTCTCTCTTTTAAACTTTCCATTTTCATTTAATTTTTCTTTTCCTCTTTCCGTTAGGCAACAGAGATGAATATCTCTTGAAAAGAAACTATGTTATTAGATTGATATTTATTCTTTGTTTCTTCTTGGAAATTCAAGGTTGACACTATATAGGTATTTCATTTCTCTATATTGCTCTTCCTTAATCTAATTTAGACTTTTGACAGAATATGAAAATCAACAAGTTAAAGCTTGCTAAGAAAATTAAAAGGATTATTGGGTTATGATATTTGAAGGAATATTGGTTTAACATATTGAATAAGACAAGCTAAAATTTTGTGGGAATTTAATTGAAAATTTGTTTAATAAGTATTCTAAAGGATTTGCTTAAGAGGTTTCCCTTTTACCCCTGTGTTCCTTAATTGAATTTGAACATGAAAAATTGTTATGGTGTTTACCTTTGTAACAAGATTACTTGGGTGATTCAATTGAAAACTGGTACCGATCCGTGTCGGTTTAAATTGGTTACTGGTATACTTATATGAGCTTTTAGGGGTTTGATTGCAGGATAAATAGAATAGGAAGGGTGTAATTTGCAAAAGCACAGTGAATTGGTAAATTGAACTCGTCAGGGGGTCTTAGTGCAAATCCATATATATAGATTAGTTGGAATTTTAGATAATGAAATTGATTTGGATTTGAGGCTTTCGGATTTGAATAATAAATTAATAAGGATAAATGAATTGGATTGAATTTGTGGAGTAGCTTGAGATTTTTGAATTGAAATTAAATTAAATAAAACAAAACAGAGATTAAGGAAATGATAAACTAATTAATAAAAGATATACTAATCATTTTAAATGGGTACTTTTATTTATTAAATAGTGATTGAGAATGATAGTAAAAGAACTTAAAGATATATATTATTTGACATAGGCGTAAAGAGACTGACGAGACAGAAAGTTTGGAATGTACAGACTGCTAATGACTTCATCTGGTGCCCTACGATATCAGGTGCGAGGTTATTGGATTAGTCTGAGATTCATAACTAGGAATTAAATCGTAACTCACTGTGCATTTTGAATATTTGATTGACTGCATTGATTGAACTATTGCATCATATGCATAGCCCAATACAATTGAAACTGAATTACAGGTGAGTCTGTTGACTGTCATGTTGATATTGTTTATCGATTGATTGATTCTTATTGCAAATGATTGATTGAAACCACAGTGACTAAATTGATTGAATATTGAATACTGTAATCCTTGAACCTCCATATAGTGGAGAAAAAGGATTAATATATATCGTAAAGTCTAGCTAGCTACTAGACTTTACTCCAGGACCCTTATGCGCATATGGTGAATGGCCCCAACTGAACCCAGTACCGGTTGGGTAGGGGATATTAAATAAATATGAATTATGACTGTACGACTAATGAACTGTGGTAACTGTCTTATCAATGATTTTCTTTCGATAATGACAGTACTGTGATATTGATTTCGTATTGTTTCTGCTAACCGATTGTCAAGATAGTTAGAATTGTCTTATCATCGATTTTCTTTCTGATACTGACGGTAGTGAGATATTAATTCTATATTGTTTCCATTAACAAATTGTCAAGATGGATAGAACAGTATAAGCCCTAACACGACTGATACTTGTTCTGGTATCTGTCAGTGTTACCAGACTAGAAATTATAAATGTAAGAAACCAAACGTTACCAGACTTTATGGTTTAAAAGATTTTGACCCAAACCATTTATTCTGATAAGATCCTTAGAGTTTTGATTTATTTGTGAAATTCGTGTTGTTCAATTAGATACTGTTATTGAGCATTTGCATTCGTCATTTTAAAATGAACTGTTAATTTCT
>CAXKVW010000363.1:600000-966287 GCA_964058825.1 Carex arenaria | reverse complement strand
CACACGGCTACCTTAAACAATCTTTCTCTTGGATCATCTGTGGGTACGTGCGCAACTCCATATTTTGTCCCGGGATTTGTTCTTTTAATTGCTTCCAAAAATGGGGTGAGAAGGTTGTAAGAGGCTTCCCAACTACCGAATATTTGTGCGATTGCCAGCTCTCGGCCACGCCACAACCTATTATATTTGGGAGTAATTCCGTTAAATTTTTGACGGACTAGCCCTTTAATACTTTTAACGTTTTTGGTAACATTTTCCCTAATATCTTCTCTGATACAGTCGGCGATTACTGCTGCAGTTAACTGTACATGATCAGTACGATTAGATTCGGCAAAGCACGTATGTGGTGCTTTAATTGTTCTAATTTCCCACTTGGATGAAAAAAATCCAGATCTGGCATACAAACGCCACTCACACCTACTGTTCCGGCATTCTACAATGAAGGATGTTCTATTGCTTTGCGTGGTTCTCACTTGAATATTTTTTTTGATGTGGTAATGATTTATTTTCATTTGTAGAGCCTCTTTTGAAGAGTACTCTTTACCTACACCAAGTGGATCATCAATGTGTTGGGCCGTACCGAAGAAGTCGACATCTGCCTCTCGGAACCCTGAGGTGTCATTGAAGCTTGCCACCGGGTGAAGTGGTACTGGCTGGTGTGATTGTGCCGATGTATCACGTGGGACATCCCCTTCGGAATCAACTTCATTATCCCAGTCGGCGTCACTCTCACATGAGTCAGCGTCATCTTTATCATCACTTTGCGGCACATCATCAAGGTTATCCCAAGGATCGCGTGCATCAGGCGGATCAACCCATGGATTGTACTCATTATTGCGTTCAGAATAAGAACCACTGACCTCCGACGGATCAGCCCATGGACTGTACTGATTATTGTATTCTGTCTGAACAGTTGGTGACAAATTGTTCACATCTGGATAAGAATCCAGATAAAGGTCTCGCCTCTGTGTTTGTTGTGTTTGATGGGGTTGGAAGTGACTGGGACCCGCATAGTTATCACTATATTGGGTCTGCCGAGGTTCTGGTTGTGTCAGATGGAGATAAAGGTCTCGTCTCGGTGTTTGTTGTGTCTGATAGGGTTCAAAATGGCTGGGACACGCATCGTTAGCACCATATTGGGTCTGTCGAGGTTCTCGTTGTGTCTTCGGTATCAATTCAATGTATAAATCAACAAAAGAATACTGAGTCTGAGCAAGCATACTTTGGTTATAAATACCTCTCCAAGTCTGATCGCACATGATTTCTATGCTCTCATAATAACAGTTGGTTGTTGTACCAACATTAACCCGTGCATGTGCTTTCAGGTTGTACTCACTTTCGGAATATCCAAGTTGTCGATAAATTTCACCTTTCACATCATACCAAGATTGTTCACCAGTTACGCTCAATGCGAATTGAGAGCTAGTACTATACTGTACTCCACTTTTACTGTATTGTATTTCACCGCCAAAATGAATCCTCAATATTAACATGATTTTTTTTTTATCAATAGCCTACAAAATAATAAATAAATCACGTATAATTTATTGTTCCAAATTACAATTCTTACAAAATAAATAAATAAATCACGTATAATTTTTTTAACGTATCATTTAAATAATGAATAAATCACGTATAATTTATTGTTTCAAATTACAATTTTTACAATTCTTACAAAATAAATGAATAAATCATGTA
This sequence comes from Carex arenaria, assembly GCA_964058825.1. Classification (NCBI taxonomy): domain Eukaryota; kingdom Viridiplantae; phylum Streptophyta; class Magnoliopsida; order Poales; family Cyperaceae; genus Carex; species Carex arenaria. Next base: position 964,589 of record CAXKVW010000363.1, on the reverse strand, counting down.
TAAATTTTTTAACGTATCATTTAAATAATGAATAAATCACGTATAATTTTTTTAACGTATCATTTAAATAATGAATAAATCACGTATAGTTTATTGTTTCAAATTACAATTTTTACAATTCTTACAAAATAAATGAATAAATCACGTATAATTTTTTTAACATATACTTTTTTAAATTTGTTTTCATAAAATTACAATTCTTACAAAATAAATAATCTAGAGAATATAAATTATGTCAAATAACAAATATAACAAATTTTAACAAGTAGATAATTTTCATAAGATATATATAATTATTACAATCTTTATCAAATAAATTAATAGAAGCAAATATTTATTCTACTGGCTAACTACAAATTAAATATAAATTAAATTGAGATACCTTAGTTTTAGAATCTGATGATTTTTTCTCCTGAAGGATGCGTCTTAGTCTTCTCTGAGTGCTTCGAATGAAAAATGAAATCAAGAAAATTTTACGAACATAGAATCTGTTTTGGCGTTGGGTTTAATAGGATTGAAGGATGTGGATTTTGTCACCGTCCACTAGGGACGTGAATTTTGTCACCGTCCACAGGGACGTGAATTTTGTGAATGTCCGTTATTTATTTATTTTTTTTCTCTTCGGACTCCGTTTGGGTTAAGGGTTAAGACTAATGGCATGAATAATATGGACGTGAACAATGTAACCGTTCTTATTAGATTTCGAAAAAACCCGAAATCGTTCCCCCTTTCCGATATTTATTTAATTTAATTTCGATTAATAAAAAAACCGGTAGGCAGTAGGCACCTGTCCTGTGCCAATTCATGTCTCCAACTTTTTCTACCCCTCAACTTTAAAATATTCCCACTTCCCAGACTTAAACCCTCCGTAATGAAATTATGAAAAACGAAAAAAATGCAAAAGTCCCCTCTCCTCCTTTGACAAAGACCGGTCAAACCATTCGGCGCCTCTCTCTCTCCTTTCCTATTTCCCCCTTTGTTATCTTCTTCTTCCCTTCCCTTCCCTTCCCTTCTTCTCAACGCTCTCTATTCATCCGCCTCTAAGATGTGGATACCTATCTTTCTCCTATTCCATTTATGGAGTATAGCTCTATCTGTATCAGATAGTGTCAAAATGGAGGAGTGTGCGCCAGCGAAGTGCGGGAGTGTTGACATCTCTTACCCCTTTTGGGTTTCCAAGACGCAGCCGGAATACTGTGGCTATCCGAGTTTAGAGATCAACTGTCAAGATGATAAACCGTTTTTAGTGCAGTCGTACGACACTAATTACTACATCGACAGAGTGTTTTACGATAATAGCTCCTTCTTGCTCATCAATTCCATACTGGTAAATGAGAATACCAACTGCTCTCTTCCCCGTTTCAATGTTTCATTGGGTCTTGGTCCAATGGTGGTAAGTGAGACCAACAAGGAGCTAATATTCTTCTTCAACTGTGAAAGAAAGGATCCCCTTCCGGTGGATCTTTTGCGGGTTAATTGTGGTGGCAACCAATCTGATGCGGCTAACGAGTCGTTTGTGCGGCTTTTGCCAAATTATAGTGATGATTCTGGTGCTTCTGGGGAGTCGTTGAGCAACTGTAAAATATCGAGAATACCAGTGTCGGGGTGGAATGGGTCTCCAGTTGACCAATACACAACCCTCATGAATGATGGATTTTTGGTGGAGTTGAAGGTGACCAGTTGCTCTGATTGCCGGAAGAGCAATGGCCAGTGCGGGTTCAATACCACCACCTCCATGTTCATGTGCATCTGCCCGGATCATACGCATCCGATGAGTTGCCTGAATGCTAAAAGTAATCTCAGTTTGCTTTGACATTTTTCTTTTGTTTTTGTTTTTAGTTGAAAAGTAGTTATTTTAGGTTGGCAAATCGATTCTTAGAACTGATCCCCAACAAAAGATACTCCACCTGGCATACCATATCTTGCCTTATGCCCTTATCCAACTTTTCTTTTTCGGCTAATTTACAGATGTTCATTAATCATTAAATGTTGCATAGTGATAGTAGGTATATGCACTAAAATTTGCTAACCCCACTTTGTTTTTTGAGTGCTGGGTCTGTTGGCCCAAACTCATTTAAGTTGTGGAAGCTGACACAATTGAAACTTGTTAAAGGAATTTAGTGATTTGATTATGTCAACAAGTCGAACTCGCTGGTAATTATACCTGCCATAGTTGTGAGAGTTAGATTTTACAGTTGCAATACAATCACCTTTATGAATTTCATCACTTTGCCACGTTTAGTTGGCACTATGGTTTTATGGCGTATTCTAATTTAAAGCGGATTTGTAGGCTGCTTTTTATATTACATGCTAAGTTTTTAGGTAATGCTTGATTACACCTCCCCCTATTTTGATCAATGGCATATAAAAATCGGCTGTTTATCATTTAAAAAAGGGTAAATTTTACTGGATGCATCCCTACTTTGTCCTTTATATTTTTTGGTCACTCTACTTTTATTTCTGATTTTACTTAGTCACTCAACTTTAATTTTTATCTATACTAGATTATTGTCCTTAATTTCAGTTTACGTTACACACAAATTGTGAACTAACTTTTTTAAATTGTCATAATCTTCTCATGCAAAGTGACTAATTTCATATCTTTGTTTTTATATATAGTTTTGATTAGTTAAAAATTAAAAATATTACAAATTCACATAATTACAATTTTTTTTTCCAAATTGATATAATATATATAATATTTTCTCAAATTTTTTTTTGCTACAAAGTAGTTACTTTTGAGTTTTGACATATAATAGTTGAATGTAGTGAATTCCTTGATTAATTTAGTTACAATTTGCATGCAGTTTCAATTTCAAGTGGATCCATTCACCTAATTTGGATAATAACTGAAGTTTAGTGACTAAAATCTGATACATAAAAGTTGAATGACCAAAAATGGATAGAGGTTATATTGGAGTGACCTCTGATGAAAGTTACCGGTTTGGATATCATAAATGTGCATTTAGAGGAAATTAGGCTGCTCTTAGTCCTCAATTTCTCATCCAGCTGGTGTATATCACCGTGTTGCTTATATTGTTAAGCTAAATTAATGCCTACTTATTGGATTAGAATATAATAGACAAGTCAATGCGCATTTGGGCTAGTTGTGCTTTTGTATGAAGTATTTGTTGAATATAGGCTCAAGCTTTTTGGGCCGCATTGCAGCCATAGGTCAAGTTAATTTTTAGCAGACTGCATTATTGATTTATTGTAGCCTCTAAATAGTGTCTATGTTTTATTCTAGGTGAGAACTAAGTTTTGTAATGAGAAAAAAACTTATGAAATATATCGTATTAAGGAACCATATCTTCTTTAGACTTCAAACTATAGATTAGTTCTTCTAAGATTGAATTTCTGTGGTTCGTCTTAGCATCGTTCTTTATTTATTTTTAGTGAATATTATATAACTGCTGCTTTATTTAGAACAACATACTGGAGTATCAGCCAAAATAAGCTATTAATTAGATATGATGTATAGAATGATCTCTTGAGCCTTAGCACACTAGGAAGGCTGATTCTAGTAATGCTTGTTGCTGTTTTTCTAGGTGCTTGGGGGAAAATAGAGGCACAGTTAATTCCAAGGCAAGTGTAAAATTAGACTTGACTATTTTTGTGTCAGGTACTCAGTACAGACCTGATCCGTTAGGTACGAAACCAGTAGGTATAAGATGGATTAAGCCTCTATTGGGTTCTACTCGTTTTTTTTCCTTCTTTTCTTTCCTGAAGATGCAAATTTGTTTTTGCAAATCATTTGCAAAGTGTAGTTAAGCAAGAAATAGGTATAAAGATTGAGCCACTGAATTTGGATTTTACTCTGTGAAATATAGACCCAGGTCTGAAGGGTATCTATTGGTAACCCGAAGATTCCAAAATAACTAAAACTTGTAAAGTTCGGATAAGAGGAAAAGCTTTTGTTTCACTTTTCCTGAAGACAACCTAGTTGTGAGTTTATTTGGTTCAGCATGAAATCCTAAATAGTTGAGAAAATTATTACCTTATTTAAAATTTCCTGTTTACTCAGATGCATATTTGCATGTATGTTTCTCAACCGTGTTAAACATTCTTTGTCAAGTAATTAGATACGAGGGAATGTACTTGTTATATTACTTGTTAACTTTAAGGTTTTTAGTTTTAACAGAGATTTGTTTTATTTTTCTTATATTGCAGCAAAAAAAGATAGTCAAAAGAGGACAATTTATATAGGCAAGTATCCCTCATTTGCATTATCTGTCATTGGATACCAAATCTTTATGTATTATTTTTTTAGAAAACCTTTTGGAATATAACTTGGTATTTGTTTTGGCCTTCTTTCAATGTGAAGTTGAGTAATAGAATTTGTGAAGAGCCATTGCTGCCTTCATTGCTGTTGATGGACCAAAAATGACCCAGACCACCTACTATTGGGTGGCATATGTTTTTTCAAGTGACCCTTTTGTTTGTTTTGTTTAATTTGTGTTTTCAATCTATTTATGATCCATCTAAATGAACTTGACCGAATTTATTTTGCTGTTTAAATCTGATTTAATGTGAGGTATTAATATTGTTAGTAACTGTTGGTATGGTAAATCATTAAATAAACCATCTAAATGAACATGGGCAAATGAAGAAATTCACGTGTTCTCTTGTATAAACCATCTAAATTGGATTCAATGCCCCAATACCCATTGAAAATCATTTGTTTTTGAAGTCTACAACAAAAGCTATTTATAATATATTTGTAATAGCTTTTTCGCTTGTAATTTTTTTTTCCTCAGTTGGTATATCAGTAGGGGTAGGTGGATTCCTTGTAGCATGTTGCTTCTGTCTACTCCTGTGCAAGCGCAAGAAGCTGAAATGGGTCTCATCATCCTCGCTACTTATCACGCGAGACACTTCTGACCAATATTTCAATGACCTAGAGTTGGCAGGGTCGCCAATGCAATTCACTCAGATATTCTCCTATGAGGAATTGGAGGAGGCAACTGATAGATTTAGTCCGTCAAAAGAACTCGGTGATGGTGGTTTTGGAGCTGTGTATAAAGGTATCATCATGTTCCTCTTTTTTTGTAGTTTCCTTATTTGATGTATATTCGAACTAAATGTCCTGTGTTAATTCCCAATAAAAAAAATGAATCAGTTTGATGAGTTTCTTGTAGATATTAAATTTGAAAACTTCTGTTCTTTAGCGCTTGTATAGCTGCTCCATAATGGTGGATATCATGCTACAACCTTCTTGTTTTAATTTTGAAAGTAGCAGATAATTTTGAATTGTTGAATTACAGTAAAAAGAGCAAAATAGGCAAAATATACTGCAAGTCCAGTCCATTTTAAATGTGTTCACTGGCATTGAACTTTTTACCTATGCTGAATTATGAGGTAACATTTTGGACTGTGGATTCAGCCCGGGTATTTACGGTCATTTTTCATTACTTCAGGTAAACTAAGAGATGGACGTATAGTTGCTGTGAAGCGTCTTTACCAAAACAGCCACAAAAGAAATGAGCAATTTATGAATGAGGTGCACATCCTGTCTCGCCTCCACCACCGCAGCCTTGTCAGCCTCTATGGCTGCACTGCTCGCACAAGCCGTGAGCTGCTCCTTGTCTATGAGTACGTCTCCAATGGCACAGTCGCTGACCACCTCCATGGGCCCCGCTCTCGTGAGAATGCTCTCACCTGGCCGATTCGTCTGTCAATTGCTATTGAGACAGCTGATGCCTTGGCATATTTACATGCAGTCGAGCCCCAAATTATTCATAGAGATATCAAAACAAATAATATATTACTAGATGACGGGTTTCATGTCAAGGTAGGTGATTTTGGCTTGTCACGTTTATCCCCAATAGATGTGAGTCATGTTTCCACTGTTCCTCAGGGCACGCCTGGGTATGTTGACCCGGTGTACCACCAATGCTACCAGCTGACGGACAGAAGTGATGTGTACAGTTTTGGAGTTGTTTTGGTGGAGTTGATATCGTCAAAACCAGCTGTGGATATGAGTAGGAGCAGAGATGAGATAAACCTTGCTAATCTAGCATTAAATAAGATCCAGAGGTCTGAGTTGGATGAGTTGGTGGACCCCAATCTTGGGTTCCAGTCAAATTGGGAGATGAAGCGGATGGTTTCTTTGGTAGCTGAGCTCGCATTTCAGTGCTTGCAATGTGATAGGGATATGAGACCTTCTATTAAGGAAGTCTTGGAGGCACTAAAAGTGATAGAAAAAGGGGGTCAGGGTGGAGGAGACAGATTAGAAAAGAAAAACTCAAAGAAGGAAGAAGATCACTTGTTAAAGAGTGATGCAATTTTTTCTCCTGTTACGGTCATGGATAGGTGGAAGAGCAGCTCTACTACATCTAATACTAGTGTATGAGGCATCCGTATCCTGTTCTTTTGATTACAGCTAATTCTATGTGCCCACATTAGTGAGGGTGTGTACATAGTATATACAGTTAATTACACAATATTGTGGCCTACACTGTAAAGATTGGCTTATAGTATGTAATGGCACTGATTTTTTCATATTGTCAATACAAGAACAAAAAATATGGAATTTTGGATAGATGAAATTCTAGCCGTTTTAATTTTGTCTGTGTATATTTCTTTTTTAAGAAAGGAGCAACTAAGAAAACTGTATTGCTTGACTGATCTACTAGTTCCAATTTTTTTTATTGTAATTACAATTAACTTTAACAGAAGCTTATGTTTTTACCAATTTACCATTCTTTTGATCAATTTTGGTTGCTGAATGCTGCAGCATGTTTGTTGAATGCTGCAGCATGGTTGTTCATGGGAGTTTATGTATTATATGTAGGGGTGTAAACGGTCGGATACGGATTGGATAGTGGTCAAACTGTATTCTTATCTGTTATAATTTTCCAGATACGGATATAAATATGGATAGTTTTGGGTATGGATCTGATATTAAACGAATACGGATCGAATATCGGACGGATACGAATACGGATATGAATATAATTTGGATAATTAAAAATAAATTACTAATGTACATTCTAGTAAAGATTAACATCTAAATATAATTTTTTCATTCATAAATTAGATCTGAAATTTTTCATAATAAGTTTGTTGGTTACAAAACATATATCATATTATCAAAACATTAGTTACAAATCATGTCATAGTGTTATATTGTTCATCAAAATATATATGCATATGCAGTTTAATAAATTATTGGTATGTATATGCAATTTAATAAATCAATTTAAGAGTGTAGAGTACATTTATTGTAGTTTAAGGGTGTAAACGGTTGGACACGGATAGTTATTATAGTTAAAAATCTTACTATTATCTTATCCGTTATAATTTTTCGGATACAGATACGGATATATACGGATACAGATACATGTACAAATTGTCTCGAATACAAATACGAATCGGATAATTGAATTAATCTTCTGGATTCAGATCCAGACAAAATCGGATAATATCCGATCCGTTTACGCCCCTAATTATATGGTGTGCATACAATTTTCTCATTCTGTTTAGTTTGAGGTGCTGTTATGCTCTCATCTCAATATTAATTTTAGGAAAATTTTTTGAAATGCCACTCTAAAACTTGAGATTTGTCAAAATGCCATTCAGAAAACAATATTTGTCAAAATGCCATTAAAACTCAATGTTTATTTTAATTTTGCCATTATCTCTCTTTAATCTCAATTTAAAAATTCCAATATTTCAAAATGACCAAACTGTCCCTGTCAGATTCTTCTTCTTCTCCTTTTATGTTTTTCCTCTGGTTAATGGAGAATCCGAAACCCTAAGGTTTCTTTGGTGTTTTGTGCTTGCGATTGACCCCTCTAAGGCCTCTTGGTGTTGTTCTGGTGCTTGGAGGCTCCTAATCCTTGTGGGGCTCGCTAATTTTGGAGTTTAGACATTCTAATTTTGAACTCCTAATCGATCTGATTTCGTTATAGACATTCTCATGTACTTTTTTGTTGTTTGTGATTCGTTGTCCTCTTGTCCTGGAAGAAAGGTTGTCCCCTAGCATTTTGGTTAATTTACTGATCATACTAACTAAAACAAATTTCTAACAAAGATGAAACTGATAAAAAGGACAACGAATCGCTAGTTCTGGTGTTGTCGCTAACGAACTCAGATCAATAAGTTGGTTCTCTAATGTAAATAAAAAAAAAAAAAAAATAATAGAAGAAGAAGAATCTGACAGGGGCAGTTTGGTCATTTTGAAAAATTAGAATTTTTAAATTGAGATTAAAGAGGAATAATGACAAAATTAAAATAGATATTGAGTTTTAATGACATTTTGAAAAATATTGTTTTCTGAGTGGTATTTTGACAAATTTCAAGTTTTGGAGTGACATTTCAAAAATTTTCCTTTAATTTTATTTACCCAGCTCTCTGTGTCAATCGACATTTCTATTTGTTTATTTTATTTTATTTTTCCTTGTGTTTCTTATCAGGCTACCCAAGCTAAATAGCAAATAATTATTAGCTCGAATAATACTAATAGTGAGGTGTTATTATCGTTCAGAAAACTTTCCTCTCTCATATTTTTTCACTTTAAAACCTATGAAGGTTTCACTCTTAAATTTTATAGGTTTTATTTCTTTAGCAAAAAAAAAAAATAATAAATAATGAACTTTGTACTGAATAAAACTGGACGATTTTTTTTTTCCGGGTGAGCAAAATTATTACCCAATATAGTATGCTGCAAGCTTCTTTCCAGCATCAAACCGCTTGTTCTTTTTTTATTAAGATGAAAAAAAATACCCTCAAGCTTTTAAACCCAGATAATTCTCAAGACTTTTGTGTTTTATTAACTACAAACCATACAATCCTCAAAGGCTTTTAAAACTATAGTTTATTGCTTCCAAGTTTCATGATTGAATGTTTGTAATTAACTCTAGGATCCTCTTGTTTTGTTTACTTCTAGTATCTAAAGCTTTTCCTTGGAATAATTTGATCATAGGAACATCCTCGCTATGTAAGCTTTTAAATAGATCTGATTTTTGGAAGTTTTTTAATTTTAAACACTCTAGAAAAGCTGATAGATTAAAGACTTAATGGAATTTTTCTGGGTGCTTGTGGCGAAAAAAATAAACACAATTTAACTACAATATTAATCTATAGTTAGGACAGACTAGCTCATCTCAGGTACTTGTTGGAGGCCAATTGGTTTGGTACCAATCCAAGTAAGTTTCAGATACATAATGTAGAACTTATTTCCTTGTAAGCAAAATATTGTTGAGGGCCTCATTTGAGCTCCAAATCATTCAACAAGTGTAGTTAAACAATTAGACAAAGGGAAGAAATTATGCCACAGAATTTAAATTGTTCCATAAAGTACTAATATATATTTAGTTCAGACTTCTGAGGGATCGATATATGTACGTACATGGAGAACCTGAAGATTCCCAAAATAAAAAAGAAAAAGACAAAAGAAATGATCAGGAAGAGGAAGAGGAAAAGCTTTGTTTCACTTTCTGAAAAGACAGTGCACTTGTTAGTTTAAGAGGTTCAGTATAACATCAGATATAATTAAGGAAAACCACTTACCTTATTTGTTGCCTCATAATGCCAAGAAACTCATCCTGTGGATCTCTGCTCTTCACAAAAGCATCCTTTTATGTTTCCAATACGTTTAGATTTGTATTTGAGCCCATATATTCGTATTTAGATCATATTTGGTTGTTGTAGGTGGTTCTATAGCTAGCTAGTCAACAAGTCAGTCCATGGTAGGACAGACTCTTAGATGTTAAGGAATTGTATTGGAACTTTGGAGGAACTGATCCTTGGAAAAATAAATGAGGTTGTCATTTTCAGATAATGACATGCAAGAGAAGACTTTGACTAAGTCAACTATGTATTAACTTTAAGAATACTCATTATTATAATAATGTCTTCATCTAACATCATTTTCCTTTCTGCCCAGTCTACAAACAAAAATCTTCCACGTCTTTACAAAAGGGAAGTGGGTTTTGTCCAAAGGGCTTTGGACAAAGTATCATTCAAAGCTAAATTTAAATGTATTTGTGTAAACATAATTATAACTTAATAAATTTAAATAACTACTTGAATCTAAATATTTATACAAATTTTGATGTAGATCGGATGGTTTAGATCAGGCTTTGGATGAGACTTTGTACAAAGCCGTTTGGACAAAACCCCCACCCTTACAAAAGACTAAAGAACTTCCCTCATTTTCCTCTGAAATTTACTTAAAGATACTTTGTAGGGCTGGTTGTTGGCTTTAAAATATAATAGGAGCATAAAGGCAGAAGTTTGCAGGGAACTTCCTCCTGGTGTAATTTAATGATATTTCTTTTATTTATGACAAGTCAAGGTCATGGTCAAGCTGCATATAACACTGTATGAGGTCACCGGGATAATGAAATGAGATATTTGTACATATAGCCATTTTTCTCTTTTATTTCAGCCACCTGTTTTAATTTTTATTCTAGACTAAATAACTTTCGCAATTGTCCTCTCCAACGGTACAAAGGTCATTGGAGATTTCAAACAGATCTGAACCGTCCATTTCAATCTGAACTGTCCTATGGGTTTATTCTCTTGTTGTTTTTTTTTTTTCTAAGTTTACTTCACCGTCAATGGTAGGATCGAGGTGATGTAAAGATAGAATAATTAGTGGTAAAGACTTGTACTTAAAGATAAGAGAAGACCTTGACTAAGTCAACTATCTTTTAATCCCAAAGAATAATTATGTTTACACAAAACATGGAATTTTTCATCAGCAAACCATACTAAAAGTAGTGGGAAAAAGATTATTACTTACCTCTTTTTACAACATTTATGCCAAAGTTACCTCGGAACAAGTATCCTCTCCGGTACCGTAAAGTTGGGTCCCCTACTTTACGGTTCAAATTTATTCTCAGCCGGACCAAATTCAATCCGATGCTTATTTAGACTGTAGGGGTCCCCTTTAAGATTCGTGCCAGGTTAAAAGAACGGCCGAATCCACTAATTCTAATGAACAGTGGATTTACGGTACCGTCCGTGATCCGAATTCGGTTACCTGGTCTACAAGTTATTCTCCCTTCAGGAAATATTCCAAATTTTACATACTGTGAGAAAACTTCTAAGTATAACTGACTTGTTTATTTCCCTTCTGAAATGAAATCAGGGGCCTTTTCCATTATATATGACTTGGATCCGTGAAAATTCTTCAAATTAATGTTGTGATTATTATTTTCTTATGAATTCTACCCTAGATTTAAGTCATGCATTGGGTACAGTAGTCAAACTTTGGGTAGTGAAAGAGATGCATATAATATTATAGTGTAGAAACTAAACTACCTTCTTGGGGAAATAAATACCTTCTTGGTGACATTTTTCATAATTGTACGGGCCTAACTTTTTATCTTTCAATATCCCAGTCAAGGTCAGCTAATTACCCAAAGTGAAGGAAACTGTGCTATCGTCAATCCATGGAAAAATATATAAGAGGCTGCAAGAATAGCTTGTCTGTACCCATATTTTCTCCATAGTTTACAAATAGCTATTAGCTTAATATCTCAATTAGTTCCATCATTAATGACCACTTCAGTACTGGCTTGTCTTTTTTTCATTTTCTTCCTTCCCTGCTTCTCCAACTCATGTACAGATAAACTTTCATGTAAACCTTCTATTCAAATTAGGCATCCTTTCTACCTCCAATCAGACTTAGCGAAGGATCCGAATTGTGAGGGTAATTTAACGATTGAATGTGACACTATGAAGCCATTTATCTCATTGTTTCGTAAGTCATTACCGTTGGAAAGCATCTCATATGGCCCCAACATCATGGTGGTTCAAGATCCTTCCCTTAGTAGTTCTTTGAATAAATCTGGCTGTGGTAATCTTTATTTTAATTTTTCTAATGATCCTATCAATGACTTTCGCTATGAGATGCATGAGCAATTGAAGACTAGCCTTTCTTCTGTAAGATGTGACCCTCTTAATCAGATACAATCACCACCCAAGATATTTGGAACGGATTACAACCTCAGCTACTCGCCATTTCATGATGAAGATCATAAAACTCTACCAAATTGTTGGAGGGCGCCGGATAAATCCCTTGCCCCATGGCCCCCATCTTTTGAGTACATTTTCTTATTCGATAATGATAGCCCACAGCTTTCTCTGCTATCAGCTAGTTATTCAAGTGATCTTGCAGCATGGCCAGGTTGCTTTGTAAACTCAACAGAGGTTCTCGACCGTGAAGGTGGTAAAGGTTAGTAGCTTTCATATTTAATCAATTTATCCTGTTAATGTTTTTAATTTTTTTGTAAATTATGGACATAACACCAACATCATCAGGGTTAAAAACTCATCTCTCAGAAACAGGCTTAAAAGCCTTCTTTAAAAAAAAAAATCATCTCTCAGTGTTCTTTTGCAACAGTCTGACTGTAGTATTGTAGTAACATTTAGTTTGGTTTTCCAGATCCTATCAACAACTTTAACAGTTATTTGAATACTAGCTTTGCTTCCTTTAGGTAACTCTCGTAATTTGATAAAATCACCACCCAATTTTTTTTAGAAAGGATTATAAATTTATAATATAAACTATTCAACAATTGGGGATGATGATAGCAGTGTTCTGACAAACTGTTCAGGTTATGATATCAGCTAATTATTTGACAATTGGGGATGATGATAGTAGTGTCCTTTAGAGATAACATTGTCATTCAATTATGAAAATAGAGATCATTCGCTGATACAAGCTAATTATTCAAATCATCTTTTACCAGAGCATGATCGCTCTGCTAACAGCACACAGGAAACTGCTTGTGATCAAATCTATCTAAATCGATGATTTGGTTATTTTATTTTTCATTCTTTACTAATAAACTTTTTATTTTTATTTTTTTAGTTATTGTACTTGCAAATTTTATTCACTTTCAGTTCAGTTAAAAGAAAGTATCAAATCTATCTAAATCGATGATTCATTTTTGACATATCTTTGTTTATTCATATTGCAGATAAGAACATTCAAAGAAGAATTATAATAGGCAAGTATCACTTCTCTTTCAGTTTTAGAATAAACTAATCATACGTGTTCTCTTTACCATTTTTTAAATGAAAGCATGAAACTTTCAAATTTTCAATGCCACCCTTATGCCCTTATGTTTTGCTCCTTTTATGTTAGTACCCTTTATCCTCTTTTGGATACAAATTAATACTTTGAGATTATCAATTGGCTACCCTGACAGCCTCTGCCAGGTTTCCTTTCAAAAAGAGAGAGAGAGAGATTATCAATTGGCTATCCTGACAGCCTCTGCCAGGTTTCCTTTCAAAAAAAAAAGAGAGAGATTATCAATTGGCATAAAGAAAATCTAGCTTGGAAAGTCAACTTCATCTAGCTTACAGAATGTTCAGATTTTATACATTTTATTACCCTTTGATATGATTCTCACTTTGATTTTATTACCCTTCAGGATGCGTCGTTGGATTCGTATTTGTGCTTGCATTATGTGGTTTGTTACTTTTCTTCTACAAGCGCAAGAAACTGAGATTGATCTCATCATCTTCAAAGCTTCTGGTACAAAGAGAAGTTTCTAATCAATACTTTCATGACCCGGAGATGGTTGGGTTGGAATACACTCAGATTTTCTCTTACGAGGAACTTCGGGAGGCAACCGAAGGATTTAGCGAATCAAAAGAGCTTGGTGATGGAGGTTTTGGCATTGTATATAAAGGTAAATACAACATTATAATGTTTTTGCATATTAAAAAAAATGCACTTGTAACGTAAGGTAAATGTTTTTGCGTATTAAAAAAAACGCAAGGTAAATGTTTTGGCATTCAACATTGATCTCATTTAAAAAAAATGCAAGGTAAATGTTTTAACATTGATCTCAACCTTTTGAAAATAGAAGTATTATTTTGGAGAAAAATATCTCTGCTTTTAGTCTGAGCTAGCTAAGTTTGATATACCTACTTAGGGACTTGAATTCTTGAATCACATGCGGTTCTTTTAATCTGGTCCGTTCATTTTGATCGGACGGATTAAATAAGATTTTGGCACGAATCTCAAAGTAAAATTAATACTGCCCCCTCCATCATCCCGAGCACTCACCGGCTGAGAGTAAATTTGGGCCTTCTGATCAGCTCGGCACAGCTCCGCAGATAAAAACTCCATAGAGGATACTGGTCCCTTGAATTCTATTGGAGCACTCATGATATACTCTTTTAAAATAAAGCATTTTTGGATTTTTTTTTTTGAGTAAATGCATTTTTGGATATTAATGAGGTTGTTAATCAATGATTAATAATTAACAATTAGCAATACAAAATTCTCTAGGAATACTCAAGGATGGACGCATAGTCGCAGTAAAGCGCCTTTACAAGAACAACTACAGAAGCACTGAGCAATTTATGAACGAAGTCGGAATTCTCTCTCGTCTCCACCACCCGAATCTCGTTACCCTCTATGGCAGCACCGCACTCTCCAGCCGAGAGCTACTTCTTGTCTTCGAGTTTGTCCCCAATGGCACCGTTGCCGACCACCTCCATGGGCTCCACTCTAGTGAGAATGCACTAACCTGGCCGGTTCGCCTGTCAATTGCTATCGAGACGGCAAATGCTCTTTCGTATTTACACGCAGTTGAACCCCCGATAATTCACCGAGATGTCAAGACAAATAATATATTACTAGATCATGGTTTCCATGTCAAAGTTGGCGATTTTGGTTTGTCGCGGTTGTTCCCATTGGATGTGTCTCATGTTTCGACGGTACCTCAGGGTACACCTGGGTACGTCGACCCTGTGTACCACGAGTGCTACCATCTTACTGACAAGAGCGACGTGTACAGTTTTGGGGTTGTTTTGATGGAATTGATTTCATCAAAACAGGCTGTAGATTTGAGCAGGAGTAGAGATGAGATCAACCTTGCTAATATGGCGTTAAAAAAAATACAGAACTGTCAGTTGGACGAGTTGGTCGACCCGGCTCTCGGATTCAATTCAAATTGGGAGGTGCGGTGCATGGTTTCTTTGGTTGCAGAGCTGGCATTTCGATGCTTGCAACCTGAAAGGGAAATGAGACCATCTATAAAGGAGGTTTTGGAGACACTGAGAGTGATCGAAAAAGGCGAATATAATAGAGATAAAATGGTTAAAGAAAATATGATAAAGGTAGAAACTAATTATCTGTTAAAAGGTGAAACAAACTTTTCTCATGATACTACGAGTGATAGTTGGAAGAGCAGCTCAACGACAACTAATACTAGCGGATAAGGCACTAACATTTGCTGTTCAATTACAATTATTTTTGTGTTTGCTAGAGGAATATATGTACATATAGAATATAGAGTAGTAGAGTAAATTACATGAGACTACATCTGTACGATTGCGTGACTGTTGTACAGATTTTGATTTTTTGAAAAATATGTTTTGAACTTTTGCTTTCCAATACACTTCACCATTCTTGGTGTCTTTTAATTTCTTGAGCTGAGATACTTGAGGCGATATTTTTTTTCTAAATTCTTTTTTGCAATTTGAGTTTACTTTATTTGTACTAAGTTCTTCAATTCACGGCAATGCATGATGATGGCACTTGTTATTCAATGCAGTTATTGTTCAATGTGAAAATTAATTATACTCAAGAGCCATTCTTTAGTCTAGTGGCAAAGGCACATGGTCTCTATGTGGGAGATCATGGGTTCGAAACCTAAATGGGGGAAATCATTTGTTATAATAACAAGGATATTAAATAGTTGGATAGCTTGACTTCCAACTTTACTCAAAAAAATTATACTCTCTCTGTCTCGGTGGTTCAATTCTCGAATTGCCGAAATTTTTATTAATGTTCAAAACTAAAAAAGAATTTACAAATCTACACGCTGAATTTCTAAAAATGTCCAAATCGGAGATTAAATTCCCGGTTTCATACAAACTTTCTGCAAAATTTTTTTCTAGTTCTAGACTTTCCAAAACCGCGGAAAAAATTTCAGGTTTGCCGAACCGGAGATTAAACTCCCGGTTCTAAAGTTTAATTAATTGAACATAAATATTTATAATTTATTTATTTTTTGTATTAAAATATTAGAATTTTTTGTATATTTCTTTGAAAATAGATGGAATGCTATATAATTTGATTTATTAGAAATACTGCGACAAATAGCCCGGATCAATATTTTTCAAGCCAGATTTTTTGCGGCTATTAGAAAAATTAAAATATTTCTTTTTGTGTTATTGTAAAAAAATAAAAATATTTTGAGTTTGAGTTATCAATCCCGGTTCAAAGACTTCTAGATAAATACATAAATTATTTAAATTATTTTATTTTTGAAAAAAATTCTGAGAAAAATTATACATTATTGTCAAAATTGATGGGCAAATTTTTTTATTTTTTTTAATTTGAGGTGAAGCCCGTAGGCGTGGAAAATATTTTTCTTAATGCAGCGCAAGAGTCGAATACCGCTCTGTTTAAATTCTAATGTTCGTGCGATGCATTAAGTTAAAATTGCTCTGTTAATATGTTTACCCAAAACTAACCAGTTGATCATGTTTGTAAAGTTTGAAGGTCACTAGCAAGTGGGGAAGATTGCCTCTGGATAGAACAAATGACTGCAAAGTATCTGCCCAGAAGCCACCTCTGGACTTCCAAAAGGACCTACAACTGCTCAGTTTTTTGGAGAAACATCATGGCTTTAAGAGACAAGCTACTACCTTTGGTGCAGTGGAAAGTAGGTAATGGGGAAACTATTACTGCGTTTTGCCAGCCATGGTTCACAGGAGCTCTGACCCATGTTCTGCCTTCAATTTCCGGCTCTAAAGTAAAAATCAAAGAGCTGGCAACACAGGAAGGGAACTGGAATACAGGACAGCTAATTGAACTCTTTGGGCATCAGGGTTGTATGCATATTATTTCCTCTATAGCAGCCCCAGTACCTACTGCTGGTGAAGACCGCCTTATTTTCACTCCATCCCCAAATGGCAACTACTCAGTTAAGCGAACATACAACCATCTCAGAAGTCTGACAGAGGTATCTCACTCTACCCTTAAACCACTCTGGAGAGCGATCTGGAAAAAAGGAGTGGTGCCTCAAAGAGTTAGGCATTTTGTTTGGAAACTGGTCTCTAATGGATTGCCACTGGCAAAAACTCTATCCTCCAGGCTCTCAAGAGGGGATCCTATCTGCGATTCATGCTCAGAGGGTGAGGAAGATCCGGTACATATGATCCTGCGATGCTCTTTTGCCAGACTTTGCTGGTTTGCAGGCCCCATACCACTCAGGATAGACACAATACCAGTAGAACAGGATTTAAAAACAATTTTCTCCAATCTGGTAGAGAACCTGACTGATAACGAGTGGACCATAATGCTAAATTCCTGTTGGGCTATATGGAGATCCAGAAACGACATGGCATACAATGGCATTCGCCCATCTATGGACCAGTTCTTCAAATACCTGAGACTCATTACTCTGGAATCGGATCTGTTGTCCTCTCAGAAGAAAATCACAGTGGCTACTATGAGAGAAGCAAACAGGGATCACTTTCAAACTCAATCTCTATCTGCTTACCAGTGCTGGGTGGATGGATCATGGTGTCAGAACTGGCAGGGTGGAATTGGTGTTGTCCTTCAAAAGGACGGGGTGCTTCAGGCAGCAATCTCTAAAGGGATCAAAGCCTGTGTTGTGCTCTGCAGGCGGAAGCAGAGGGGCTGTTACAGGCAGTGAAAAGCGTTTCTGATAAAGGTATAACATCGTGTATCTTCTACACAGACTCTCAAACCTTGTCACAAGCAATCTCAGCATGGCAACCCCCTCTGCATGTGGACTGGCGAGCCTTCAAAGAAATACTACAGCTGTGGAAGCTATTTAAGAGGAACAAAGAATTCCAGTGTGAGCATGTAGGAAGAAGTCACAACGAGCTGGCTGACCAACTTGCGCGCAGGGCCACTAGAGAGAACTGGTTTTTTGAGGGTTTTACCTTTCCTTTGTTTTCTTTGATAATAGACTAGTTATTCTCTGGGTGCTATCTGGGTACAATTATATAGAGGTTAAATAGGGCTAATCTATTTTTCGCAAACTTTCTGATGTAAGAGCCACATTTGTGATCAATGAAATGCTGCCTACGGGCTTACACCTTGCAAAAAAAAAGTTTGAAGGTCACTGGGCGTTTATTCAAGTCTCGTCCCAGTATGGCATTAGAATAAATACAGATTTTTTTTATAAACCATAATTAAAAAAAATAATTTTATGAAATCAATTTTTTTTTTTTTTTTTTTTGCAAAAAACATAAGAATTGAAATATTATTTTGGTTCTTAAAAAAATAGCAATCGAAATAACATTTCAATTATTATAATTTTGATAAAAAAAAATAATCATGTTAGTTTTATAAAATTATCTTTTTAATTATGGTTTATAAAAAAAATTCTTAAATAAAACCTATTGCTTGCTTGCTAGAATTATATAGCCTAATACTTGCTCGATTGAAATTATAGCCTACAACCGAATATGCCTTTCAAGTCTCAATCGCTCTTGTTTGACGGTTGCTCCGACCTCCCGAGTCCTCCGCCGCCTCTTTTAATATTGACAGCTACAGACAACTTATTAGCTCAGATATCATATGAGCCGTCTGATTCAAAATGGACGGAACGGACTCACCTTGCACGGTTCGATGAATTAGCACCCGTGCGGCTGCGTTCGACTCCAGAAGCCATCTCCTTGTAAACATGCTCGCCATCAGTTATCGCCTTCGCCACCGGAAATTTGGTCTTTCTCTTCTCCTCCTCTCTGTACTCCCTTTTTTCCTTCTCCATTCTTGTTTTGTTCGTTTGCCTTAACCGGTGCAGACATCAATGCACATCAGGTGCTCGACCTTTTGCCTCTGAGAGAGTATAGGAGCTAACTCCAACATTCCCCCCACCATCCACCGTTTACTCGATCACCATGTTTCGTACAACTATTGATCATGGCCGTCTGTTGCACTTTTTCTACCTTGATAACTCGTTTACGCACTTCGTCACGTGGTCAGATAGGTGTTTGATGAAACGCCTAATAGAGCCTCCTCCGGCTAGATTTACTTGAACCAATTCTATGCTTCTATTTTTATGGGGGCATATCAACGGATCTGTTTCATACTTGGCTTTCTCAATGAAGAACAGAATCAAAATCTTTCTTTATATGAATACCGAAAGATTTGGAATTAGGCAAGTGAATGATGCGCACAGGTACTTATGGTTATGTCAGGTACTATTCTATCACCATCCTGATTTTTTATTTCACCGAAATATGCAAAGATTAAGTTCAGTGGTGCTGTCACATTTCACCTACATTTAATTGAGATGAACTTTTTTTTTGGCAAACATTCACGCCTTTAGGCTTCTATTTCGTTCAAAATCCAGTTACAGTTTCCTACAGATGAGCAGTTTGAAGACAAGTAGAAAAAAGGTTGAAAAGGATGTTGCAATAGTTATCTGATTTAGTGCTTCTAAAGGTCGGGTCATATTAAACTTGGGTTAACTCTCCTCTGATATAAAATGTTCTTCATAATCTTCTTTCCGAGGTTTTCTAAACCCATGTCTTCTTTGTATTCCCATTAGCTTGATTGTTAGTTACCTGTGAAGTCAGTTTTAAGAAAAGCTTTCACACTGAAAGAAACGTGGCCGAACATTTCTCTTTTGAATTGTTTTGGAAAAATCAATTTGATGGTGCTTTCCTGATGTTGACAGGAGAAGACTTTGACCAAGTCAACTGTCTTTTATGCTTATATGTCTATTATTAAGTACACTATTGCTTTCCTTCTTTTCTACTTACCCTTTAAAGCTGCCCATTTAATTGTGACTTCTGTCGAATAATTTGACACTTTAATGTCTTATTAAATATTGACAATGACTTTACTTTTTCATTGGTTGGATTCACAATTAGATAATTAAAATTCTTAAAGGCTCTTTAGATATTTTCAGAGAAAGATATAGCATATATAAATACTTGCCTTTCACTTGGCTAGAGATTTCTTTGGTCATTGCTCTTTAATCTTGTAATAATTTAGGGGAGCTCCTGAGAGGAAGCTTGCAAGAAACTTCCCCTTTTCTTTGGAAATCATATGTCATGGTAGAGATAGTCTTTGGCTCTTTTACTTTTCCAGAGAAATTTTCTTATTGAAGGTTATATGATCAGTTCCAGGAAATAGTATGCGGCCACTTTAGCTTGTTTTATGGCCTTTCCTTCTTCATCTTTAAAGAATATATTTATATATATATATTTTTTTCTTTCGTGTGCTTGATTTTTCGTAATGTTTCTCTCATTTATTTGTCTTGCTTCCCTGTTCTTCCTTCACCCCTGCCTATCTAGTTTATGCCCGGCGCTACCACCACCACATGAACTACCATGTAATAAATCTATTGAGATAAAACATCCTTTCTTCCTAATAAATGACACAGACAAAATTTGTGAGAGTGCAATAAATATCAAGTGCCTTCCTGATAGTTCTCGTTGGCGAGTCTATCCATTTCACACAGCAAATGTCTGGTTTTTTTTGGAAAGCATTCTCTACTCCGAAAACAAGTTAACAGGTAGCGATCCAACACTTGAAAATGAATTAAATCCATCCAGCTGTGGAAACCTCCTCCTCTCCTTCCTAGCACCACCCTCTCAAGAATTATTTAGTTATGAACTGTTTTTGTCTTTGAGTACAGACATCAAGTCCTTTTGTGGATCTTTAAATCAGTCCTTTCAAAGCCCAATCCTTGATAGAGAGTATACCTTGAACTATTCAGCTACGAATGGAGAACATCTTCCTAGCAACTGTTATAGGAAAACTCCAAATGCATCTTTTGAGTGGAAGTTGTCATTTGATGATGATGGGAGTGTGTTTCTCTTGTCAGCTCAATATTCCTACAACATTAAATCTCAGCTTGGATGCTTCAATCAAAGCATTGTCGGAGGCAACTATAACGGTTAGTTGCTCACGGCAGAAAGACCATACTAAATTCTTTTTAATTTGTTTCTTTTTTTAAGCTCATATTATGTTTTTAATTTCATAATACTTGCGTTTGCTTTCTCTTCTGGTTTGTAACACATATCTGACACTGGTGTATTCTGAAATTTTCAGATTCCAGTACTAATCACTCTCCACTGACCTCTGTATTTTATTGAATGTGATACAGGAAAACCAAGACAAGCAACCAACAAAAAATTTTTGATAGGTAAGGATAGTTTTTCTCCATCATGATTGATCTTATTGTGAAAAGGCTCGTAATTTCTGTCCGGTTGTATATATTATAAGATTTGATGAACAATTATAACAATAAATTCTTCATTGGGGCATTTCCCCGTCCTCTCCTTTTTGGATAGGAACACTTTTGATGAAACCTATTATATGCTACTTAACACATTCAGTCTGTTGTTTCGCAGGCATAACTGTGGGAATTGCTGGATTATTTGTTGTGTGTCTTATCTGTCTAATACTGTACAAGCACAAGAAATTGAAGTTCATCTCGTCTTCATCAAAACTTCTCACGAGAGGAAACACTTCTGGTCGGTACTTTCATGACCCAGAGATGACTGGACCACAATGCACTCAGATTTTCTCCTATGAGGAACTTGAGGAAGCTACTGAAGGATTTAGTGCATCAAAAGAATTAGGTGATGGTGGCTTTGGAACTGTATATAAAGGTAAGTATAATCAATTCTGTCTTTTCTCATTACAAATAAACATATTTGGTCATGTACTTCAGATTTTGATGTGTGGCATTTTTACCCTAATTTTTATTAGTTTGACTAAATTGCTAATTATTGCCCTTTTATTAAAGTTAGATACCGCTGAATAAAAAGAAAAATGAAATAAAAGGTCTTACTAAATCAGAAAAAGGAAAAAAAAAAAATAACATTCCAGGGAGCCAGAAAAGATGTTTTTCTGAGTGTTTTGACCAGCATAGAATGGTACAGATGAGGTTTAGTAACCTAGTCTACAGTTGAGTGTCTGGGACGACTTGTCTTACTGAGTTATTGCTCAAGTATTTGCACTGTAATATGTAACTTGGGTTGTTACAATAAGGAAATAACAATGCAAAACGTCAACAGGAAACTTAAAGGACGGTCGTGTGGTTGCAGTGAAGCGCCTCTACAAGAGCAGCTACAGAAGGATCGAGCAATTTTTGAATGAAGTTGAAATCCTTTCCCATCTCCACCACCCAAACCTTGTCATTCTATATGGCTGCACAGCCCGCACCAGCGATGAACTACTTCTTGTCTATGAATTCGTCCCCAATGGCACTGTTGCCGACCACCTCCACGGGCCCCGCTCTAGTGAAAACATCCTCACCTGGCCCATCCGCCTGTCAATTGCTATTGAGACAGCTGATGCCTTGGCGTACTTACATGCAATTGAGCCCCAAATTATTCATAGAGATATCAAAACAAATAATATATTACTAGATGATGGGTTTCACGTCAAAGTTGGTGATTTCGGGTTGTCACGGTCATTCCCCTTGGATGTGACTCATGTGTCAACTGTTCCCCAGGGCACACCCGGGTATGTGGACCCGGTGTATCACCAGTGTTATCAGCTTACTGATAAAAGCGATGTTTACAGTTTCGGAGTTGTCTTGGTGGAGTTGATTTCGTCAAAACAGGCTGTGGATATGTTAAGGAGCAATGATGAGATTAATCTAGCTAATCTAGCATTGAATAAAATACAGAGGGATGCGCTTGATGAGTTGGTGGACCTGGCTCTTGGGTTCCAGTCCGATCAAGAGGTGAGGCGAATGGTTTCTTCCGTCGCAGAACTGGCGTTTCGGTGCTTACAGTCTGATAGAGATATGAGGCCGTCAATTAAGGAGGTTTTAGAGGTCTTGAGAGTGATACAGAATGGTGGTTATGAGAGAGATAAAATAGCAGAGATAAGTCCGAGTAAAGAAGAGGCGCATTTGTTAGAGAGGGGGCCAATGTTTTCTCCAAACACAGTGATGGATGGCTGGATGAGTAAGTCAACAACTCCTAATATCAGTACTTGATTTGACTTACCAGTATGTATTAGATGCATGACAATTGCTGTTACAGATAACCAGGAGCTATAGATACTGTAGACAGCTTATTTTTGTATGATATTATGGCTTTCACTGGAAATATTTTGTGTATATATATGTATAAATACATTTATACACATTTTTCTCAGTTTGTGCAATAAAACAATGATATGGAATTTTTGGATGAATTAAATATTAGCTATTTTTCCTGTGGTACTGCCCTTGTCAATGATGGGGACAAATCAGGTAAAGTATATTGATTACTGGGATGTTTTCTTTTGTGCTTGAGGTAAAATGTGCAATATGCCCCTTCACAGAATATGAGCATTTTTAGTATATTGTTGTTAATTTATGATAAAAAAAAAAAAAAACTGTGACCGCTTTGTTATCAATATAGATTTTATGAAAAAAAGCAACAGTTAACTGCAGTCACTAGTCACTACCAAGTACCAAGCCTTTCAAAAAAAAGAACTATGTTTCAAATGTCCCTCAAAACCATGTTTCAACAAATTTTGGTTTTTGATTTACAAAATTTTATTTGAAATATAAAATTTTGGAATCAAATATAAATTTGATTTCGGAAATCCTATATCCTGGAATTTGATTTGGGGAACTCAATGTATCAAATTTCGGAAATCCATTCTCTAAACTTTCAAACATCCATTGATTGATGTATATACATATTTCATAACTTCAATTCCAGGTTTTCGCTTCAAATAATTCGTGATTTATATGGATAAGGGGAGAGGAGAAGACACAGGATGATTTGATTAAAGCATCTTCGTGTTTGTAATTCTGTATTAGTGGCGGGTGAGAGAGGAAATAGAACTCATTGTAAAAACCGATTTTAATTTTAGGAACAAATTTATAGAGGGAGATAGAGATTTTGCTTAATATCATGCTTCCCCAAAATGATTAATAACATTAAATCAAGTTTTCATACAGCATCTCACAATTTTTCTAGTCAAAATATATTTGACCGGACGAAGTAAAAGAAGAGACGACGTGGCTCAATCTGAGTCGTGCCTTAATTATAATTTATACTTCCCCAATTTCACAATTTTGCCAAGAGATTTCATGTCTGAAATGTATTCAGAGATATAAATAGAAAATTTATATTGGAGACTGAAATATTAAATGTATAACGTGTTGTAATTGAGATTCAAATTTATGTATCCACGGTTACAAAATGAAGCTCTAATTGTTACGAGTTGTGAAAATTAGAGACATAAAAACACTTATAAAAATATTTTTTGAAAAATCATGGTAGATGCTACCAGATGTAAAAAAAAAAAAAAAAAACACACTTATAAAAATAATAAATAGAAAATGAAGTTCTAATTGTTACGGGGTGTGAAAACTGGGGACATATAAACACTTCTAAAAATAATAAAATATATAAAGAATAAAATTATTAATTTATAGTTATAAAATGATATAGCTGCTAGAGAAGGAAATTTGTCACGGCGTGACTAGTCACGTCACGCAACGTCACGTCACGTTAACGTCACGTCACGTCACGTGTGTCGATTACATGACGTGACTCGCGTGACGCGTGACGTGATCATTCGCGTGACGTGATCACATTCTAGTGAAAATATACGTCACGTCACGTCACGCGAACCAGTCACGTCACGTCACGTCACGTGATCACGTTACGTCACGTCACGGTATGAAACATAGAGTATCCAACTTTTTTTATATGTATAGAGTATTCATATTTTTATTTTAGTGTAAGTTCAATGATATTGGTACTCATGTAGTACTGATTTTTATTTTATTTAGTTAGTCTAATGAATATTTGTAATTTGAATTTTTAAAGTAATGTCAGATGCAACATTTCCTAAAAAAAATAATCTTTACAATATTATTTACTTATTTTAAAATTTTTTTATAACTTTTTTTCTAAATTTTCAACAATTTAAATTAAAATATAAAAAAAATTGACATGACTAATTTACGTCACGACACGTCACGTCACGTATTGTCACGGCGTGACTACGCGTGACGTGACCATTCGCGTGACGTGACCATCCGCCACCATTTTGATCACGTCACGTCACGTCACGTGAAAAAAAAAGTTGATCACGTCACGTCACGTCATGTGACCAAATCACGGCGTGTTTGTCACGTCACGTCACGGCGTGTCACGTATTTCCTTCTCTAATAGCTGCTATGGAATCCGCCACCGACGATAATGACAGCAATCCAACCAAGGGACAGTTTATTTATCCATAGAAAATGATGGTGATAACATCAAATGCTAACTTTTGATTAGAATTTAGAGGGTCCCCGTTAAATAAGGACACCACCTTGCCATCATGATAAAGGTTGCTCATACAATATGAAATTATGAACTGATTGCAGATAATACAAAAACGTGTTTTTGCAAATATTTAATTAAGTTAGATAGGATAAATTACTAATTAATTGCATTAATTGCACATTAAGACCAACGAAAAATATAAAATTACAGAGGGTATTTGACCGGTCAAATATTTTCCAATTTAAAATATTATTTATTTAATAAAAATAATATAACACAATTTTTTTGTAGGATAAAGTCTTTGCCCTATCTAGCCGGAAATTCTGTGTTGTTTAGTAACCCTTCTTCTATAATTGGAAGCAACTGTCATGAACATCAGTGTGACAATATTGACCAATCTCATTATCTCAATCTGGTGAGAAGAGGAATTTTATTGGGCATTAGATTGAAATGCGGTTGATATCCGGCATCGTTCATTATGTATCGAGATTCGTGCAGGCAACTTAAATTCACAAAACAGTTAAAATTAGTGCACATTTAAATTCAGCTGCAACATAAACAGAACGACTTAGACCGGACATTGAAAGAATTTTGCATGGTCTCAATCTATATTCTTTAAGCACCAATTGGCACAACGGTAACCCCCGTTTGAATTCCCTCCAGAAATGGAAAAGCTTAAAGCAATACATGAAGATCAAATCACCACATCAAACCAAATCGAAAGCAACCAAACCCAGACTCCAAATTAGGCACTCATCATTATAAATTTATAATGGTGATGAATTTTCCACATTTGACTCCCTTTGCAAAGAAAAAAATGCACCAAAATGATGACGGTTGTTCAAAAGAACAAAATACCAGCAATATTTAGATGCTTTTTAGAAACAAACCCCAGCACAGATAAATTCATCACAAACCGCAAAATGCATGAAAAGCTGCATGTTTCTCTACCAGTATGCAAACTTTTATGTTTATGTTTCAGAGACTGGTCTATAGAGGCCGGCAACTGCAAAGGAGAGGAAGGAGCTTCTTAGGTGCTCTCGATCGCTTCAAGAGCTATTTGTCTCATCTCCACCGCAACCACCGCAATATCTTCACTGTGGTGGACTGGTGGATTCACAAATCAGACCATCTCAAAGGATGAGGACCGCTAATCAGATCAGTGGGTCTGGGATGCATCATCTGTTTCAGTTTGCTAATTTCAGGCGTCGTTTGATGAGAAACAATAAGGAATTTATCTGTTCAACCATCTACTTTTTTGAAAACAAAAAAGTAAAAGAACCACAATCAAGTACAGTACTGTCACCATTAGAATTCACTAAATAATTGGCATTTTCTACTAAAGAAACAGAGATGCAAACATGGCATTAATAAAGCTTACATATAGACATAATTACTGACCTTTGAGATGAAGCATCTTGTGCATCAATTTGACTGAAAATACCCTCTCCTGAGAACATTAACAACTCTGGTAATCATCTGTTCTCAGTTCAGTTAAGTTAGACTGATCATACTTGACCAGTGAGGATGCCATGGAATGAATGATTTGATTTTCTCTATATACCTGACATCCTAGATAATTTTAAAAATCTAAAAAAAATAGGGGGAATTTCACGTATACCCCTCAAAAACTTCAAAATTACGTATTTCCCTCTCTAAATTTCAATAACTCACATATTTACCCATTTTATTGTCTTTTGTAATAAAAGATATTCTAAATTTATAAAATACCCATTTTATCTTTTATTAAAAGTATAAAACGCCCTATCGAACTCAAATTTGAATCTGAAGGGTTCCCCTACCGTCCGACCCACACGCATCGCAATAAGATCTGTGCGTATTCGCTTCAAGGTTCATGCTGATCTAGTGCGCACGGATTTTAAAACAATTTTATCCGCGTGCATCGCATTAAGATCTGTGCACATTGCTTCAATATTCGTGCATGTTCGCTTCAAGATTCGTGTTGACCTAGGACACACGGATCTTAAAGCAATTCGGACGGTAGAGGAACCTTTCAAATTTAAATTGGAGTAAGATGGATGCTTTATGTTTTTTAATAAAATGGTAAAATGGGTATTTTATGAATTTAAAATGTGTTTTCATATAAATACAATAAAATGGGTAATGTGTGAGTTTTTGAAGTTTAGAGGGGGAAATACGTAATTTCAAAATTTAGAGGGGGAAATATGTAATTTTGAAGTTTTTACAGTCGTTAGTTAAGCCACCCAGTTACAGTCCCTGTTTTGTCAAATGCCACGGCTTTGACATGAAACACAGCTTCTACAACATCCCCTCCAATTTTCGAGAACAAATACCAGCTAGGAGGAATACCAACACGGTTTGTATAGAGTGCTGTTTTGGGGCTGTTTGGTACCAGCAGTTTGCGGATCCAAATCTGCTGAAATCCAGGGTCATAAACAATAACCCTGAAATTCCTGAAATCCAAGATCCAACCATTAAATTGTTTCGAGATACATGCACAGAAAAATCAACTATTTTGATATACGTGCACAGAAAAAATTAGACGGCTGGATCAGAGATTTCAGGGTCACTTTTTATGAATTTTGGATTTCAGCAGATCTGAATCCGCAGTTTGCCATCTATCATCAACTGCCAACACTTTTTCGGCTGCCTGTTGATATGTAAGGCGTTCAAGTTTCAAGGATAATTTTTTTGTTTACATGTATAGATTTTTCTCTGTGTCTGCAATAAAAGTATGATATGGAAGTTGCTGAATATCTTGCTTCCCCATAATGATTAATATTTAATACCATTGGATCAAATTCTTTTCAGTCAGCATCTCACCAATTTTTTTAAGGATTTCGGAGCTCATTAACATTAATATTGCTGTGGGTCTGACCCGTCAATGACTCGCCACACATTATGATTAATTTCTATTATGCTGTGACTGAAAAATGGGCCACTAGAATCAACACCTTAACCTCAGAAACTGAATTAGGTATATCTTAAATATTAATGAACATTTATTAATAAAAAGTTAAATAAGTTCCAACCATAAGAATTAAATTTGAAAATAATTAATGGTTAATTCAATGATTGAAAATAGATAACTTGGCATACGTTGAAGGTCCTCAATCTCAACCACCTTTATGAAATATCAATTTTTGTATTAACATTTTAATATTTAAGTCGTAAACAAAAACTTTACCTTTGATTTACAAATTAATATATACAATTTAAAAATAATAATTTTTAGCTTATTCGTACAAGATGAAAAAGCTGAAAAAAATCAATAATTTTCTTTAAAAAAAATATTGTGTGGTTAAAGACAATGATATAGATCATACTTAATGATTTTATTTTAACATTTAAAATTTTAATATAAATGATAAAAAATAAATAAAGAAATTAAAACCTCCTCATTCTCCAGTTGCACAATTTTGCGGTAATGGCAGCAATCCATACTTATCCACCGATACAGAATCAAGGAGACAATCTCAACTGCTACCTTTAGAATAGATGTCCCACGCTAAATAAGGACAGCACCTTGACATCACGATAAAGGTTGCTGATATTTAACTGATCTGAATTTATAAATAATTGCAGAGAATACAAAAAAGTGAAAATAATTAATTAATTTAGGTAGGATTAATTATGAACAAATTGTACATTAAGACCGACAAAATAAATAAATTAAAAAGGGCATTTGACCTAAGGGTGCAAAAGGATCAGATAGTGGTAAAATCATATTCATACCCATATTCATTTTTATTTTTCGGATGCAGATACAAATATAGATATTTGCTTTTTATAATGGTGAACATAAATTTTTTCATAATATATTAAACTATATTATATGGTATATATCTATTATTCGGATACGGATAATTAAAATTTAAAACTATATTCGTATCCATACGGATATTATATCAAATATCTTTATCTAATTTTCGGATACATATTTAGACGGATAATATCTGACCCATTTGCACCCCTAATTTGACCGGTCAAAATGTTTGCAATTTAAAATATTATTTATTTAATAAAATAATTCAACACAATTGTTCGTACTACGTAGGATTAGGTCGTTTGCGCTAGCTAGCCTGAAAATCCCGTGTTGTTTAGTAGCCCTTCTCTTATAATTGGAACCAATTGTCATGGCCATCATCACTGGAATTCATAATGTAGGGTAACTCGTCATTTGTGTTTAAATCCAATCCGTTCATGATCATATATTAGCACAAATCTTAAAAAACTATGTAGATTACAGATTTGATTGATTCAGATTCAATCTCTAATGTTAAGGTGTCGCAGAGGATCCGAACTCATCATCAGTGCTAATTGACTAATCTCAATACACATCATATAACCATTAATTAGCACAACAGTAACCCACGCCTGAATTCCCTCCAGAAATGGAGTTATTAGGCACTCAAAACCAAACCGAAAGCAACAAGTAACATTCACAATTAGGCACCCTGGTCCCACACAAAATAAGAGATCAATATAATACTGGTATCTTCTCCTCATTTGACTCTGTTTGCAAAGAAAAATCCGTATTCATGTGACAACAAAACGATGAAGGTTGTTCAAAAGAATTACAAGCTACCAGCAATATTGAGTTGCTTTTTAGCAACAAACCCCAGCACAGATAAATCCATCACAAGCCACAAAATACACCAAAAGCTGCATTTTTCTTTACCAGTATGCAAGCTTTTATGTTTATGTTTCAGAGACTGGTCTATAGAGGCCACTGCAATGGAGAGGGAGGAACTTCTTAGGTGCTCTCGATCACTCCAAGACCTATTTGTCTCGTCTCCGCCGCAATCTCTTCACTGCAGCAGCATAGAAGCGTCGGGTTCACAAATCAGGACATGTCAAAGGATGGGGTCCACTGATACTGATATCAGTGCCTCTAGGCTGCATCATCGGTTTCAGATTGGTAATCTCAGGCGCCGTTTGCTGAGGAGGCCTTGGCGGCCAGCGCTAGGTGCCATTCCTGAGTAATCTAATTTACAGTGTTTTTGAAAGCAGCTTTGTTTTTCTGTTAGATTTTTTCAAAATTTGTATGTGATGGCTAGGAGAGAGGGGGGTGTCCGATGCCCATCGGACCAGAACAGTGTTCGATGGGTGTCCGATACCGTCCGATCTACTTCAAAATCTGTGCGCACGTATATTAAAGCAAATAACACGGATATTAAAGTGATTCGCACCGATCTTGAAGTGAATCGGACGGTATCGGACACCCATCGAACAGACTCTGGTCCGATGGGCATCGGACACCCTCCTCTTCCGATGGGTAGATGGTTAAAATTATCTTCATTATTGTGAATCCCAATTCTCAAAATTGTAATCTTTAATAAACATGTGTTCAAGTACTAATTAATGTGGCTTCATCTGAACGACAAAGGGAAATTGGAAAGTCAAGTTTTATCAGTCTAGCAGGTAAATTGAGAAACGAAAACTAATTAAGATCTCCGAATTATATTTCATCTATGCAACAATTGTGGTTCTGGTATCCGGCCTAGACTGAAATAAGAATCCTGGGTTTAGCATAATATCATTTAAGGCCTAGTTTTGTCTAGCTACAGTTTTGAGGCCCTAATAGAGCTACCCATTTTTATTGAATTAGAGGGCCTATTGGGCTCATATTAAACTATGTAATCTTCACACCGCTTAAAATCAATCAACAGATTCCAACTTTTGAGCAGCTTCCAGAGTAATTAGTTAGGGGGAGACAGAGCCTAGTGTTCTCTAGCAGTTTCCACATTATTCTATAGTAATAATTTCTTTTCAGGAGCATTCCAGATATGCGACTAACCCAATCTATCTTTTTCCTATAAATAAGCACCAAATCAAAGAGCATCACCGTCTGTTCATAACAAAACAAAGCAAAGCAAATAAATCGAAGCAAAAAACAAAACTTCCAATCCAAATCCAAGCCTACTTGAGACTCTTCTTATAATAAAAAATGTCGATCATCAGGAGCAACATTTTCGATCCTTTCTCTCTCGACGTTTGGGATCCATTCCAGGGCTTCCCTTTCAACAACAACCGCTCTCTCACCACTTTCGACAATGAGACCTCTGCCTTTGCCAATGCCCGCATTGACTGGAAGGAGACACCGGAAGCGCATATTATCAAGGCCGACATTCCTGGGGTCAAGAAAGAGGAGGTGAAGGTGGAAGTGGAAGAAGGTAATGTGCTCAAAATAAGCGGAGAGCGTAATAAGGAGAAGGAAGATAAGAACGACATGTGGCACCGTGTGGAGCGTAGCAGTGGCAAGTTCATGAGAACGTTCAGGTTGCCAGAGAATGCGAAGGTTGATCAGGTCAAGGCGGCAATGGAGAACGGTATTCTCACTGTGACTGTGCCAAAGGAGAAGGTGAAGAAGCCTGAGGCGAAAGCAATCGAAATCTCTGGTTAATTTGCTCGATCAATTAATGATATGAGAATATGAGATGCGATCTGCATGTGGTTCGTCCGGTTGTACAATTTAGGTTGTTGATTGTTCATGCTTTGTTTGGCCAATTTGTTTTGTGTTTCGAGATTCGTAAAGTTTGTTGTTTACTTGTTGAAATGTACTGATTATGAATGTTATGTGATCTCATTTTAGACAAGTAATTAAAAACTTGTTTTTCTCTAATTTTCATAATATTATTTCAGATATGTTTTTCTGTTTGGATTCACAAACTAGTCACATGTCTATTATTTCTGAAACAAAAAAGTTACAGACAAAGCAATATGAAATATAAATTAAATGGAGCACGGCATGAAGTCGGATCTCCGAGTTGTGCCGTATATGTAAAAGATTTTTCTATTGAATATTTTTCAGATGTACATCATTGTTAATGAAATTAAATTTGAGGAAGAAGTGGTGTGTATATATATGTATATATATATAAGGATGAAATTGATCTCTTGAAACTAAAGAACAAGATAAACTTGATGTATATCATTAATGATAACATATAACAACATTTGACTGATATTAGAAAAATATATATATATGTGTGAAAAGACACTGAACTAAAATCATTATTAGAACACAAAAAAAAATAACTATGTTTGCCTCATAAGATGTCACCTTAAAGACATTGGGTACGTTTGAATGAACTTTAGAGTAGCTAGAATAGTTACTATTTAGAATAGTAAATAAGAATAGCTATTATTTAAAAACAGTGCTATTTGGAATAATAAAGTACTATTCGGAATAATAAAAAAGTTGTTTGAATTGCATATTAAGAATAGAGTTAAGAGAGAATGAATAAAATAATAATTTATGTATTAGATTAAATATAACATAATATAATATTAATTTAAATATTAAATGTAATATAATATTATTTTAAATATTAAATTAGTATTAAATAAAATATTATATAATATAATATAATATTAATTTAAATATTAAATATAATATAATATTAGTTTCAATATTAGATTAGTATGAATATTGAAAACAACAAATGTTATTCCATGTTTTTGTAAGAATAGCGAATAGCAGCTATTCTCGCTATTCCGAATAGCAAAAATGTCGTTTGGATGCAAATTGCTATTCCAAATAGCAACTATTCTTGAATAGCTTGCTATTATAGCTATTCTTACACCATCCAAACATACCCATTGTGATTATGTTTCTTGACTAGTGGAAACATTTTGGCATATTTTAATGACAAATGCTGAAATTTTATAGCAAGAAATAAGACTAAATTAAATATTTTGACGTGCTAGATATATTATTTAAATGTTTTTTTTTCTTTTCTGCAGCTACACTGAATATTTAAAGTACTATTTTATATCGATTCACAAATTGAAGTTTCAAATTCCGAAATTCCTAATAAATATTTATGGATGTCTTTACACCTCCATTTGATTCCATGTGCAAGGAAATAAATTTGGTGCTATTTGAAGTTTAGGAATTAGTGTTTCTACAATTTTTGTTTTTTTAAATTCAATCGTTTAATATTTTTTGTGTATGTATTTTAAAATAACTAAATTTTTTGTTCACAAATTTTGAAATAATTTAACAGTTAGATTTAACAAAAATAGAAGAATCGTAGTAGATTCGGATCCCATTTGCAATGGAAACAAAAGTAGAAGATGCTTAGGTGTCCGTTCCAAGACCTATTTGTCTTGTCTAATGGAATTACACAATTTTACTGAATTAAGGTGAAAATAGAATGATAATATCCTATTCATATTTGAAAATTTGGACATCTGATCTTTGAATATCTGTATGTAAAGAATATTAATATAATTTTACGTTTTAATTATTCATATTTGAATAGTAGACATATACCATATATTGTAATATATATTATGAAAACAATTTGTTATTCACCATTATTTTGCGCTAGCAGCGGAGTTGAGGAGAGAACCTCGGTTCCATTCTCGTGTTTAGAGCGAAGTCGGGGTATAATTAGATAAATATTATGAACTTTAATATCTTTTAATATTTTTATATTATTTTCATAAATATCCGATCTGATTTGGACTCGTATCTGTATCCGTCTGATATCCGTTCCGTACTCTTATCCGAAAAATAAAAAAGAGACATGGAAAATATTTTACCACTATCCGCTCCATATCTACTATGTTTTCACTCCTAAGATTTTCTGAAATTTTTATTAATATCCAAAATAAATAATTTACAAATCTACACTAGAGCACTGGAATTTGAAAAGTGCCGAAATCGGGAATTGAATTCCCAGTTTCTAACCCTCTTTTCGCAAAAAAAAAAAATTCCGGTTCCAGACAGTCAGAAATCAGAGATTAAATTTTTGGTTTGTAAAACCGGGAATTTAGTTCCGTTCTAATTTTTTTTTTAAAAGAAAAGTTTATAATTTTTTTTATTTTTTATTGAATTATTAGAAATAATTTTATATATTTCTTTGAAAATAGATATAATACTATATAATTTGATTTATTAGAAAAATCGTAACAAATATTCTGGATCAATATTTTTTAGGTTGGATTTGTGCTGCTGTAATAAAAATTAAAATATTTCTTTGTGTGTTATTGAGAAAAAAATAAAAATATTTTGAATCTGAATTATCGATCCTGGTCAAAAGTAATACACCAAAATTTGAGAATAAGTTCACTTTTCTGTGACACAGTGTCAGAATATTATCAAATTTTAATTTTTTTTTCAAAAAATAGAAGAATCTAAATATTTTTTGTATTTATCTAAAAGTGACTTTTGAACCGGAATCAGTAACACAGATTCAAAATATTTTTATTTTTTTCCAGTGACACACTAAGAAATATATTAGTTTTTCTTACAGCCGCAAAAAAATTATGCCTGAAATTTTGATCCGGGTTATTTGTTGCAGTTTTTCTAATAAATCAAATTATATAGTATTTCATCTATTTTCAAAAAAATATATAAACTATTTCTAATATTCTAATATGATAATAAATAAATTATAAATATTTATGTAAAAAAAAATTGGAATCGGGAATTAAATTATCGGTTTTACAAACAGGGAATTTAATCTCCTGTTTCGGACTGTTTGGAATCGGGATTATTTTTTTTTGCGGAAAGAGCTTGAAATTTAATTTCTGGTTTGGACACTTTTCGAATTCTCATCCAGCAGGATGTAAATTTTGAAATTATTTAAAAAATTTGGATATTAATAAAAATTTCGTATCCTATTGGGCTCAGACTCAGAATCATTATATTCGAACTTTGAAAATTAAAAAAGAATAACAAAAGTAAATTGAAAAAGAAAGAGACCTTTTGAGCAGCTTCCAGACTCCAAAGTAATTAGTTTGGCGAGACAGCGTCTGGAGTTCTCTAGCAATTTCCACACTATTCTGGAACACTCCGGGGCTATGATAAACCAAAGCCCTCATTTTCGTATAAATAATCACCAAATCAAACAGCATCACCATCCGTTCATAACAAAGCAAAGCAAACAACGCGAGGCAAATCACACTAACTTCTAATCCAATACAATCGGAGCCTACTTAGTCTTGTACTAAAAAATGTCGATCATCAGGAGCAACATTTTCGATCCTTTCTCTCTCGACGTCTGGGATCCATTCCAGGGCTTTCCTTTCAACAACAACCGCTCTCTCGCCACTTTCGACAATGAGACCTCTGCCTTTGCCAATGCCCGCATTGACTGGAAGGAGACACCGGAAGCGCATATTATCAAGGCCGACATTCCGGGGGTCAAGAAAGAGGAGGTGAAGGTGGAAGTGGAAGAAGGTAATGTGCTCAAAATAAGCGGAGAGCGAAATAAGGAGAAGGAAGAAAAGAACGACACGTGGCACCGTGTGGAGCGTAGCAGTGGCAAGTTCATGAGAACGTTCAGGTTGCCAGAGAATGCGAAGGTTGACCAGGTCAAGGCGGCAATGGAGAACGGTGTGCTCACTGTGACTGTGCCAAAGGAGAGGGTGAAGAAGCCTGAGGCGAAAGCAATCGAAATCTCTGGTTAATTTGCTCGATCAATTAATGATATGAGAATATGAGATGCGATCTGTGGTTCATCCGGTTGTTGATTGTTTCATGCTTTGTTAGTCCAATTTGTTTTGTGTTTCGAGATTCGTGAAGTTTGTTGTTTACTTTTTCCGTTGAAGTGTACTGATTATGAATGTTATGTGATCTCATTTTAGACAATAATTAAGGACTTGTTTTTCTCTAATTTTCATAATATTATTTTCAGATATGTTTTTCTGTTTGGATTCACAAATTAGTCACGTGTCTATTATTTCTGGTAACAAAAAAGTGACAGACATAAAGCAATATGAAATATGAAAGTAAATGGAGCACGGCAAAAGTTCATAGGTACAAGTGAAAAATTAAAAAGTAAAATTCGAAGATCCGAGTTGTGCCGTATATGTCAAAAGATTTTTCTATTGAATATTTTGAGATATACATCATTGTTAATGAAATTAAAATTTGAGAAAGAAGTGAAGTGGTATGATAGTACTTGT
Organism: Carex arenaria; assembly: GCA_964058825.1. Taxonomy (NCBI): domain Eukaryota; kingdom Viridiplantae; phylum Streptophyta; class Magnoliopsida; order Poales; family Cyperaceae; genus Carex; species Carex arenaria. Next base: position 928,484 of record CAXKVW010000363.1, on the reverse strand, counting down.
GATTATGTTTATCTTGAAAAGTATGTGGAAACATTGGCATTTTAATGAATTACATAATGACAAATGCTGAAATTTTATCTCAGAAATAAAGACTCAAAATGTCTTTGACAATGCATAAACGTGCCAGATAAGATTATTTTAATGTATTTTTTCCCCCTTTCTGCAACTATCAATGTTCAAATTTATAGCATATATTATATTAAGTACTGTCGATTGACAAATTGAAGTTTAAATTTCGAAATTCCTAATAAATATATTTATGGATGTCTTCTCACCTCATTTGATTCCATTTCAATGGAATTAAAGGTAGGAGGAGATAGGAGTAGGTCCGATGTCCATCAGATCTACTTTTTGATTTAATTAGCTCTAATACCATATAGGGGTGTCAATGGGTACGATACGGGTAGGGTGGGAGCATTTTCATACCCATATCCACTAAGAGTTGACCTTACCCATACTCTACTCTTACCCGTTAAGAATTTGCCTTACCCTACCCTACCCTACCCGTACCCATTAAGATTAGTGGGTAACGAAACGGTAGCTGTTGAATAACGAATAATACTAATATAATGGTTTTATTATTTTTACAAATATAATATCAAAACTCATCACGTCATACATATGCAATCACAATTACTAATATAAAAATCAAAATACAAATATGCAATCAATTCTAACTAATAAATTTTTTATAAAGAAAATAAATAAATAATTCAAATATCTCTTCTAACAAATTCAAAATTCAATTCGTTAATTAAATAATAAAACATTCAAATAAAAAAAGTAATATGTTTAATATTATATTCATCTTACACCAAAATGCATACATTTTTTTATAGATTAATGTTGATACAATGATATGAGAAACATAAAATTGAATAAATTGAATATAATATTTATATATCTATATGTAATTTATTTTATATAATTACCCGTTACCTAATGGGTACGAAATAGCCTTTATCCATACCCATACTCGTTTAGCTAACGAAAAAAAATTCTTACCCATACCCATATCCAATAAGCTAACGAAAAAAAAACCTTACCCATATCCATCTTATCGAATATGATACGGGCAGGGTAAATGGGTAAACGGTTTTCATTGACACCCCTAATACCATATAATTAGTATTAAGATTATTGCACATGAAAATTGAAACAAATTTGCACGTATTTTAATGTACCTAGTATAGATCTTGATACAATCAAATGGTCATTTCACCTCTCCAACCAACAAAATAGGTCTGATGGACATCAGACCTACTCTGAATTCAGGTAGGACATGCGTGTCTACTGAGTGCGTATCCTAATAGCTCAATACTGGAGAAGTCCAGTTCAAGCATCTAGAAGCATCCTTTCTGTTATGATACAACTTTCTTACTTCATCAAAAAAAAAAAAAAAAAAACTTTCTTTAGTTTACCTTTTACTATAGTTTAGTTAATCATAGTTACTTGTATAGGAGACTATAAAAACACAGCTATGTAATCACTCAAGATTAATAAGAAAGAAACATTTCAAATCAATTTCTTCTTCTCTTCTCTGTTTGATATATCCTTTGAGATATCTCAATTTTTGCGTGACCGACGTATTTGGTGCCTATTCGGGGAACTGTATGAGGCCAGTATTACTTGAGCTTTGAGATTCGTGCATAATGTATTTGAACGATTGGGATATTCCAAAAAGTCACGCAAAGTTTGAGATATCTCAGAGGAAGCGAATTCGTGTCCGTTCCAAGACCTATTCGCCCTTGTCTACCTTACAGCCATTGCCAAATCACTTCATTGCGGCAGCAAAGCAGAAGTTCACAAATCAGAACATTCGAAAGATGAAGAATGTTTAATCAAACCGAGATTTTCATTAATATCCAACATTAAATACAAAATAACATAAATTCAGATTTTCTAATTAAAATAATCCACATGATCAGACCGAGATTTTTATTAATATCCAACATTAAATACAAAATAACAGAAGTTTAGATTTTCTGATTAAAATAATCCACAGATCAGCTATTTTTGACCTGTCAGGAGATGTTTTTTTTTAATTTGTTAAATTATTTTTTTATATATAATTAGCATAATTATATTAAAATAGACTAAATTATTTGAAATTATATTAAATTATACTAAAATACACTAAATTATATTAAGAGAGACTTAATAGAAAAGGCGAAATTATCAAATGTATTCAGTTGTGCTGACTATTTTTAAAAAATGCCCAAATTAGATGTTATTTTTTTGCCAATCCAAAAATAGCTGGTTTGGGTTTTTTTTTAAATAGTAAGCATAACTGCATACATTTAATATTTTTTATTTCATGTTAGATAATAATAAAAATCTCGGCTGATCAGATCAATGGCTCTGGGCTGCATCATTAGTTTCAGTTTGCAATCTCAGAGGTGGTTCGTGAGGAGGCCTTGGCAGCCATCGCTTGATACGTGAAATCATAAAATTAAGATTGAAGAAACTAGATTATATAGTATATAATAATTTTCATTTTATAATGATAGCTGAAAAATATTGATGCACGTGAAAATTACAAAGTTTAATAAATAAAATTATATATTTTTTAATTTATGTAATTTCTAATTTTCCTCACTGCTCTCTGTCGTTCCTGAGTTATCTACACTGTTATGAGTAGCAGCTGTTTTTTTTTTTTTTTTTTTCTGTTTAATTTGGACTCTCAGAAGTTGTATAAGGTAGCTATATGGATTTATCTAATGTGTTCTCAAAATTGTTATCTTTTTTTTTCTTTTTTTTGAGAAAATTGTTATCTTTGTTAAAAGGGTGGCTTCAGCATCCGAACGACAGAGGGTAATTGTAAAGTTTTTTTTTTTTTTTATCAATTTAGCTGAAAATTTGAGAAAAGAAAACTAATTAAGATATCCTAATTTGACTTCACCTATATAACACTTTTGTTGTGCTGTCCGGCCCAAACTCAAATAAAAACACTGGGTTTAGCAAAATATCATTTAAGGCTAGGCTTTGTGTGGCTACAATTTTGAGGCCCTAATAGAACTACACATTTTTACTGAATTAAAGGGCCTATTGGGCTCAGAGTCATTATATTAGAACTTAGAAAATTCAAAAAGAATAACAAAATTAAATTGAAAAAGAAAGAGACCTTTTGAGCAGCTTCCAGACTCCAGACTCCACAGTAATTAGTTTGGGAATACAGTTAGACAGCATCTGGAGTTCTCTAGCAATTCCCACACTATTCTGGAACACTCCGGGGCCCCGATAAACCCAAGCCATCATTTTCGTATAAATAGGCACCAAATCAAAGAGCATCACCATCTGCTCATAACAAAGCAAAGCGAAGCAAATCACACTTACTTCCAATCCGATCCAAGCCTACTTGATACTCTTCCTTATACAAAAATGTCGATCATCAGGAGCAACATTTTCGATCCCTTCGCTCTCAACGTTTGGGATCCGTTCCAGGGCTTCCCTTTCAACAACAACCGCTCTCTCGCCACTTTTGATAACGAGACCTCTGCCTTTGCCAATGCTCGCATTGACTGGAAGGAGACTCCGGAAGCGCATATTATCAAGGCCGACATTCCGGGGGTCAAGAAAGAGGAGGTGAAGGTGGAAGTGGAGGAAGGTAATGTGCTCAAGATAAGCGGAGAGCGTAACAAGGAGTAGGAGGAGAAGAATGACAAGTGGCACCGTGTGGAACGCAGCAGCGGTAAGTTCATGAGGAGGTTCAGGTTGCCGGAGAACGCGAAGGTTGACCAGGTGAAGGCGGCCATGGAGAATGGTGTGCTCACTGTGACTGTACCAAAGGAGGAGGTGAAGAAGCCTGAGGCCAAAGCCATCGAAATCTCTGGTTAATTTGTGCAATTGATCGGTGATGTGAGATGTGATCAGTGGTTCATCCGGTTGTTTCCGTTGTTGATCTGTTTTGTATTTAGGATGACCAATTTGTGATCTGTGGTTCATCCGGTTGTTTCCGTTGTTGATCTGTTTTGTATTTAGGATGACCAATTTGTGATCTGTGGTTCATCCGGTTGTTTCCGTTGTTGATCTGTTTTGTATTTAGGATGGCCAATTTGTTTTGTCTTTGAGATCGTGCAAGTTAATTAGATTACTTGTTTCTCTTGCTGGGTGTGTACTGTGATTATTTATATATTATGAATATATTATGTAATCTCATTTTAGTAATATTTGTTTTATCTCATTTTCAGATATGTTTTCTACTTTGGACTAACAAACACATACCTCAATGAATTACATTTTCCCTACAGAAAGTGGAGTCCGATTTGAAATTAATCCGAATTCGAATAAAATGAAATTTGAAATTTGCTCCGAACTTGTACATTTCGACATTCAAACTTCATCATAAATTTGATAATTAAAAATCTGATACGGATCAAAATTGATGTGTCATTTTTAACTTGCATATGAAGAGTTGTTCGATCCAATGAAAATTATCCTTATTATCTTTTTGGAACTCGTGAGGAGACTCTTTAACAATTCAAATTCACATATGTAAACGACTTTTAAAAAAAAAAAAAATCGGACGACAGAAGGTGAACTCAAGTCTTGAATTTCTGATCTTGAAAAAAATTTAAAACTTGATGATCTGCCATAATTCTATCAAGAGTTTAATTTAAAACTTATTGAGCAAAGTAACTCTTTTTTTTTTGTGCTTCGACACGTTTCTTGACTTATATTTGGATTTTCTCTAATATTTACCACATGAATAGGATAAAGGAGAAATTTGCAGCGTCCAATTTCGAGTACAAAGCAAATTTGATTTTTGTACCAAATGTAGCAGTGTAAAGAGCCATTTAGTTAACTCGACCGATCCATTCAATTTGAAAAAAAAAACACTAATTTATTTTTTATTAGACGTGGATTGAAGTTTAATCAATTCGATAAATACTACTCAAGCCAGGAGCAATGGGAATTAGGCAAAATACAAATAACTATTTGTTTTGCTATTTGGAGAGAGAGCGGTGCAGACGGATTTTCTCGGAGAAATACAAGACGGTGTCAATGCTAGTACTAAAAATCATGAATGAGTTAAGAATGTGGTTCGCAATTAAGTTAGTTAGGAGCAGGAAAATAACTATGTAATACATATTGGCTCTCCTTTTTTCTCTGGTTATTTCTTTTATTTTTCCTTTTTTTTTACTTTCTTTTCTTTCTGTTTTGTAAAACCTGACACTACTAGTGTCTATTAATGGAAAACGGAATCTGGAGGCTAGACCTCCACATTTCTATTCAAAAGATTTCATCGGACGGGCACCCTATAATTTGTTTGGTACATTTTTTCCGGGTAGATCTTAATATAACTCAAAATGTGCTAAGCAGCATCTTCTATAGTTTAAATATCTCCATTATTATATTATGCACGTAGTTGTTTTGATTTGCTAACAGCTGTGATTGAAAGATAAATTTTCGGATTAAATATCAGCCCTCTAATTACATAATATGTTTTCTTTTGATTAAATACATATATTATATGTGTAGAAGTCTAAATTTAGTTAAATACATACTCGTCACATATACTGCTCTATAGTTTGTCATAATTAAAATTTAATAAATTTCTAGCAATTTGTTTTCTTGTTTCTCCTTAAAGCTATCTCTGATTCTTGTAATTAAATGATTTTCTCTATTTATTTCTCTCTTTCATTTATGTTTTCGACAATGAAAATGAACATTATTCAATCTTTCTGCATCTGTAGAGAAAGTTATTTTTTGTATATACTATATTTATTGTATCATGAAGAGAAATAATTTTTATTAGGGCTACTGTATCTTTGCGAATAGATAAATAACAGATTTTGTACTGATGGAAACAATTATATCTTTCCGATGTGAAAAAAAAATAATATCTAAAATTTTCGTGTAATTTGAATGCGGGAGTTGTTAGATGATTTCCTACTTTTAAATTTATTTTAAGGACTTTACAATATAAGTTACTAGCAATTTTTTTGTTTGCTTATAATATGTCTCCGTTGCAATGCACGGGTACGATACTAGTTTTAATTTATATATATTGAAGTTTGACGATTTTTTTTTTTGTTTTAAGTTTTTATATAAGATCAACCTCTTGTAAAATATCAAGTGTGTGTTTGTAGTCCAACAGTTAGAATTTTATATTGTAGTTGTAAAAACTATAGTTGAAATTCCATCTATCACATATTAAATATTTTTGCAATTTTACGTTCAGCATTCTCTGAATTTTCTAGACCGCACAGATTTTACATTATATAATTTAAGTTTTTAAAAGAACCTGTTAATTTTCTGTTATGCCAGTTGGTGCATGATACTTTTTTCCTTTGTATTTTTAATAACTAATAGATAATCTTGTTTTATTGTAAATTCGTTTGTCAATTAATGATGTGAAATCCAACAGAGGAGATTACTTGACAATTTGTGATCTTATATATATCATGTATATACAAAATAATAATTTTTTTTTATATATACCATATATATAAAAAATAATAAAAAATATTTATTTCATCATATATCAAGTTATTTAAAAAAAATTCAGGTTGAAATTAACATTTTTGTACATAACAAATAGTATTTAACATAAATGAAATTTAATTCAAAATAACAATTGTCAAGTGATTCCTTTTCTTAATTATAATTTATTCAAAATCAGATTGAATTATATTGCACATCCCCCAAATTATCTATCACTGATGAATATACTTAAAGAGGAGTTTCTCACTTTCTCTAGAGCAATCTAGCAACTGGTACACGAATCTTAAAGTTACAGATATGAGAAATCTAGAATTAATTGGTTCTCTCCTCTAGAGCGTTCCCAATGAAATTAGTAAAGCTGAAGCAACTTTCTCCTTCATCTATTAATAGTCATCTAAACTATAAACCAGACATCACTGGCAAAGACAACCTACTACCTACATAATCTCTACATCCATGTCGATCATCCCGAGCAAGATTTTCGATCCGTTTGACCTCGACCTATGGGATCCATTCTATGACATCCGTTTCAACAAAACCTCCGCTGCGGGTAATGCAAGCGTTGATTGGAAAGAGACAACAAAGGCGCATGTCTTCAAAACCGATTTACCAGGTGTCAAGAAGGAAGAAGTGAAGGTGACGGTGGAGGATGGCAATGTTTTGAATATAAGCGGGGAGCGCAGCAGAGAGAAGGATGAGGAGAGCGGGACGTGGCACCGAATGGAACGTGGCGTCGGTAAGTTTATGAGGAGGTTCAGATTACCAAAGGATGCGAAAGTTGACAAGGCTGAGGCAGCCATGGAGAATGGTGTGCTTACTGTTACTGTGCCAAAGGAGGAGGTGAAGGAGCATGATCAGGTGAAGGCAATTGATATCTCTGGCTAATTTCAAGGAACATGTTTAATTTTGTGATCCTTAGTTTATGCTATGATTGTTACTGTTGCTTTTTTTGGAGGATTTGGGTTGGGTGTGTGCACAACACTTTGTATAAATAAATAATAATGTGAATGGCTAAATAAAGTTTTTTGTTCCCGTAATTTCATTTAGTTTTGGGTTTTTAGTTCAGTTTGTTAATTTTTGACATTGTTTGGTCGTGAGTTAAAATTTAAGGCGCAATACATTTTACTTAAATTAAAATGACAAAAAAAAAATTGATTGGTTGTGACATAAAATTAAGTTATATCTCAAATTATTCTTATTCGTAAAAATTTCAAGTTAAAAGTATGTAAAATTGTTAAAAAAAATATATTTATAAAACATATTAAAATTAAAATAATAGTAAATAGATTCAAAATAAAAATTACAACTAAATTAAAGAGAATTAGATTACAAGATTATGAATAAAAATTATTATTGTATTAATATATATATATATATATATATATATATGAATAAAGCTAGCGTGCTACCTATAGCATAGTGACATGTCGTGCTACCTCTTCAAAAATTTATTGGATATGTTTCAATGGCTAATCCAAACCGTTGAATCCAATCTACTATATAAGTGATGTATCTACATGTCAAAATTATCATGTTTTGAATTTATTTGGTATAAAATCAAGCAGTCAAAAAATAAGAATTATAAATTAATTTTAATATATTTATTTTTTATTATTTTTTTGACCGCTTGACTTTATACTAAATGAATGTAAAAATTTATAAAATTTGTATGTAAATACATCACTCGTGAAGTAGATTGGTTTTAACGGTTTGGATTTATCGTTTGAAGTCTACTCAATAAATTTTTGAAGAGGTAGCACGACATGTTACCATGCTACATGTAGCACGCAAGACTTATTCTATATATATATGAGTAATAAAAAAAAAATACTAATAACAACATCAATAATAGAGGGATCAAGTTACAACAATTTTGAGTTACAATAATAGTTTTTTTCATTTTCAAAGTCAAAATCGTCGATCCAAACCAATTAACATGATTATCTAAATAAAATGTGCTTTCAGATCAAATTTTAAATTTTTGAATTTTTTTTACTATTTATTAAGATTGGTACAAAATTCAATGGTCTGAATTTGACTAGTTTTTGTAAAATACTTAATAAATAGTAAAAAAATTCAAAAAAATATATAAAATTTGATCTAGAAACACATTTTATTTAGATAATCATATTGAACTGTTTGTATTGACGATTTGGACTTTGAAAATGAAAAAAAATTGTTGTTGTAACTTTGTTGTAACGCAAAATTGCTGTAACTTGATCCCTCCTCATATATATATATATAGAGAGAGAGATATAGATATAGAGTAATGCTATTATGCATTGCGAATTAAAGGGGGTGCTTTAATTCGCGCTCATATTGCTCTTTTCAAAGTTCAAATAGCCGATCTGAACCGCTCAACATGTTCTCCATATTGAAATGTGCTTGGAGACCAAATTTTACATTTTTTTGGAATTTTTTTACTATTTATTAAGCCACTTCGTTGGATCAGCGATTTTCAAAGTGGCTTAATAAATAGTAAAAAAATTTCAAAAAATGTAAAATTTGGTCTCCAAGCACATTTCAAAATGGAGAACATGTTGAGCGGTTCGGATCGGCTATTTGAACTTTGGAAATAGCGATATGAGCGAGAATTAAAGCACTCCTTTTAATTCGCAATGCATAATAACCTTACTATATATATATATATGAGGAGGGATCCAATTACACCTTTTTTTGACATATCATGACACCATTTTTTTTATAGGTTAATTTTGCGATTTCAAAATCCAAATAGTCAATCCAAACCGTTCAACATGATTGATATACTAAAATGTGCTTGGAGATCAAATTTTTCATTTTTTTTAATTTTTTTACTATTTATTAAGATGGTTACAAAATCGCTGTTTTTCAATGGTCCGAAAACAACGATTTTGTAACCATCTTAATAAATAGTAAAAAATTTCAAATAAATGTAAAATTTGATCTCCAAGCACATTTTAGTATATCAATCATGTTGAACGATTTGGATGGACTATTTGGACTTCGAAAATGGTAGGTGTCAAAATGTGTCAAAAAAGAAGGTGTAACTTGATCCTTCCTCTATATATATATATATATATATATAGATATATATATATATAGAGTAATGCTGTTATGCATTGCGAATTAAAGCGGGTGCTTTAATTCGCACTCATATTGTGATTTCCAAAGTTCAAATAGCCGATCCGAACCGTTAGATGTGTTCTCCATATTGAAATGTGCTTGGAGACCAAATTTTACATTTTTTGAAATTTTTTTACTATTTATTAACCCACTTTGAAAATCGCTGATCCAACGGTGGCTCATATTGAACAGTGAAACCGTTGGATCAGCAATTTTCAAAGTGGCTTAATAAATAGTAAAAAAATTTCAAAAAATGTAAAATTTGGTCTCCTAGCACATTTCAATATGGAGAACACATCTAACTGCTCGGATCGGCTATTTGAACTTTGAAAATTGCGATATGAGCGCGAATTAAAGCACCCACTTTAATTTGCAATGCATAATAGCATTACTCTATATATATATATATAATTTTATTTTTTAAATTTATCTTATATGAAAACAGATAAGATAACGGAAAAAAATTATTACTCGTATCTAATAAGCTAACGAAAAAAAAATTACTCTTACTTGTTTTTTGGATACGATACGAATCACATAAATTAATAAAAGAGTGTTGAATAAAAGAGTGTCATTGAAACTCCGCAGTACAGCAGGTAATTTTTTGGGATCGTGTTTGTGCATGCGAATCTGTTAGGTCTGTTTGACTAATCAAGGCTCAAGCACTGAACTTTGACTAGTCAACATTTAGAGACTAAGTTAACTCTATTACCATCCCATCCGACCCTTGCAATTCATAAGATTTGAAAATTATGACATTTAAGGTGGTCGTGATACATTTATTCATCATGTTTAATTAATTGTGGATGAGAAATTCAAGCACGAACCCGTCTTTTTTTATAATAGTTATATATTCACATTAAATCTCAGGGCAAGATGAAGAAGCCGCGATGAACACATCACTATGGATAGTTGGATACAGACATAATAAATTGGGATATAAATCAGCTGTTCGGTTTATGATGAAATAAATATAAATTATTTATTTGTTGTAGTATCTTTACATTTATTTGCCCTCTCTTTCTTTCTTCATTTCTTCCTTTTTTCCGTCCAGTAGTATTAAATTTAAACACTCAATAATCCTGCTCTTTAAAACTCCGATCAAACTTGATCGATATAGAGTAGTTCTTATTGTAGGTGCGTTGATTCTTTAATTGCTACTTGTCATTGATTTCCAAGGGAATTCCGATCCCTACCATTTAAATTTTTCAATGCACAAATTTCAACGAAAAAACTTGTTCTTATGTGAATCTCGACGGTTATCAACAAATACCGAAACATCAATGCAATATCCGTGCCATGTAAATATTTTACAATGAAATATGCACTGCTGTTGGAATTAATCAGGATATAAAATATTGGTGCACTATCAATATTTTTGTATTAATACGTCGATGCATTATTTTTAAATTTTAAACATCTATATTTTTTTGTGGGAAATTCCGATTTTAGTGTATAGAAAAAAAAACAATCATATCACGTGTGTTGTTCACATGATGTGACTGTATTTCACCACATCACATCACACAAATTGACTCGGTCACACATTATGTGACCAATTTCTTCAACATGCATGCATGATTTATTAATTATAATTTATTTTGTAATTATTAAAAGTGATCAGTCATGTCACGTGTGATCACGCTGTGATTATTTGAGTGACGCGACTGTTCTCCACTATTTTAGTCACGTCACATAAAAATAAATTTTGGTCACATGCCGTGACGTGAGCAAACTACAACGCGTATCCTCTGCACTAATATTAAAAGGCCCCTGTGTTAAAATCAGACGGCCAAATTAACTCTGTTTATAATAAGACGGTTGAGATGCATTAACTCAAAAGATGCCATTTTGAGTTAATGCAGATGATACGTGTTCAGCAAACTACAGCGTATTAGTCATGTCACATCACGTTTTTTCTACTCTATAATTCAACGTATGACCTCGTATTCGAAAAACTCAGTGAAGAGATGTTGGGTGTGATTTCCACAACATAGTTCAGAAGCAGACATAGTCAAAAGTTCAACAATAGTGTCTCAAAACTTCAATTGAAGTTTTTCATCCGCAACAGTTTTTTTTTTTTTAATTTGTGTGTTATCAACTCTGACAAAAGAGAAATTGTAAATGGTTCCTTATATTACTTTCAGTGATATTTGAATTACTAAATCATTGGTGCTATCTGTGATTTACATGTTCTGTTGTAAATTGAGATTAGTGACCGTTGTGGCCAGGGGTGGCAACGAGCTGGGTTCAGTTTGAACTCGTCACAAGTTGGCTCGTCCGAGTCACAAGCGAGCTGATTTTAAGGGTCCGAGCTGAAATTTCAGCTTGATATCGTCATGAGATAGATCGAGCTAGCGCTCAGTCTAGCTGAATTTTTTTTAAGGAAAAAAAAATGATTTTAGTTGCCTTCTTATGAATTTTGAAAACGATCTTAGTCATGTAATATAACTATAAGGTTAATCTATTCCGAAAAAAATTGTCTACTTCTTTTGAAGCCCAATTCGGCCCAACTAAACCTTTTCTTTTTCAGCCCGCATTTTACTTGCTAAAATTTTATTTTTTTAACGCTAGTTGCACATTCACGTTACTCGCCCTACCCGCTCTGCTACCCGATACCCGTAGTGCGAACTCTTCTCTGAATCAGTGAAACGGATTCGGGTCTGTAGAGAACAGCGAACGAAATCGCGATTGGAAGAAGAGAAGGCGATTCAGAACGAAAAAAGAGGCGGCTCAGGTGGCGAGACGGGAAGCGGGCAGGCCGCTCGGACTCAGCCGGAACTCCTAGTAAGTTACTGGCAACTCTAATTTTTTTTTTTTTGAAACTGCGAATCTGACGGTGATAAAGCTATTAATTCTGTATTGCTGATGCTGGTACACAGTAGCAACAACTCAAAATGACAATAAGATACACGTATGATCTTTAGTTTATGGCAATAGGGTATGATCTTAATTACTGCCTTCTTGCTCAAACTGTCACGATTGAGTGTTGCCTTTTGTTATTCACTTAATTCTTCCTTGTGTTGGATTAGAATTTCTGTTTGTTCTATTCGACCCAATCCATTGTTCATGATGTATAATTTTTCTGGTTGGAAAAGGTTGGCCGTTTCATTCTGCAAATAAGGTAATTAATTATAATAGGTAGAAATGTATTACACTGAATGCTGCATTGTTGGAGGTACAAAAATGTTTTGGTGAAGGCAAAAAGAATTGCTGCAAGAAGCTACAAACAATACTTAGTGAACACACAATAAGCTGGTTGCAAAATGACTTGTCAAAGGAATTGTGTATTCATAGATAATGTGTATGTTTTTTTTTTATTTGGCAAAAAATACCATTTATTAGAATAGTTAATATTTTGGATGAAATTTGTAGTCTTTTCATTTTTTTTTGCCTACCCCTGAACCAATTCCTGACTATGCCCCTAGTTGTGGGATTGTGAAAAAATAAAATGGATATCAGTCTCGTACTTGTATTGGCATATCACAATTAAGGACAATTTGGTCTTTTGATGGTACATATCATATTAAGTGATACATATTAGATCAATTCTGGTCCATTCTGATGCGAAGTTATGTAATTTTTCTTTCATCTTACACAACATTTTATGCAAATCTAAAGTTTCCTCAAGGTTCATTTCCTTCATACCACCCTTGCATAGTCTTCCACTTCAGAATTTTATCCATTGTTGCAGGTGAATCTGGCCAGTTAATCGTGTGCAGGCTCTAATCTCTCCAGTGGCAAACAATTTTCTTCACAATGGACTAAGTTAATTATGTCCAGTTAACAGCTTTTGGACCTTTAAATAAAATAGTTAATTTAGATATATATAGTTTGTATTTTCTTAATTTCAAGTTGATTAATATTCGAAACAAACGTTGCTTTAGAAACAAACAAACGCCTTATCTTATAAGAACAACCAATACATGTCATACTAGGTGGTATGAATCACTGACCTGTTGTCTTTAGAATTCCCTGATTAGATTTCAAAAAGTCTAAAGGTTTCTTTGTCTTTACTTTTCCTGTTAACTAGCTAATTAAACATTTTAGTAAATTAACTCTTATAATTAGCATATTTATATCTTATTTGAAAATGTTGACCATTTCTTATTTCCGGGCACAGCAGATTAGCTCCTTCAGTTATTTTTTCTAAGAACTTCTTGATTTAGGATACAAATTCAAATACGAGTCTTTACTGAGTAAACGGGATAGCAGTGAGAATTCTTGAATGGATTGGTGGTTATCACTTCTTAAGTTAGGGCTAGTTATCCATTGGTCTTGAGACCTGAATTAATTGTAAACAGTATGAAAAGGCCTTTTATTAGTCTAGCTTATAACGACGATCAAGAAAATTCATTTCCTTCTATTCTCTCTCTCTCCCTCTTTCTCCACTCTAATCCTTTGTGCTGTGAACACTGAGTCTAATCGCTCTCTCTTTGCCTCTTCCTCAGTCTCTCTCCTTCCCATTTCTTGCGCGGCACAGTTTACTGCTTCTTTGGTGCGATTTCTTTCTCCGTCAGCAATCTCCTTTGGCACGATCTCCTTCGCCGGCTGAACCATCGTGTGATTTTCTCTCCTCAGTGTTGCTCTGTCCATCTGAGTTCAGGTACTTTTGTTTCTTGCTGTTTCTCTCAGCACACCTGTTTGTATTCCTCTCTATTTCACTTTCTCTTAATTACTTTTCTCACCCGATTTAGGGTTTTGCCAAATTGGAGCTTTAAGCAACTTGAGGTGTTGTTTGACTGTTGATTCGAACTTGAAGCTTGCTTAATAGGTAGGTGATAATTGAGAGATTAATTAATTTAAGCCTCTTTGTCCCTTATTGGATTTGAATCCCATATCCATTGTTCCATTTTAACGAAATGTAAAACACAATCTTCTTTATAGCCATTGTTTTATTTTAACCTTAATGAAATACGGAAAAAGGTTTAGATAACTGCTGTTTCTAAATTTTAATAAGCCCTTAAATCAGATTATGATTCAAGTTTCTATCTTGGCTAACATGTGCAGCGTATGTTACATTTCCTCCAAACAGCATACAGTTCATACCAGTAGTCAAATTCAGAAAAAGGTTTCCAATAAAGAAGTTGTTTAAACCTTGTTCTAAGTACTTGGGGGTAGTTATAAATCAATTTTGACAGGTACAGCTCACTGGTACACTATTCCTGTGGTATTGGTATGAAAATACAAGTTCTGGTACAAGTGCCTGATACATGTATTTGAAATTTTGAACTCAATTAAAGATGATTATTGAAAAGAATTGACGTGATATATTTTTTTTAATTCATTATTTGTTATGGCATAGGAATTGATGAAAAGAAATACTTTTTCCCATCAAACATTTCTGAAGCCATGTAAAGATAAATTGAGCGCATTTTTGTCTTTTCATATTCTTTTTAATATTTTATACAACTCATCATATCACTATTCCAACCAACATTTTACCAAACAAGATTTTCACTTTTCCAAAAAGTGCAAGAATCGAATTATCCTATCACAATTCAAATTTACTATTTCTAAGGAGTTTGTTTGATCTGTGCTTTTCTGACCTGAAATTATTGATTGATTGACTATTATATGAGCAGACGAGAAAGGAAAATGAGGAAGTTGCTCGAGTATGGGAGAAAGGCATGGTTTGTAATCAAGGTCCTGTCTGGATATGAAGAGAGGAGAATCAGAGCTTATCGATTGAAGCTCCAGGAAAAAATTCAAAGGGTATGTATGGTTTCACTTCTTTTCTTCTTCTTTTTAGTTTAAAGTGTATTATTCACTTATTTTGTTTTTTAATATTTAAGTTTACTTATTTCTAGTTGCTAAATCTCAGAAATTGCAAATAGTGTTACCTGATTTAACAGTTCAAGGGAATTATTTGCTTCTTTTCTTCTCAAGTGGGATAATTATTGGTCCTGTGCTTTAAATGAGCAACTTCTGGCAGCTAAATGCAAATCTATAGAAAGACCACCTTGCACGGCATGGATTTCTGTTTAGTTCATTTTTTCTCTCTCCTGAATCTGGATTTTGCTGATTGTGACGAATTATATGTATGTATATTATTCATCTAAATTATAGGTTGAACTATAAGGATTCAAATTGCATTTGCAGACTTGTACCTAGTGAATTGCTATAATTAAGGGTTTGTAATTCACTCCAAATTGTTATATTATTGTCAGGCACAGGCAAGGAAAGAAGAGATATCAAAGCTTCCTGAGCAGGTTATCTTGTCAGAGGTTCGTCGCATGGTAGAAGAAATGCAAAGATTAAACCAACTGCTGAATGAAACGGTATGCCTTTATTTCCTTAAAGACATATTATGGATTTTATGTTAGTGTTCTTGGATGAAAATTGTGGTTTTTAAGCCTCAAATGGGCTTGACCATTCTGAAGACCTCGATTTCACAATAGATAAATATGCAAATTAAAGAAGGCTGCTAATGACCAGTGTCAAAAGACTTCGTGGGAAGAAAAAGAAAAGAGTACAAGGTACACATATTGATCATCAAGAATGTACTATAATTGAAAGGTGTATGTCAATATATGTGAAGAACAGTATGCTTAGTCAACTTGCGTATACTGTGTATTTCTTTTAGCTTGAAGGAACTAAACAACTTGCCTATACCTTGTATAACCGTCTAAGCAACCAATCAAATTTCATTAACGATGTCTTCAATTTGCTTCTTTTCACTATCATGCTTTGTTGATGCAATTTTTTTTTGGATCTTATGGTTCCAGAACCTACTTATTCTGAAAATCTGTAATGGCCCAGGAGAAATGTAGCAGAAATGCTGGTAAAATTTGCAAATGTGGCATCATTTTTTCAGGAAGCTAAAATAGAGAAACACTTCAAGCATATAGATACAGCTGCACATAGAATGATGGATGTGCAATTGGAGAGGGAAGAGAGTCGAATGAAGGATTTGATGAAAGTCATGCAAGATCAAGCCATGATGCAAAGAGAGGCAACAATGCGAAGCATCGAGGCAGCTAATCAACAAAAAGAGATTAACAGGCCAAGTCTAGACTTAGAGGACCCAGCCCAACAGGCCCAAGAACAGAATAAGTAAATCAATATAACCTCCTCCAACACCCAAATTAAATTGAATTTTTGTTTTTCGTTTATTCTCAGTTTTGTGAGATCACCATAATCCTGCAATAAGTAGGAGACTGCATTGAGTATTTCATCCTCTTTTGGAGATGATGATATCAAATGAATTTGTATAATGAGCTCCTTTTATTTACTTATTTTTGTCTCTTATAATGTATTGACTTCAATTGCATATATTTCCTGCACATGCGGCTTTACTGATAACAAAATAGAAAATAGTGCATCCATGATAAAAATTTTAGAGATAGAAACTGGGGGTCTGGTGAGTGGGTTTAACATCTACCATGCTCTTTCGTAGATATACATGTGCCTATTTTTTATTAAATGTTCACTATGGAACAAAGAAGATATGGGTAAAATCGGCTATTGATGGGCCAGTGGTGTTTTTATTCCATTTAATTCAACAAGATGTATGTATTTATCAGCATCTCTTTGTGCCACACTCACACAGACAATTTACTTCTCTTTTTAATTTGAGCATCTCCGGATAAAGCAAACCTAAATTGCATAAGCTTAACATATAGCGTGGAATGACCCGCTATATGGTTGAGAAAGTTTAGCAGAAAAAAAAATTGAGAACGTGAGGTAAATGACAGGCTCAGATTACTCGTCATTTGCCAAATTGCCACATTAATACTGCCACAGCCCACAAGGCTCGGATATAATGCTCCATTTTCTGAACTCCGGGACATCTTCAATTTTTTTTTTTCAATCATTTTTTTTACCCGTCATTCGAACTTGATGTCACAATCAGATTAATTTTTTTCATTTGGGATTCTAATAAAGGCAAATGCACATATCAGTATCTATACTTTATTCCATTTGTAGCCAATACCAAATAATATTATGGACATAACTAAACACACACTTAGAAGCGCAGCTCAGTGTCTATACTAATGTCCATATAAAGAAAAAGTAACAAGATAAATATATGGGGTCCTACCACCAACCCGAAATTTTTATTAATAAGAATATAAATAAATAAAATATCGGTTTTGGGAAAAGTTTTGGGTAGAATTTGAAAACTGGAAAAACTGTGATTTTTGACAACGTCCTCTGGATGTGATTCTTGACAACGACCAAATTAGCGCTAAGTAACGCGTTTTTTTTTATAAAAAAAAACACTGTAGCTGGCCCTTATCGTCCATAATGGCCAGCTACATTGTTTTTTTTTAGTTCAGTTCAGTTTAGTTCAATTCCGAAAAAAATCACTGTAGCTGGCCGTTATCGTCCATAACGGCCAGAATTTTTTTATTTTATTTTTTTTTAAATGCATTAGTCAGCGCTAATCTGACCGTTGTCAACAATTATGATTTTCCCACTTTTCAAATTCTATGCAAAAACTTCCGTAAAACTGATATTTTTTTATTTATATTCTTATTAATAAAAATTTCGGTACCACCAACTCTATCTGCTCCCAACAGTCAAATCTATTTCATGTACGACGAGTGATGCGTTTTTCGTTATAGCCACAGAACTGTGACTCAAATTATCAATATATTCATAGCAATAAATTAATGCGCTGGCTGCCCATTATATTTCTTAAATATATTGACTTACATATTAAATATGAGACTAATATATATAATGAGTGGCTAATATCAAACGTTCGTTAGACTGTGAAACAAATACTTTGGTTTTTACATTTTCAAAGTCCAAACAGTCGATCCAAACCGTTCAACATTCAATCTATATTAAAATGTGATTAGAGACCAAATTTTATATTTTTTTTGAATTTTTTACTATTTATTAAGATGGTTTTAAAATTGTTGTTTTCAATGATCTAGAAATTTCCACTGTTTGTTAAAATTAGCAATTTTAAAACTGACTTAATAAATAGTAAAAAAATTCTAAAAAATATGTAAAATTTGGTCTCCAAGCACATTTTAATATAGATATCATATTTAGCGGGTTGATTAAACTGTTTGGACTTTGAAAATAGAAAAACCAATTGGTTATACCACGGTTCCGGAACAAACATTTTGATATTGGTCAATCTCATATCTATCTTTACATATAATTATTTCATTGAGCTGAACCTTACAAATAATTTTATTAGCACAGTTGTGACACTACATTGTAATTCTTTTAAATTCATTAAAAGATAGAGTTTTGAACCTATTCATTATTATTAAGTTCTGTAATCATAAAGGTGTATTCACTGTAGATAACAAGCCATAGTTCTGTTATTGACTTTTGCTCCTGTAATTGGCTTGCACCTATCAGTATATGCCGTTAGGATAGCCTCTTTTGATGTATGGTGCTTTAGAAAATTATCATGCAGCTCTTGCTTGGAATAAGATTTGGTCCAAATGGCTTTGGACCGGACACTATCTAAAGTCTGTAAAAATCGTACGATTAAAGTCCGAATGGTCGATCCGAACCGTTCAACATGATTTCCATATTAAAATGTGCCGAGAGATCAAATTTTATATTTTTGGAAATTGTTTACTATTTTTTTAGATACGTACAATATCATTGTTTCTGAACGGTCCAAAAACAATAATTTTGTACGTATCTAAAAAATAGTAAAAAAATCCAAAAAATATAAAATTTGGTCTCTAAGCACATTTTAATATTGAAATCATGTTGAACGGTTTGGATCGACTCCTCGGATTTTAATCGTACGACTTTTAGAGGCTTTGGACGGTATCTGGTCCAAAGCTATTTGGACGAAACCTCATTCCCTCTTGCTTTACCATGGATTATGAGCTATGGCTTCTGAATTTATCACTTTTGTTGCAGTTACTTTTTTTTCATTTATTTCTAGCAATGGAAACCATGTCTGTCCCTTGAAAGAAAAATCATTCAGACCTCAAATAAATTACTGGTGTTTGTAGTAATTAATCATCTGAACTAGTTATTCACCTGACCTACAATATTTGCCTTTCTTCTTATTATTTTTTTAATATATTTTAGCTGTAAGAATTGGCTTCTCTTCTAACAGATAGAGAGAAGAAGGATGCAATAAGAATTGACCAGTTAAGCACTGAAGTCTGAACTAAAATAGAAAAGTGGTATCTATTTTCTCTTTTTTTGCTTACAATGCCAGTATATATGCATTTTACAGTTAGTTCAATTGTGTGTATTCATTTTCAGGTTGTTGTGAACAGTGAATTTTGAATTCGGTTGGCTTCTTTTAACTTCTGATATTTTCTTCTCAAGGACTATAAGAGATCAGTAGTAGGTTAGTTATTTGCACAATGCAAATTCATTTGAATTTAGGAAGATGACATATCAATTAAGTGCAGTCTAATAATTGATTTCTTTTAACCATCACTTTATCGATCTGAACCCTTCTTTATATTATGGCCTACATGCTTTCTATACTCTCATTTCATTTTTTCATTTTTTTTTTTTTTGCATTTTTGGTCCCTTGGGTTTCTAAAATTCCTATGATGAATTGGTCCCTATGTATGTCTACAATGATTGGTTCATAGTTCACGCATATTTTGGGATGCTTTCAGTATAGTATGGTGCTATTTTATACTTCTGTGTGTTTTATTTTATTTAGAACTAATCAAGAGATGAAACTTTTTTGTAGAGTTCATGTCTCAATTTCATTCTCAAACAAACCTTGATGTTGGAGATTCTCAAAGTGGATCGATCGAAATAAGGCAAAATCGAAAAAAAGGAGATCCAATGCGTGGATATGTTGAGGAAGTAATTGTTTGAATTTTGGATTTTTAGTGGATTTTACAAAGCACAGGATGTTTAGTTTTATAATTTGTGTTAGAATTTGAACTTTATAATTGTACTAAATTTTAATCAGTA
Source organism: Carex arenaria (assembly GCA_964058825.1). Taxonomy (NCBI): domain Eukaryota; kingdom Viridiplantae; phylum Streptophyta; class Magnoliopsida; order Poales; family Cyperaceae; genus Carex; species Carex arenaria. The sequence goes on along the minus strand of CAXKVW010000363.1, from coordinate 908,057 downwards.
GTACTATTGTAGCGTGTCAGTGTGATATGAATTTTAATCCGTAGTTACTATTGCAACTTGTTATAAAATAATATTGATAATCATTAGAAGAGCGACGTGTCATTGACTCAGTGTAATATGAATTTTTAGAAGAGCGATGAGTTCGGGCCGAGTTTTGGACCGATCCGAGTTCGTACCGAGCCGAAGGCTCGAACTCATTAAAATGAGTCAGGCTTTTGCCTTCACATTTGAACTGAGTTTGAGTTGAACTTGTTGTGATATATGACCAAGTTGGACTGAGTTTTAAGACGAATTCGGCCCATTAGCAGGTCTAGTTAAATTGAACAACATGACCATTCTCATTTCTAGATGAACAGAAGTTCTTTATTTAATGCGTGATGTGAACATAATATACAAGAAAATTTTCAATGTGCACAAATAATGGAGTTAAATTCCTATCCAAGACTATTTTTGTAAGGAAATAAATTTGCTACAATTCCGAAATGCATGAACAGTAACTCTGAAATTCCTACAATTTAAATTTAGCTGTCGAATTTTTTTTTTCTAGAATGCGTCTCGAAACAGTTAATTTTTCTGTGCACGAATCTCGAAACAATTCAACAGCTGAATTTAAATTACAAAAATTTCAAATTACTATCAATGCATCTCATATTACAGCAGATACGATACGGAACAAATTTGGGTCCGATGCCCATCGGACTCAAATTTGGGTTCGATGGGTAGAATAACTGTCCAATCTGCTTTAGGATCCGTGCGCACGGATATCAAAGCGATATTGCACGGTTATTAAAGCAAATCGCACAGATCTTAAAGCGAATTGGACAACTTTGGAGCCCATCGAACTCAGTTTGGGTCCGATGCCCATCGGACCTAAGCTGCTCTCTTGTAAATAATGTGCTGCCGTGTTAGACGATCCTGCCTGATCCAGCTCACATGATATACTCAAAACTCCAAACAATTTTAAAAAAAAAAACTTAAAAAAAAACATCTAACAAAAATAATACAAACCATGCAAAAGTTCAAAGAAAAAATAAATCTGAATAAAATTATAGGACGTGTATAAAAATAATTTTCATATTCAGTTTGACATTTGACACAGAGACAATAAATGGCACTTAGAACTTCAGGATACGAAATCAAATTTCGTGTTAAGATGATTTACCAACTCAGTACTGATTTAAATTCCGTTATTTAAAAAACTATTATATTTCAAATTTAATTATTTTACAGACTAATTTATTTGTATATATAGAAATACCCATTGTTCTTAGTGGCGTCTTCTATTAATTATAAGAGTAAACCTATTGTGATATGCTCACTAATAAAGATCGATCTTAAAGTAATGCATGTACATGTAAAAAATTTAATGTTTTGAATTCATTTAGTATAAAGTCAAACAGTCAAATAATAATAAAAAAGTATTAAAATAACTTATAAATCTTGATTTATTTTTTTAACCATTGCAGACTTGTGCCCCAGTGAATTGCTATAATTAAGGGTTTGTAATTTACTTCGAAGTCGTTATATTATTGTTATTAGACTTTAAAAGGCATTTCTTTTTTCATTTTGGGGTTGTTCTCTCTGCCTTTGACATATTACGAGGCAAACATTTTATCCGAAACATCCGCATTAATTTATTCGATCACGACTGCGCCAAATCCTGCAAACAACGTGGGCTTTATTTGACTACACATCCTTGAAACAGAGCAGCTGTTGCTATAATAGGATTTAATGCCATATCCATATGGCCGGGCTAATTAAGTCGCCATCAGAAATTTATTTCAGATGCGAGGAGAGGATAGGCCCAATGTCTTTTTCTGTAGTGGGTTGTGGATTGCGACAAGAGACGACCCATCAAATCTTTGATTTATTTGTTTCCGGGAAATTTTACATAATACACTGCATTTAAAAAATATATATATATATGTCATGATGTGTAGGAGTTGTGTATAAGTAGGGGCGGAAATATACTTTTAAATTGTAAGGTCAATCATATAAAAAATTTCATACGATTATAGAGTCAATTTTATGATGCGATAGTATTTATTCAAAACTATATACAAATTCATGTATAACCACAATTTTTTTTTAAAAAAAATATGAAGTCAATATATAGACCACCAGTAGAAAATCAAGTTAGAATGTTGCTTTATCAAAAATTTCTCAAAATTGATATAAAATGATGGGATGGTGATGGAGAATCACCGATAATGATGTTCAACTATCCTAGTTATGTTCCCAGAATCTTGTCAAAATTTCTTAATAACAAAATAAAGATAATGCTATAGTGTTATATAACTATGTGGTGTGTAGTCAAAATTAAGAAGGGCATTTTACTAAAAACCTTGTTATTTTCGCAGCATGAGTAAATGCGAGGGACCTAGGGGGAGGGATAATACGAGTTTTTTATAAAAACATTTTGTTAATAAATTTGAAGAAGTATTTTGTATGATGTTTTCAAAATACACACTATTCTATAAAATTTCCCTTTGCTTCCTCTCTTATATGGTAACAGAGTGTTTCCAATGTGCAATTGGATTAAATTTGGGTTGATATATTCGATCAGAATAGTTTGATCCACGTCGTGATTAGTCCGTACAATTAAAATTATAAGTTGTCAAACTTGACATGCTAATTTCGATTGGATCAAACGGTTTAAAATACACAAAATTGAATTTGTTCTTATGCCCATTGAACCCCTCCCTCCCCTCTTATATACACAGAGAGAAAAAAAAAAAAAAAAACTAAACAGAAAAGTATGGAGACATGTTCCTATGGAGGATCCCCAATCAGGCAAATCATGATCTCCTATGCTTAAAAAAGACGCGCCAACATAAATGAATATTACCAACCAAAGATGAAAATTATGATTTGGAATATTAGCATTAACTCATACACTTTAGCATATACACAACCACAACTTTATTTTCAAAAAAGATAAGTGCACGAAACATATTGTTCTTTCAACAAAAATACCTAAAGCGACATATTGGATGTCAAATTTTTTTGGAAGTCGATGTCTCAACCGAAAATATGAGAAAGAAACTTTGGGATGAAAAATTAAATAAACAAATTAAGAACCAATGGCACGGCGTAAATGTATGGAGTTAATTTTTTAAGTAATTTTATACAACATATCTATGTATTGAAATGAGCCAGTCAGGAAGCGACTCAACAGAGAGCATTTTTGAGCGACTCAAAAGAGGATTTTTCAAAACCCTAGCACCAACTATTTTTTCTCCTCCTCTCATTTTTTCATTTCTAGCTCGCTTCTTTCAATCTTCTAGATCTCACTTCCGATATAGCTCCTCCCCTCTCTCATGGCTCTACTTTCTTGAGTGGAGAGCAAAATAAGAGAGGGGAGGGACCGAAGCCGAGCGGAGCCGACGGAGCCGAGAGTGCGGTATCGTCGGAGCTCGGAGTATTGAGTTTCTATGTCGTCTCGAACGGAGCACGGGTGAGTAGATCCGGATGTCGGAGCGCTGCATCAGTCGAAAGAGTGGATCCGGTCGTAAAGAGCTATAGAGTTTAAGATAATAGAGTAATTATTAGTGTATATAAGTGAGATTAGAATTTTAGAGTTATTTAGAGTAATTTGGAGAATTTTGTGAGAATAAAAATTTAGATTTTGTATTGGAGAGTCATTCGACTCGTTGTAAGTTCGTTTTTCTTATCAATGAAATTGTTAGTTGGCATTTAAAGCCACTAACTTTCAAAAAAAAAAAATTTAAGGTGTTTATTTTATTTTATTTTAAGTTGGAGTCAAGCCATACACGGTCTAATATCCACAAAATATCTACCGTCATTTTTATCCATGCCCACTAACTCCTACATTTCCCCAACTCTGCCCAGAAATCTGAAATTTCGTCAAAAATGCCCAAACCGGCCACTAAACCCGCGGTTTCTAATTTTGATTAGAAACCGGCTACTAGACCGCCGATTTCTAATAAAAATTAGAAACCGCGGGTTTAGTGGCCGGTTTCCATGTTTAATTTCGGCCAGAGCTATTTAATAGCCGATTTCTCTCAAAACGTACAGTAGCCCCATTTTTAGAGAAGAAGAAAAGAGGAGAGAAAGAGAACGACGCGAAGAAGCGAATCTACAGTGATCTGCAGTATTTTTTTGAACAGTACGTATAGTATTTTTGTACAGTACCGGTATTATTTTTGTACAGTACCTGCAGTATTTTTGTACACTACGTATGTACAGTAATTTCTACAGTATTCTGTCAACATTAATTTGTGTACAGTAATTTGTACAGTATTATGTCTACAGTAACATTTGAACAGCAATTTTTGTACAGTAAACGCTGTATAGTAAACATTGTACAGTAACGTTTTATTTTTTTTATTATTATTTATCAGTGGATTATGAATAAAAAATGGATTACTTGAAAGATGTTTATCATTTACGACAATGTAGTTTGTTGGTCATGGCGTTGCTTGTTACATTATATTATAATGGAAAGTTTCTACATGGTCCACAAGGAGCATATTACTCCAAACCGCCATCGCATTCTTTTGTTGTTCAAGAGGGTACCTCCCTTTCGGGCTTGAAGTCTTAAATTTATGATTGTGTGGGTTTTAACCCGAATCGATGTGACTTAAAGCTGTCAACCCGAGCCATGAACAGACCAATGTATATCCAAGTTCCGATAGATAATGATCCTTTTTGGAGTCAATTGTGCAACAAGTTTAAGGAGCAGGGGTTTTCTTTTATGGAACTGTACGTGAAGAGAATTAAAAAAGACGAAAGTGGGAGTAGTTCGGGACAAAATTCGGTGGCGCCAAACTATGGACAAGAACGAGTCATAGAACAATACACCACTGTTGGTCCAAGTTTCCAACAACACCCAGAACCAGTTATGGACCCATACACCCCAGCTGGTCCAAGTTTCCAACCACACTCACCACCAGACATGGGCCCATACAACCCCGTTACTGCATATGCCGAACCATACACCCCCGTTGGTCCATATTTCGAGCCAACCCCTGAACCACCAATCCATAACACAATTCCATTGCCATTACCTCAATCACCACTAAGAAAATCACCACCTCACCCCAGACCGTTACCAGTACCAGTAGATGAGCGTGCCGGGTCGGATTTTGAAAACATGAATGAAATTCCAGAATATACACTGAAAACGGCGGATGAATATGAAGGAGAATGGGATTCGGACCACTTGGAGGGTTTACGTGAAGATGGTGCTTCGGAGGGTGGAGAAGGATCAGTTCGTATCAACCCATTCAATGGCAGGGCCAGCACGCACCCGTTCGAATGCTTCAATGATACATCTGGCTTTCAAGAAGCTGATATCGGATTTTTCGGTGCCCGAATCACGTACAGTAGTGACCTGGCAGCCGGGCTATATTTTAGAAACAAAGCTGATCTGAATAAGAAGATTAACGAGTACCACGTTGATAAGAATCAGGAGGTTGAAAGGCAAAAAAGCGACAAGACTCGAATGGTTGTGGTTTGTAAGGATAAAGATTGCAGTTTCAAACTCAGAGCTCAACCAACGGGTGATGGGGATGCATGGGTTATCACAGAGCAAAATCATCCTCACACATGCAGGACTGATCACACAAGGACAGACAATGCAATGCTTACTGCGTCCATTATTGCTGATATTATTGAGGATTCTATTAAAAAGGACCCGGCTATGAGCATCCAATCAGTCGCAAACTGTGTGAGGGTTAAATACAACAACTGTGAACCGAGATACAACCGATTGTGGAGAGGTCGTGAGCTTGCAATAGCACGACAATTCGGGAGTTAGGAGGGTTCATACAGCTTCTTGCTAAAATTACTAATAGGTATATGCGATAAGAATCCCGGCTCAAAGTACAAGTTTGTAACCAGTCCAATCCGAGAAAGCACAGGTGCAATTATGCAAGGTGTTGAACACTTCGTTGCAGTAGCCTGGGCGTTTGGTCCATGTATTGCAGCATTTCGATACCTGAGACCAGTGATCAGTATAGATGCATGTTTCATGTCTGGGCGTTATGAAGGGAGGCTTCTGATAGCTTGCGCATATGACGCCGAGAACCAGTTGCTGCCTCTGGCATTTGCAATTGTGGAGAAGGAGTCTGGTCCAACATGGGGTTTTTTTTTTGCAGTGGCTACGGAACGAAGTGATTGGAGTTAACACTTTTGTATGTGTTCTATCGGATCAACACTTAGGAATTAGAGCTGCTCTTAACCCAGAATACGGATGGTCAGAAGAACTTTTTAAGCACAGATTCTGTTCACAGCATATTGCAGCCAACCTGGTAAGTAATTGTGGAGGAGACAAGTGGTACGGCCAGAGGTTCAGACGAGGAGCCAAGAAGAAGAAGCCGAGGAGATTGAAGGAGATGTTCGAAGAATTCGCTATGGTAAGTACATTTTATAAATTTTCTTACATAATTCTTTAATAATTTCTCGTCATTTTCTTTAATAATTTTCCTACCTAATGTTGTGCAGCTAAATCCAAGGTGTAATGCTTATTTGAAAAAATATGGCAAGAAAAAGCCTGATGACCCGTTCGAGTCGTCTAATTATGATAAGATCTTCCAGACATGTGATGGAGGTTTCCGTTTCGGAATCATGACAACAAACGGGTCGGAGTCATTGAACCATGTATTCCAGAAGAGCCGGAGACTGCCCGTAGCTACGATTGTTGAGGAAATATTTTACAAATGCAATGCCTGGTTCGTACAGAGGAGGGCCCGAGCCATGGCACTAGCCGATGCGAATAAGCAATGGTCTGAACGGGTGGAAAAAAAGCTCAGAAAAAGATGGGAGAAAGCAACAAGGATGACTTTGCTCCCGTATACGCAGGGCGAAGGAAGATACCAAGTCTCCTCTCCTGATGAATATGTTCCGGTCTGCAAGCGCTCTGATGACACCATGGACATTATTCATAGGGAGTTCCAGTACACTGTGACTCGTGGGCCAAATAGAACTATGGAGTGCACATGCAGAGGTATCCAACTAACATCTATTCCGTGTGTTCATGTGTTAGCAGTTTGTCGAAAACAAAATTGGGACGAGAACTAGTTTATTGCTGATTGGTATAGTGTCAACTATCTTGTCAGTACTTCGAATGGTATGTTTCACCCTTATGGAAATGCAGATGAATGGCCATTTTACGATGGAACTACAATAATACCTAACAAGAAATGGATTAGAAAGGGCCCAAGAAAACACACCCGACTCAAAATGACCATGGATGAGTTGAGCGGTCGCCAAAAGGGGCATACTGCTCGCCGTTCAACTACCGACCGACGTAGGAGAGGTACGTAACACTCACAAAATCCTATATATCGTTATAATTTCATGATTTAACTGACACATATATGAAATGTAGAGGCAAAAAATGCAGCAGCTGCGGAAGAAAATGAGCGAATTCTTACAGGGGGGTCATCTGGGTCAAGGCGTAGCAGAACCACAAGTTCGTTAGATGCATCCATTATGTATGCCGAGGCAATGGGAGATGTCTTCTCAGTGCCAGGAGAGGCCACTGGTAGCCATGCAGAGCCGTCAGTTGTCCAACCAAGAAGGTCATCTCTCAGGATAGAACGTACTGCAGGGTCGTTTATGTCTGCAGCAGATCCATTGGGTGCGCATGTAGAGCAGCCAAGGCGATCATCTCTCAGGATAGAACGAGCATCTGTTAGCCAAGCAGCACCATCTGGAGCGGAGGTAGAGCCAAGTAGTGCTCCTGTACAACAAAGAAGGAGCTCGTCTTTTAGGCAACCAAGGGCATCTAGTAGCCAGGCAGCGCCATCTGATACGCAACCAAAGCCATCAAAGAAGCCATCATTTGGGTCTCGAATGTTAGGTGGATTTCGTTTCAGGAAAAATAGTTGAACATAAGAGTGATTGTGAACTATTATTTTGAGAACTTATTATATGAATTTGTAACTTTTTTGAGAACTTCATTTATATTATCTTTGGTTTATTATGTTGCTTTTCTTTAGGCAAAAACGATGAGCAAAAACACACCAAATCAATCGTCAGGTGCTGGCAAAGATAAATGGGAGAATGTGTTTCCTAAACACCAAGCCAATGATGAAGATGATTTTGCCGAAAGCCTTTACATCAAAATAAAACCAATGTTTCCAAAGAAAAATACAGGTAGGACTATCTCTCCGCCTCGTGTGACTGTTACCGGCGAGGTCAAAACAAAAAAAAAAACATGTAAGACTGTCTCTTCGTCTGCTACGACCGAACCAGACTCAGACGTTGATTTTGTTCCATGTACCTTCCGTACGAGTTCTGAGAAGTAGTAATATTGCAATGTCTGTAATAATTATTTTGCGATCGTGATGTACTTTTAATTTCAAATTCGCTCGGAATTATCAATTTTAGAATTTTGATGTTATATGTTACGAATCGTTTTTAAGTATCAATTTTATCAATAAATGTAAGTATCAAACGATAGAGTAGGAACTCGCCTCAAAATGTAAACGATATGCAAATGACAAACATAACAGATCCAAATGACAAACGATAGAGTAGAAAATATAAATAAATACCCAGAGATAGATAATACAACCATAAAATGATAAAAAGTAACAACCTATCATCATCTAAACGGAGAAGGGGAGTATCGCTGGGCTGGATGTCCTCTATTATGTCTGTCGCCCAGCCTCGTCCAGACCGCATCACTTGCAGCAATAGCAGCAGCCTCTGCCTCTCTCCTGAGACGTGATCCTGTCTCCCACGGATCATCATCCCCCATAGTAGTAGCTGGAGGAGGCGGGGGTGTAGAGAAGATAGAGTCTGCCAGTCCCTTCGCAAAGTCAGAAGGGGCCTGTGACCCGCTAGCCTCGCCATCGTGTGCCATCGCCGTAGGGTATCGTCCCGGCTGTGAAGGTGATAGGGACTCAATCTCATCGAAACTGATAGTCACCCCATAATCCTCCATATGGTCGTAAGATGCAGACTCGTATGGCGGTGGCGGCGGTGGCATGCTAGCTGGACCCTGCAAATCAAATAATAATATAAATTTTTGTATTAGTGGCAAAAGTTGAACTAACTCGATTCATAACAAATACGACTTACCGGTGGCTGCACTGGACGTCCCTCAGAGTTATAGTAGGCAGTCTAGCCGGAATTAGACAGCACCCACTGATAATAGTCCCATTCTGCATCCACACGGGGTGGAGATGGCATATCCCGAGTGAATACGGCTGGCGCATCTGGCTCGTCTGGATCTACTGCCCGCCAATCGATGTTCTCTCCGGCGTCGCGCAACATGCTGATCAGACGCCCACCAGATCCGGCATCCTCAATGAGTTGGCCATGATCTTTCAACTGACTCCATCCAACTCTTCGCCAGCCCTTCACCCCGAGCATCTTGATGGCATGCGCAGCGGCCTTAATCGGCAGTAATATCTGAACAAAAAAACATATATTAGTCAACATATTTATGTAATTACCGTTTAATGAACATATAATATAAAGGTGTTGGATTAATTACCCAGCGAGCCCAGCGACGTCCGGTAGGCTGGTGACCTGATAGATCCTCTTGCAGTGGCTGGCGGAGATATGCACTATAATCGCCCCTCAGATATAATGACCCCGCGCCAACCCTGGAGTACCAAGTCCTGTACCTCAGCAGATGAGATCCTGGGGTCTGAATCATCTCATCAGGCATCTGATATATCTGAGGCTCAGCCGGAATCTCAGACTCTACGTAATAATTTGGTAACTCGAGGCGCCAGTTTCTTTCCATAGCGCCGGCGTGCTACATTGTGCCAATTAAATGTAAGTTGCAATGAAAATGTAACAGATAATTTAGAGGTTATCGATAATTAATTAAATTTCTTACTTGTGCAGTCTCCTGATCTCCTGCCTGGGTAATGCCGGCTCCACTGGGATCAATGGCTCCTCTCCGTACTGTCGAAGTACCCGATCTGGATAGTGGTGCTCCACTATCCAGAAGCAGACTAGCGGGCCTCGGTACCACCAGCTGTCACGCTCCTCAAGACAACGAAGAGGCAACTCCTCAGACGCATACAGATCTGCGTATGGTGTCCACTGCACCTGCGACTCGTCCAGGTTATTCAGCTGTAAACGCACCAACCTAATACCTACGGTGCGTCCGTGCCCCTCATCCCGATAGTGGTGGATACCATGCCAACGGTGGCCGTAGACCGGCCATCGCTCCTGATCATCTTGCGGCTGTCCCCAAACTGGCTCTGGCTTATTTGGCATAGGACGGCCCACCGGTAGCCGTGACCATGACCAATGCTGCAACAAAAGAACCGGCCCGTACACCTGTTTGGCCTTCACCTGTATTTCGGAGGTTATAAGTCGTATTTTCATTTGACTAATTGATGAAATAATTAAGTAACAAACAACATAATAACTAACCTGACAAGCAGTGCAGAGGCTACGGTACAGCATAGCTAACACAGCTCCACCCCAGTTGTAGGCCGGCTGGTTATCAAAGTCCCTCAGAAGTCGCAAATACATCATGGGGATGCCATCGCCGCTGGCATCAGGAAACATAACGGTACCGAAGAGGTCCATCACGTAACCCCGGGTGTATCTGTAAAAACAAAGAAGATGGTTAGTATTATAATTACATAAGTTAATTAACAGATGAAAAATAAATTATTATTATTATTATTACCTCCGAATCTCCAGATCACTAGAGGCATCCGTTAGACCGGCACTGAAGTGCTGCCACAACTTTGTCTTCTGCATGTGATAACTGGACTTTCCCTTATCTGCCCGTAGCTGTGTCGGATCTGCCCCCAAATACTGATCGATGTCATGGGCGAAGTCTCTGCTGTCAGATACTCCGTCTACAGGAATGCCCCTGATCGGCAAACCCCAGAGGGCACTCACGTCCTGCAACGTGACAGTCATCTCCCCGAAAGGCATATGGAACGTGTGCGTCTCGGGACGCCATCGCTCAACAAATCCTGCGATGAGAGATGCATTGATGGAGGGAGTCGTGTCCCGCAGGATGGACACAATCTGATATAGTCCCAGCCGGATGAGATATGGGTCCATCTGTGAGAAGTACTGCATCCGAGGGACGTAAAAATTGACCTCCATCAGATAATCGTCCTGCGTTGAAAGCCAACAAAAGTATTACATAATGTATACAACAAAATTTAAAACTTCGTATATGGACAAAAACTAGCATACCTCAACGGAAGCCAATGATACCCTGTGCTCGCGGTGGGGCATCCATAAGAGAGGGCTGAAGTGCTCGGTACTGGTGGTGTCAATCGGCGCCTCAACCTATGGTGCACGTCTGGGCCGTCCTCTACCTCTACCTCCAGCCATCCTAAACTTAAATTGTGTAAAAACGCGTTAAAATGAGCTAAAATGAGCTAATTATACTATTTTATACTCATTATTTTCGAATTAGGCTAAGTTATATAACTATCCGAAATTATACAAAATTTTATCAAGTTCGATACCTATACTAAATTATATCCTAATTTATAACAAACCATAATTTATACCCAAATTATACCTTAATTTATAACTATACTAAACTATACTAAACTACCTAATTTATAAAAAAAAAATTAACATTTCTAATGAATTGGTAGCAATTTATAACAATTTCTAACAAACGGTAGCAATTTATAACAATTGGTAGCAATTTATAACAATTTCTAACAAACGGTAGCAATTTATAACAATTGGAACAAAATTGGTACATTTCTAATGAATTGGTAGCAATTTATAACAATTGCTAATAAATTTTAACAATTTCTGATAAACGGTAGCAATTTATAACAACTAGTACCAATTTCTAATAAATTATAACAATAGTCAACAATTGGTAGCAATTTATAATAAATTTATAAGAAGTTATAACAATTGGTAGCAATTTCTAATTAATTTTAACAATTTCTAACAATTGGTACCAATTTCTAATAAATTTTAACAGTTTCTAATAAATTTTAACAATTTTTAACAATTAATACTAATTTCTAATAAATTTTAACAATTTATAACAATTGGTACCAATTTCTAATGAATTAAAACAATTCCTAAAGAATTTATAGCAATTTCTAATTAATTTTAACAATTTATACCAATTTCTAGCAATTTCTAATAAATTTAAACAATTTATAAAATTGGTAGCAATTTCTAATAAATTTATAACAACTTATAACAATTGGTACCAATTTACAACTATTTTGGCCTACTGAATAATATAAAATAATATATAGGGACTTACTTGCAAAAGCAGGCAGAAAAAGAAAAATCTGGGAGAAAGAGAGAATGTGAGGAGAGATAGTGTGAAATTTGATGAAATGAATTGTGAGGAAATTTCGGAACAGTGCATACGTATATATAAAATTATTTTTTTTGAGCGACCGGCCACTAAACCCGCGGTTTCTAATTTTTATTAAAAACCGGCGGTCTAGTAGCCGGTTTCTAATAAAAATTAGAAACCGCGGGTTTAGTGGCCGGTTTGGGCATTTTTGACGAAATTTCAGATTTCTGGGCAGAGTTGGGGAAATGTAGGGGTTAGTGGGCATGGATAAAAATGACGGAAATATCTATATATGAATTTCAAACCTGCATTTTTTCACACAAAGAACATTATATTTTATCATGGTACCAAAAGTCAATTCTTGAGATAATGGTTTTGTTGACAGTATGTATTCAATGAAAAATGTAACATAGTGATTGCATTTATATACAAATAGAAGTTCAATGATTTAAAATGAATAAATAATTGCAGTTAGTAAATCAAATTTATCAGGCCAGTAAGATCGAGCAATAATTTTCACTGTTATTTATTGCAATAAAAAAATGTTAATTTTTATAGAATCTTAAAAGGTTTTCTTTGCAAATCAACGAAATGAGCAGCAATTAAACTGTTCGAGGGGTAAAGATTTTAACAGTGTAGTTTTGGCTTCATGCAGCGCATGTACTATAGAACGAAAACAGCATTACATATGGTTCGTGCGCTGCATGAAGCCAAAACTACTCTGTAATCACTGCTCCGTTTGATCAGCAAGTGAGATTTGTCATAACAATTAATACTTAATAGTGATAAAGAGTGTATCTTTTACAATGCATGATCAGCAATTCAACCGTTTGATTAATAAATGAGAAGCTTTTAAGAAGGTTGGTCATGCCAATCTGTTTTGAGAGAAAACATTAGAGCGTGTTCGGTTGTCAAGCGGAAACAGAAATGGGTTTGGGTTCGGATTCAATTTGAATGGCCGAGACACTATTCTCGTGGGAAAAAAAATTCACTCTGATGAGTGAATTTTTTTTTTTCCCACGAGAACAATAGCAGTTGAACACGTCCTTATTATGAAAAAAGGGTGAGGAAATTTATTTTTTTTCTCCCCAATGCATTTATATTACCATGGAGATATTCACGGATCCGTATCCTCTCTATTACTGTAGAGGATGGGCCTCACTTTACGGTTTGAAATTTGGAGACCTAGGGCAGTATTATTGGGCTTTGAGATTCGTGCCAAGTAATAAAGAATGGTCCGGATTCGCTAATTGTAAAAGATCCCCTTGCGCAGTAATAGAGAGGATGTGAATTTGATATCCATGCCATAAGTATCCTATACTGTAACATAAAATTTGAGTTTGTAATCCGAACCAGTGTTGTAAAAAACGGTCTTAACGGCCGTTTAATTGGAAACGGCGGCCAAACCATTCCGAATACGCTTAACGGATGCCTGTTGGCGGAAAAAAACGATTAATCGGCCGTTTATTCCCGTTTATTTCCGTTTATTCCAGTGAATTTTTTTTTTCACATTGTTTTTTTTTTTTTCTATAATAGTGTGTGATAATAAGATTTATAAATCATGTATTGTAGTTTTATTTGTGCTTGGATACTCATCCAATATTTTTTATATATGTTTTTTTTTCTTCTTACTTACTTTGAAATTGATTAATTCTTTTATTATTTATATACCATATATTTTTTTATACTTACTAATGTAATTTTTTCAATTAGTACGACATATTTATTTATGAAATTATGTTATTATCATAAATTAAATTTAGTGATTTTATGTTAGAATGTTTTCTTTCTTTCAAATAATATGTTATTAGTATTTGAAAAAGCTTAATTCTCAAATTTATTTTTCATTAAATAAATGTGTTACTTACACATGCAAAATGCTTATGTGTTACGAAGAAATAAGCATAGTGTCATGTTATAATAATAAAACTAACTTAAATTAAGTTTATTTGATAAGTTTAATGAGTTAAATAAATAATTTTTAATAAATTATGATATATATACATAAATTTAATAAAAACGTTAAATTGTCCGCATAATTCTGATTAATCGGCCGCATACCGATTAATCGCTTGGTGGTACTCCGTCCGTCTGAAGACCGCATACCGCTATTTACAACACTGATCCGAACTATCCAATTAGAATAATTCAGATCAATCCGGACCAATGTGATAATTCACGGGACCGCTTTAATATTTGTGTCAATTCAGAATGGACACCTGACCACTCTATAGAATCAAAGATAAGCGCATATCCGATTATTTCAAAGGTACTTATGAATCGAATGAAACTTATTGAATTTTCAATTTAGTCTATCCTTGTATTTTATGTATAGATATTTCCAATTCAAAAGTTGCACTTACGTAAGACTAGAAATAAAAAATTTAATCAAAGGTTTGTTTGACTCTGTGTAGCCAGTTAAAATATGGTCGCTTAAAAAAAAAAAAAAAAAAAAAAAAAAAAAAGGTGCTTCCATAAGTTCACACAGAATTATGACTGTATGCAACTGAAATTTAGAGTCTGTTCGGCCGCCCCACTGTTTTCGTAGGAAAAAAAATTCAGCACGTGAAGAGTACTTTTCAGTTTAATCTTTGTGACTATGTTCATTCTCAAACCTTAACGCATAATCAAATAAATAAAACTAGGATCATGGGTGTTTCAGTTTCCTTTTTTATCAAAAGAGTAGGATTTGTGGGCCATAAAAAGAAACTGACAATACTTTGAGGATCATTTATAAATTTATATTATAATTTTGTCAATAAAAATGTCATATATTAATAGAACAATAATTAAATAAGTGGAGTGAAATTAAAAAAAGCTGCCTCAACATGGAAAAGATTCAATTAACATGTATTATAAAAAAAAACTCAATAATACACAGTCATAGCTAAGGCTACACTGATGGACACATAGTCACTAACATAGAAAATCCGCTCCTATACGACAGAATCTTTAATATTTTTAATCATTTTTTTAGGATTTTATTATTTTTTTTTTCCGAAAGGACCACTTATTGATTTTGCTCTGTTCTTTTCCTTGCATAGAAAAAAGATAGCTGTTGCTTATTTTATTTTAGTTTCTAATTACCTTTTCATAAAAAAAAAAACATATATACAAATAATAGATATTTTCTCTCGATATATGGAAGAATAAAAAGGGGAATTCTACTTCTAAAAAAGGTTGACAAAATATGTTCTTTTATTTATATACTTGTCATTACTACTTGTGATGGGAAAAAAAAAAACTATTTGTTAATAATCCACCAAAATAATCAATTTTCTTTTCTCTACGAAACGATGATCATTCATAATGTGAAGAGTTATAATGTATTCCACTGAAAATCATGAAATTTTTTGACTGAGGTTTTCCACTAAGTGTGGTAAATAAAGCTCATTTAAGTCTCTCCACTATAAATTACAATTCCAATTTAAGTATTTCCACTATGGAATTAATGAATCCATTAACCTAACATTTTTTTTTTCAAAATTTAATACAGATGTCTTTATATGAATTTACTTTTTTGACTCCAATATTTATGTATTATGGCAATAGAAACTAATTCTTGATCTGATATGAATGAGATATGCAAAAAAATCATCATATGTTTTTTTTATTGAAGTAACATATAACATCCCTAACCAATAGAAAACTTGAAACCATGATTAATTAAGATTTTATAGTTAGAGTCTTAGAGACAAACAACAAACAAATATAAAATTAAGTAGAAAGATGGAACCTATATAGACGGTTGCTGTCATCAAAGTTCTTAACTAATAAAGTCGCAAAAAAACACCTTGTCAAAAACAAGCAGCATTGATTGCCGCAGGAGAGCCGCTCCAAATGATTGAATCTCTTAATTTATTTATTACCTTTTCTCAAAAGACGGATTCTTGCTATGATATTCACATTGAAGTATTGAACAATATTTTTTTTACCTATTTAAAAATATAATTACAACATTTAAAAAAATAAGTTTATGTTTTTAAATATATTTTTATATAAAAATCATATTGAGTAGTTCAAATTTATGATTTAATTTTAAAAATAATAATATAAATTTGCAATACAGACTGATTTGTAATATGTATTATCATAGCTTCACTCATATAATATTAAATGTGGCAGGCATAGTTCTCCGAATCATTATTTTTTAACAATAATTAAGTAAACGGATGGAATCTACATTAGACGGCTACCACTGTACCACATCATTAAAAAAAATGAATTTCTTAACATATAAACTCGCAATAAAACAGCCTGTAAAAACAAGCAACATTGAGGTAGAAACAGAGAGTGCCACAGGCGATCCGTAACTAAAATAATAGAATCTCTTAATTTATAATATAATTTTTTTTCCCAAAAGGGCTACTTCTTCAGTCTTGGGTTCTCTCCTCTTTTCCTTCGTAACTGGAAAACCCAAAGATGGTTCCTGCTTGTTCCCTTCCAGTTTCCAACTATTTTCTTTCTATAAAAAAATAACAAAATATTACTGTAGAAATTTTCCTCCCGTTATCTCGATACCCAAGCGAGGAAAGCTTCTAATTCAAGTCTCTCTCTCTCTCTGGTACGTTTTCTCTTCTCGGTTCAGTCCAGTCTAAGGAGAAATACCAATCGGCGAGAATTGATTAGGCTTTGTGGAAGCATGTCTAACTTCGATTCAATGGGGTTGAGCAGGCGAGATCTCCTCAATGTTTGTGCTGGAGCCTCCTCAGGTTTGCAATCCGAATTCCCAATTCATACTTGATTTTTTTTTTCTTACCTATTGATTTTGCATAATTGAGAAATTTGTTAGTTTTGAGGGATTGTTACTCACATAAAAAAGGTTATTCCAGGAGTGATCGCTGCTGTGTTTGTGTGCCCTTTGGATCTGGTCAAAACGAGGCTTCAGGTTCATGGGTTGAGAAATCTCCCCCCGACAAATGGTATTCTTTTTTTTTTTCATTTATGTATTTGTTGAATTCCAATTTTCATGATCTCAATTCATTTTGAGGAAATTTTATGAAGTAACAATACCAATTATGGGATGATAAATTAAAGAGTACACATGAGTTTGATCAGAAAGATAACTTTTCCATAAATTTAGCGATGTTAATACTTGCATGTTGTTTAATTCATCAACAATGTGAAACTATTCTCATGTTGTTTAATTTAATTTTTGATTAATTTTATTTCCTTTTCCTTGGTCTGATTTTATTTGGTTTATTCCCCAATAGGAAGTTATATCATTGCAAGCTTAGAACAGATTGTAAAGAATGAAGGAATGAGGGGCATGTATCGTGGCCTTGCTCCTACTATTTTTGCACTTCTACCAACCTGGGCTGTAAGTACACATATCTCAATACTTGTTCATCTACACAAATTCACCTCACTAAACCAAATTAGTTACTTAAATTTCTAGCATATCACATGGCATTAATTTCAAAATTCCTGGTATTTAAATTGTAAAACATCCAATTGCATGCAAATTTCTATGGGCTTGTTACCTTTCTAATAAACAATCAAACAGACTTAAGTAGGACGATTCAAGTGAGAGGAATATGTGTAGAAGAGGCACAGTATAGTATAATTTAAGAAAGCACAAAGTACATAATTTCTTAGAAAAAGGGGACATCTCGTTTTGAAATTGCTAGTATTACAATCTTTCCACGTGCTGTACGTGTGTGTGGAGTAGCAATCTCTTAAATTGAAATCTTTTTTGATGGGTTTCTTTAATGCCTAGTTGCTATGTGATCATTATCATTACTCTTTCTACAGAGCAGAAATAGTTTCAAAATCCAATGTAATTCAAGAAAAAGAGATTTTGTATTGACTTACATATGACCAAAGCAATAGCGTGAACTTTATAGTGCATATACATGGAAGGAAAATGATTTTGGTGCCAAACTACCCGTCATTGAAGCATAAGGAATCTGTTTTCACCTTATTTTGACTAATGAGTTTTACAATATCTTAATAAAAACCTTCTTCGGCTGGTTCATAGTACTGGTAGTGCTTTTGCGATTTATTTCATGTTCTCATTAGGCCACATGAATTAAGGTCACTTGACAAGATAGGTCTTGGCTTGTACCAGTACGTGGTGTAATGGTAAGAAATAGAATGTAGTATGTACCAACTGATGTTTTGTTATCAAATTGGCAGGTGTACTTCACAGTATATGGTAAGCTGAAGCATGAATTTGTATCTGGTACAAACGGCCAACTCTCAGTTGCTGGAAATGTTCTTGCTGCTGTCGGCGCTGGAACTGCATCTGCACTTGTTAGTAACCCTTTATGGGTTGTCAAGACTCGAATCCAGGTTCTTCTCTTCTTCTTCTTTTTATTGTGTTTTATACGAAAATATTTTTTCATTGCCAACTTCAACCTGGTACAACACTATTTCAATATGGACATTTTATACATGTACCTGAATTATATTTTCATTTTCACTTCATTTTTTTTATTGTTTTCTGATAAAAGGCAAGGGATATCAAGTCAGAAAGGGTACTGTACGAAAGTACACTTTCAGCTTTAAGAACGATTAAACGTGAAGAAGGCTTCAGGGGTTTATACAGGTAATATGATTTTACCAAACTAGCTTAAATTTTAATAGTTATCTGATTTGTTAATTTAGACTTAATATTTTCTAGTTCTTTTTTTTTTTACTGAAAATATTTTCTACTTCTACCGTACTTCCAATTGGCATCCAAGACTTCTGTTATTTGCTATTTGCAGATAAGGAAGATCAGAAATTAAAATTAGATCAAGTATAAAATGATTATATTGTACCTTACTTTTCATGTCAACTCTACTTAAAAACTTATGAGCCATTCTATATAGTTGTAAATAATACCTACATATGAATCTACTTGGCTCAATTTAAGTAAATTGGCTTTCAAGGAAAGAGTTCACTGGGGCCATCTTATCTTTTTTAATATAGAAACGTCAACTAACAAAGTGAGGGATCCGGATTACAATATTGAAACTTTTTAGAAGTGAGTAGTTCACAGAAGTTGTCAGCGAACCTAGTTTTTTTGGTTTGCATACAATGTCTGCGATTCTCTGTGAACCAATTTATACACCACTATAGTAGAGATGGATCGCAGACAAAATCTGCGAACTTTCTAGTTTTTGAATCTCATTTTTACATTATCAAATTAAGACTAAAGTGCACTGGGGTAGAGTAAAATTGTCCATACTTGATGGTCTTAGTTTAATGCATCAATAATTCTTCGTATTTTGTAAATGATGCTAAATAAATTTTAGGAATTGTTTGAGAGAGAGAGAGAGAGAGACCATATTACAACTTGGAATTGATATCTTTTTTTTTAATTTTTATCTGTTAATAGTGGTATCCTTCCTTCTTTAGCCGGAGTTAGCCATGCAGCAATCCAGTTTCCAGCTTATGAGAAGCTTAAATCTTATCTTGCTAAAACGGGTAACATATTTTTGTTATTTTTTATTTTTATTTTTTTGCATGGGAGTTTTTATCTTGTTTTGTGGATTATTTTCTGGCCATTTCAAGTTACACAACCTTTTCTTACTATTTTGTCTTGGGCTTTGTCACAGAGAACACAACAGTGGATAAGCTTAGCCCAGGAAATTTAGCAGTTGCTTCTTCTCTATCAAAATTACTCGCATCCACCATGACCTATCCTCATGAGGTATGGAAAGACCAAAATGCCCTGTCGCTCTTGTCTTTGCCATAAGTATCCGGTGTCTCACTGATCAATTTCTTTTTTAGGTTATAAGATCGAGACTTCAAGAGCAGAGCTACACAAATGAAACTGGTAGCCGGTATTCTGGTGCAATTGACTGTACCAAAAAGGTTTTCATGAGGGATGGATTACCTGGTCTGTACCGAGGCTATGCCACTAATTTATTGCGAACTATACCAACCAATGTCATTACTCTTACAAGCTATGAATTAATATATAGGTTGCTCAACCGAGTTTTGTTAGATGAAAAAGATTAAATAGGCACCTAGGTGGTAAATTTACTGAAGTAATGAAAAATAACAGAATTATCTTTCCAATTTGCGTGGAAAATAAAGGTGTAGGTAATGTAGGTAGAAATGAAATGTGGTGATAGAGTTGCGATAACTAACCCTTGGATTAACAGGATGAAAAGGGTTTGAATTGTTCTCGGCTTAAGTTTAAAGGGGTTGTAGTTGATGGAAGGTTTTTCTCCTCTTCCATTTTTAAACTTTTGTGATGGCAATTGTAATAAATATGCAAATTATTATTGTAGGAAATAGAATGATTTTTTTCCCCGTCTTTTGTTAAGTTGAAAAACTGTGTAAATTTTCTTGAAAAGATAATTGTCAGACATGATAGTTTGCTGTACTTCCCTTTGATGTGCTCATGATGCTTGACAAGTTCAAACTCAAAAATCATAGTTTAAAGGGCCTGGTAATCTTGGACCTTGTTTTGCAAAGATATAAATATGGCATAGGAATATGAGTTTAGATGGGCTCATGTCTTATGACTTACAAGGTTGGTATAAATGAGTCCGAATCCTCTTCACTCAAATTTTGAGTTTAGACCCGGACCATCTGATTAATTAGATGCTGGGCCAATTCAGTTAAAGGGAAAATGCACAAGGCTCCTTTCATATTCTTGCAAAAATAGTGTGGGATCTGAACTCAAATTGAGTTACTTACATGTTCGTTTGTCACGGGATTGTGTGAGATGAGATTTGATGAAGATGGGAATCCACTTTTGAAAAAGTGAGAATCCGTGAGTAACTGTATGTATGAAATTCGTTATGGAAATTTATTGAAATGGGTGTTTGGTTGTACGGTGGGATTAGTTGTGGGAAATCTTATTTTTTTCATCTAAAATATTTGATATTATACAATTGTTGATATTAATAAAATTACAATAATATAATTAAATAAAATGGATTAAATAATAACATTATATATATAGAAAACATTTCTAAAAAAATATTACTAAAATGGATACAAATAATTTAAGAAAAATATTTATAAATAAATAAAAAACAATAAGAAAACAACAATTACAAAAAATAAACATGTACAAAAAAAATAAACATTATAAACAAATAAACATTTAAAATATGTCAAAAGTATGCATTCAAATTTTTTGATACAAATGTTTATATTTTTGTAATTCTTAAATCCGGTTGATGAATATACATTTATTTAACATTTTTGAAAGCATACATCTATATTTTTAACATAATTTTGTTATTGTTTGAAATTCAATTGAGAATTTTTTTTATAAAAAAATAGAAGGTTTGATTTTATTTTCATTTAGAAAAATTAAAATTTGCATGAAAAATAAGAGGAGTATATCCACGGACATAACAAAAGAAAAAATAAACATTAAATTATTTCTATCTAGATGTCAAGGCCCACCAACAGCCACAAGCTCTAATTCTAAAATAACAAGAAAATTGTTATATTATTTGTATGAAATTGAAGTTAAATGGACTTTACAAAGAAATTGAACAAAAGTGGGCTGCTAAATAAGTATTTATATTGTTATAATTATAATAAAATAACATCTCAATTTCATTTGTAATTAAAAAAAAGTTGTTGTTGTCCGGATTTTAAGTATCACTTAGTCCCACATGCTACAAGTGGAAATTTAAATGGAGGAGAAGTATTTATATATAGGCCTTTGGTTGTTTATACACAATGGAGGAAAGAGAAGATAGAGGTATGGAATTAAAAAATCAACAATTGAGAGAGAGAGGAGGAGAGGAGAAAGTGTGATTGGGAAAAAAAAGTGAAGTTTGAGGAGATGTGTTCTTTCCTATCAAATTGAACTGGTGCAGATTCCGAAACGTATCAAAATGGGTAGAAATAGAAATAAATCTAACATCCGAATGTAATCAGAAACTCAAAAACTTTCTACCAACTATGGTTAATGAAATGTTGGCTAGACCCTCATTGTTATCTCAAAAAAATCTAACATCCGAACGGTGATTTGGATTGGTTAGAAATCCCATTAATCTCAGAGGTGATATGAATTCTGGTATAAACTTCAGTTGGTTTGCATAATGATTGGAATAATAGTGACAATTTCTGCTAATTCTTGTTCCAAATTTTTTTTAATGACCATATTGCCCATGAAAAATATACCAAATTGTAGAAACAATGTTTGGGTGAGAAGAGAAAATTGCTTTTTTGTTATAAAATAAAGATTAACAAACATAAACAAGAAGAGAGAAAGTAAAAGATGACAATCTCTTTATTCATATATTTCTCATGTAATACATCTCTATCAAATACAATATTACAAAGCCTCTATTTATAGGCTACAAAATGTAAATCAAAAGCCATACAAAATAATAAATGGAGAAATGAATTCCAATAGTAGTGAGATATGAATTCCAATAGTAGTGGGGTAGTGGATAATTGAATGAGGATTAATATTGGGAGTTACAAAATGAATGGCATCCACATATTATAATATATTCATAACACTCCCCCTTGGATGTCCATTTCATAAGAATATGCCTCATTAAAACCTTACTAGGAAAAACCCTATGGGATAAAAACCTAGTGAAGGAAAAAGAGTACAATATTCTTCTAAATACGCAACTACAACCTTACCCGGAAAACCCAGTGGGAAAAAACCATGGTTAAGGAAAACATAGTGCATATTAACTCCCCCTCATTACAGCATCAATCAAGACCTTTAAGTTGGCAAACTCCAATATTACGAACTAACTTTTCAAATATTGCCGTAAGGAGCGCCTTAGTGAATAAATCTGCCAGATTCTCACTTGAACGGATTTGTTGAACATTAATAACATTATCCTGATTTTATTTGAGTAATACATGCAATATTATCTCCATATATGATCGTCAGGATCATTTCTCCATAAGACAAGCCATATGTCTGATGAATGTGTTGAATCACAGATCTTAACCAAACACATTCTCAGCTTCGTGTGTTGCTAGAATAATATATATATCAGGTATTGTATGTTCAACAAAAATATAAGTACTCATATTGCACTAAGATATGGTTCTTCAGGACCAAGTAATTTTTCTTTCAATACACATGTAATATACTTTTCTTGATGTATAAAAATATTACTTCTCAAATGTTCAATTTACAATCCAAGGCTAAAAATTTATTCTCCCAAAATCTTTCATCTCAAATTCTTTCTTTAAATAAATTATTTATTTTAGAAGCTCTTCAGGAGTTTCATCTTTCAACATAGATTGCAATCATAACAAAATCATTTTCATACATTTTCACAAAAATACAAAATATATCATTTTTATATCCATATTGCTTTAATCAAAATAAAAATGTATTCAATTTAATTGAATAATGTTCTCGAGAACCTAAATTACATGCTTCAGGCATCTTAAATCCTTCAGAGATTTTCATATAAATATCATTCACAAGAGAGCTATATAAATATGATATAACAATATCCATTAGGTGCAAATCATGTCCTTCATGGACTGCCAGACTATTTATATATCGAAAAGTTGTTGCATCCACCACATGTGAGTATATTTGTTTATAATCAATTTCAGGTGTTTACGAAAAATCTTGGGCTACAAGCCGCTCTTTATATCATATAATTTTACACCTTCAGGTATTGGAACTCTAGGTCCAAACACTTTTCGTTTTTCAAGAGAGTTTAACTCTGCTTCAATTGCACCTTTCTATTTTGGCCAATCATTTCTTTGTCGACATTCTTTAATAGACTGCGGGTCATGATCCTCACTATTTATTATATTTAGCGCTATATTATATGCAAAAATATCATTGATATCAATTTTATCTCGGTTCCATCTTATTCCATTCATGATATAATTTATTGAGATCTCTTTATTTTCATGAATTTCAGATATTTGAGTTTCTGCTGGAACTCCAACATTACTTATAATTTGATTCTCTTCTGGAGTTTTATCTGAAATTATTTTATCCTCGACTTGACCATTTTCATTCTTTGCTCCTTTTCTTTTTCGAGGATTTTTATCTTTGGAACCGATTGGTCTTCCACGCTTCATGCGTGCTATAATTTCATTAGTCTGTCCTACAAGGACATCGACTTTAATTGGAGCATTAGCAGCTGGTACATGTGATCTGGTCACTTTCTTTCAATCAATAAATGTGTCTGGCAATTGATTAGTAAATATTTACAAATGAATTATCTTTTGAATATTTAATTCACATTCTTTAGCATGAGGATCAAAATGAGACACTAATAATTCATACTAATATATTTTTCCAGCTGATTTTGTTTTTCTCCCCCCAAGGTTGGAAATATTGACTCATCAAAATGACAATCGGCAAACATAGCCGTCAATAAATATCTTGTCATTAGTTCTATATACTTTATAGAGATTCAAATCCAACATAAATTTCCAACCTTCTTTGAGTTCCCATTTTAGTGCGTTGTGGTGGAGCAATTAGAACATATATTGCACATTCAAAAATTATTATATGGGAAATATTAGATATGTGACCAAAAGCTAATATCAAAAGGGAGGTTTTATTATAGATAGTTGGCCTGATGCGAATTAGTTTTGCTGCATGCAAAATAATATGTTCTCATTTTGTGTATGAACATAAGCTACAGGATGTTCAACATCAATTCTAATATACATGCATTATATGAGAAACAATTTCACCAGCATTGTCTAGACGTATATTCTTAATTGAATAATTATAAAATTATGCTCTTAATCAAATAAATTGAGCGAATAATCTTGCAAACGCCAGGTTGCGAATTGATAATAAACATACATGTGACCATCTAGTTGATGCATCAATTATAACCATAAAATATCTAAATGGTCCACAAATGTCACCATGTATATGTTCTAAAAATGTAAGAGATTTATTTCGTATTTTCGCTGGTGATGGTTGAATAATCAACTTTCCTTGAGAACATGCTGCACATGACAATTCATTAGATTTGAAGAATCTTCTGGTTCTTTAATGAATGTCCTTATGAATTCTCTATTATTATTTTTTTTTCGCATCATTATTGATCCGGAATGGTCCAACCGGTCATGCCAAACTATAAACATATTCTTATATGTAAACTTCTGGTTTACAATAACATGTACTTCAATTGTACTAATATATGCGTAGTAAAAGCTGGAGGAAATATAGGCAATTTCTCTAATATGCATTTTTAATTAGTTGTCTCAACATGATACCCATTTCGGCGGATATCCTTAAAACTTAACAAATTCCTCTGAGACTTAGAAAAATATATGCATCATCAATATAAATTTGTATTCCTCCATATAACAACAATGTAGCTCTTTCGGAGCTTTCAATATATTATTTTTATTAATAACAATTGCAATTAACAAAAAGTAAGAAATAAAAAAATACCACCATGAAATCATAATTGCAATATTATGGCAATGTATCAATTAATATGAATATTGTGCGGTACAGGTTTGTACAACGGCTACTTTTTTTTTTTTTTTTTTTTATAACCAAGCAAATCCAAGACAGGAGACCAATTGCACTTATATGAGTTTATGTTAGGACTAGTTTTTTTTTTTTTTTTTTATTTGACTGGTTTGGTATCATATTAGTTTTGCCAAATGGTCGATAAAGCATAATTTCACCTGATTAGCTAAATAAATTTGATCTTTATCGACACTCTAACTGTACAATTTGACCTCAAACTAAATCTAAGACTGTATCAATCAAAACCAATAGACTAACAAAACTTAAAATAAATACGACTTCAACAATTGCAATTTTTAAAAAAAAAATCAATAAAATCTAAATGAATAACTTCAATTTGAAAGATAAAAATCACATTCACAAACAAAAACTTTCTCGATATTTTGTCTCCTTATTATGAGTAAGTCAATAAAATATTACGGCGTACGACAGGTACATGGCCAATAACATTTATCACCACAATGATAACATAAATTCTCTTATTTGCTATTATGTCAAAAAAAAATTCTCATTATTTCTCCATTTCCGGTGGAAAGATGTCTTTTCTTCATTATCATATTCACATCTAAGAATTTGTGGACAAATTATTATCATATTATTTTTACTTCTAGTGAAACTATTATATTGTTCAACCATAAGAAGAGAAGAAATTTACTCAAACTATTTCTAGAAATCTTCTTCAGGAAGATTAATAATTAAACATAAATTTTTGCACTATTTAATTTTCTTCAAGAAAATTTCTTAAGATCTTCTTAATATTTTCCGAAATCTTCTTCGGAAAGATCAAATTATATAAATTTTCTTAAAATCTTCTTCCGGAAGATTGAATTTTTGAGAAAAAAAAAATTAACATGAATATGTTAAAATTGAATACTATGACATAATATTTTCTTTTTAATAATTTAGTACTATGGCTTCGGGCCAATTGAATAGATATCCGTGAATGTCAATACTATGGCTTCAGGCCAATTTCATTTCACAATACAACTTCAATTTCTCAATCACGTCATAACAAGAGGCTTTTTTACGGCTTAATTAAAAATATAAAATTAACACGATATATGATACAAAATTTTATGATCCTATTGAAAAAAAATACAAGTCAGATCTAAAATTAATATTGAATATGTCTATATTTAAGAAAATTTCGTTAGATCTAAAATTGCACGTTATGAAGAAAAATAAATTTCACATTATAAATTTTATGTTTAACATATGGCTTCGAGCCATTTGACATTAACATAATATAACATGAACTTTGATATACATTATTCATATGGCTTCAGGCCATTTCATCAACATAATTTATATTCATATGGCTTTAGGCCATTTCATCAACATAATTTATATTCATATGGCTTCAGGTCATTTGATTGATATAATGTAAATGTAACACATAAATAGTCTTAAAATTTTATTGAAATCTTCTTCAGGAAGATTCTTCTTAATATTTCTTGAAATTAATCTTCTTCAGAAAGATCATAATATTTCTTAAAATCTTCGTCAAGAAGATTAAATCATTGTAAAAAAAAAATTACACATCATATAAACCTTGTTGAAATCTTTTTCAAGGAGATTTATTGAAATACTCTCAATATAAAATTTGTATATCATGTAAATCTTCTTAAGGAAGATATCTTCAAATCTTCTTATATTAATTTTGTACATCATAAAAATCTTCTTCAGAAAGATTTCTTTAAATCTTCTCATATTAATTTTTTTTTTATATCATATGAATCTTCTTCAAGAA
This sequence comes from Carex arenaria, assembly GCA_964058825.1. Lineage (NCBI taxonomy): Eukaryota > Viridiplantae > Streptophyta > Magnoliopsida > Poales > Cyperaceae > Carex > Carex arenaria. The sequence goes on along the minus strand of CAXKVW010000363.1, from coordinate 880,658 downwards.
GATTTCTTGAAATATTTTAAATTTTTCTTAGAATCTTCTTCAGGAAGATTAAATTATTGAAAAAAATTGTACATCATAAAAAATATGAACCATATTGCACATCTTAAAATAAATATACATAAATTGATAACTGATTCCATTTAACAATTACTTATTATAAGAATTATTTATTTAAATGGAATTGAAATAAGAGATATCAAAGTTACCTCGAATCTTCAACTAGTAGAGCTCTCGTGCTGATAACGTGTTATAAAATAAAAATTAACAAACATAAACAAGAAGAGAGAAAGTAAAAGATAACAATCTCTTTATTCATATATTTCTCATGTAATACATCTCTATCAAATACAATATTACAAAGCCTCTATTTATAGGCTACAAAATGTAAATCAAAAGCCATACAAAATAATAAATGGAGAAATGAATTCCAATAGTAGTGGGATATGAATTCCAATAGTAGTGGGGTAGTGGATAATTGAATGAGGATTAATATTGGGAGTTACAAAATGAATGGCATCCACATATTATAATATATTCATAACATCTTTCATGTTAACAAAAAAGAGAAATGGCCGATTCCAATAAACCGCCCATCAACATGCTTCTTGTAGTAAACCAAAATTTAATTAAATAATATGTTAAATTAAAAAGATGATGTGCATTAAACAGGTACCATTGACATACATGGATATTAAATTACAAGGTTAAATTACAAAATAAATGAAAGAATACTTCATCCCAAAAAGCATACTACACCTGAAAACAGAAATAAATTTTACATGTTCCTAAAGTTTGGGAACCTAAAGCTGGAAACAAAAACTTAAGCACACACAAAAAGGAAAAATGAAACTGAAAACTAGACTTCGCCTCTTTTGCTTGCACATATTACTTTGCTTGTGTAAACAAAAAGGGCAGCTCAGAGTAGAAATAGTAATTTACCATTTTACTTCTTCCTTTCCTTCTCATGTAATTTCATGGAGGAAAATTTAGTAAATATGTACACCACTAAACTTGTCAACCTCTTAAGCTTTGTTTAAGCCTAGGGTTAAGTTAAGGATACGGCCCGAAATGGAATGAGCCGGTATATGCAACTTGGAAGCTTGTAGAAGCCCCGTCTTCGTCGAAACCTCCAATTTGGAAATCCTCCTGATTTGTGGGGTACCAGGGAAGTGTACCAGTAGGACCTTGAATCACAGTTTCACCTGAGATTTTTTTATTTAATTATAGGTAAGTAGGATGTGATTAAAGAACAAGAAATAAAAAACAAAATTCAGATGGTATAACTGGAATTAGATTGTTCAATTACTTTGAATTAGAGCAAGACTTGCGTTTGGATCTCCATCAGTTTCTGTGAGGTTTCCCCACTGCTCGTAAGCCTCCTTTACCAGCTGCAGTACATGATTCTGCATTGATCCAAGAATTTGGGTTAATTACTTTTGTTTAAGACAAATATTATTCAGTTTATAGGCAAAGTGATTTCATATATAACACACCTTGTGGATTCTTGGAAGCTCTTGCAGTGAGTAGTAACTCATGCCATCAATTGTGACCGAGAGAATCTCGCAGAGGGAGTTCAAAAACACAGTTGCATTCGGGCTACTGTGAGAATAGATCTTATCACCGGGGCAACAGGTTTTCGCGTGATTAACAGTAACTTCCCACATCCTATCTGACATCCCAGGTCCCAAAATCTAATTAAGAGAAATAACAAACATTAGATATTAGTCTCTAATAATTTAATTTTTAATTAATTAGGCATCTAATTGAATTTGAAGTTTAATTATTACCCCGCGGAGCTGAATCGGGTCTACGTTCAGTAGCTGTAAAAAATCCTGCACGTTGTCGACTTTGCTTTCATGGAGCTTTCTATGAAATGCTCCATCTTTGCCTATCTTTTCAAGCCTCCAAACCTCATCGTTTAGAAATGGTGGATAGCGCTTCCTGTAAACTGTCACAAAAAAAAAAGTTAATTAGATTAGTACATGAATAGAACAAAAGAAATTAAAAGAAGTCATCGGTCAAGGTCTTGTTTTTACATGTTGCTTTTAAATTGTAATTTAATCATCCTTTTGTTGTACTTGTTATCACGGGGATGGTGGGACCATCTAACCGTGTTATTGCTAAAAGTCATACCAAAATCAAGTTTTTATATTGACATATATAGCCATCAACTCCTTTAATTAAATCTAATAATCATTCAGTTTTCTGTTTCTGTTTAGTTATAAATAGTAAATACTACTTTTGCTACTAAAACTTAAATATTGCTACCAAAAAATTAAATGAATAATTAGTAAAGTAAATATTGAAAGATGAAATTACGTACGTTCACCCCGATGGTCACGAACGACAAACTTATCGGTCATGGCCTCTCTGATCCTGGGCCCCTCATAACTTCCCTGCACAACCCGTACCGCAATCCTGAAATTGCGGCTGCGAATCCAGCTCGAGTTGTCAGTAAACTGTAGTTCCGCGATCGACACTTCCCCGTCTCTCATGGTGATATTGCTCACATCACCCGTAAGCAACGGCCTCTTCCCGGCTCGTTCCTTGACGACATACTTCTTGAATTCTTCACTCGTCCAGTCGTCTGTGCCATCGGACGGGAAATCGCCGTCTAACACGACAAGTTCGATTTTGATCGGTGAAGGCATGGACATAGGGGACCCGTTGGGGCCCGCTACCAAGAGGATTTGAAGGGGTTTCCCTTCAATGTCTTCAATTTTAGTGCCGGTATAAATCGGGAGGTTTGGTGGGCATTTGAAGATCAGCCGGTACAGAGATGGCGTTGAACTTGAAGCTTCAAGTCGCATGTGTGGTGATCTGAAAAAAGAGAGCATTTGAGGTAAGCAATTAATCTACAAGTTGTAACCATGAAGTAGTTAAATCAAAAGAAATATATATTTTTTTGGAAATGAAATATTTACCGGTCAATGTAGCGTGGACTATTACTGAGTCCTCTCTCAATCTCCTCTTGCACCTATGAAAGAAATATCGATACATTAAATTAATCTAAAAAATATATTCTTTTAGTATGTTGAAATTAAGATAATATTGCTCAATGAAGAAACATTGCATGTGATATCAAGAAAGACAAGTTCTTCAATATCAACACAATTTTATATAAGAAAAACATAAACCAAGCTTACCACTCTGCGAAGTAGAGGCTCCATTGCCAGGAACAAATTCTCCACAGATTTCACCATTATAGCCTCTCTTATCACCCTGTTAATTAACAAACAAAAAAAATTTAATTATATCTTACAAATCCATCAAATGAACTCCAATTCAAAGGACCACAAACAAAAACTTTCAAGCATATGCAAACACTAACGTTGAGAAAGAAGGCAACCGCTTCATCCTTTTGTCACCCGGCTGATCTTGGTCCTCATCATAACGCCTCTTAGCTGCCATTTCTGTTCAGATTCTTGAAAGAAAGAAAGAAAGAAGAGCAGATCGAAGAATTTTTTATGGAAGGAAGAGCAGATGGAAGAGTTTTTGAAAGAAAGAAGAGCAGAAGATAGAACAATTTTTGGTATGAAAGAAGTGTGTAGGGGTTTGAGAGAGCAATTTTTGAGATGATTGTTCTTTTTTTTTTTTTTTGGGTGTTTGAAGATGATTGTTAAAGGTGAGAGCAGGACTCCATATTTATAGAAATCCTAATTGGAGTGGACCCCACAGTGCTTTCAAGTTGAAATTTGAGACTGATAGAATCATAGAAATTTAATGGAAAGTGCAAGGAAGGTGTCTTGTGGGTGGTGTTTGTTTTTATTTCTCTTGGAGTTATTTAAAATTCTACATGGCTTATACAGTTTCTGATACCGTGTGGTGATTTACTGAAATAAGAGAAAAAAATCTCCTTGGCCATTTTGCCACATGGGACCTTGTAATTTTTTTTTTTTGAAGGTGGTCAAGTTTAGGTAATTTTTTTTAAGCTGGGTATATTAATTAACAAAAATTACCATCTCCAAAGTTCAAAATTTAAGATCTAATTCATAGTCTGGAGCTTCAAACTTCAACCATTTTTTTTTTAAAATTTGTAATAATTATTTTAGGAGAAATTTAGTGTTTGTTTAGCAATTGCTTATGAAGTAGCTTGCAAAAATAACATTTTTTTTTACTCCGTTCATGTTTGATTCTGCATGTGTTACAAATATGCTGCAACTTATATGCTTAAAACATATCTAAGATCTGTAATTCGTGTTGTTCCAAAATTTAATGTGACACCAACTGCAACAAAATTTTCTCTTGTTTGTGTATCAAACTTTGGTTCAATGAAGGACTACTTTTGTATTCTGTCATTTTTATTCAAATTATATGGCTTTCTCTAATCACCAATATAAAAACTGTGTTTAATTATTAGATGACTATTGAAAGATTATTGATTTGAATGATTTTTTTTATAACACGCGTGCTATATGTTCAGTTATAACATCCGTTTGATAAATGTAATAAGTCAAGTTATAATAACGTAACAATTGAAATATTAATTGTCAAAATACAAATGATAATAAAATATAAAAATAATAAAGCGACTATTGCAACTTAAATTTCTAAGCAGTCACAGTATAACCTGATTGATGCGTCTTTAGCGACGTGCACCTCCTATTACAATTCATTTTCAGTTACATGAATCTAAATAACCCTTCAATTTTTTATAAGATACTAACAATTCTAGTTTAAAAAAGTTCCAGTCTAATTTTAGAACCAAATCCGGAGTTTCAATCAAGTTTTAAAAAAGTTGTTAATTTTGAAGTTCAAAGGTGTTACTTCGGATAACTAATATATCTAAAAAACCGGATTGAACAACTATTCACTCGCCACACGGTGCATCACAGTGTATCTGTTCCAGCGAATCTGGAGTATGACTGAGGATGATGTAATCTCTTATGATGTCATAGACTAAAGACTATCTACTCTGATATAATAAAGGGAAAAGGCTAAATATAAACTGTTCAACCATATTTATATACATTCAAATTTGTATGTTTCCGTAATGGTGCATGTTTGCATTACAAGCAACCAACTTGCTAATAGGCGGACCTGAAATTCTACTTTTGTGATTTATTGGGTACAGGCGTATCTTTGAAAAATAAAGGCAAAAAAAAGGGCGTTGAAAAAGATAAACAAAAATAGTTCTTAATGGATCCAATTATTTTATTAAGAGTGGATCCGATATCCATCATTTGATTATGCAGTGGCGAGTCCAATGTATCACAGGGGTAGGCACTTGCCTACCCCTGGATTTCGTTTTTTTTTGGACCGGGGTTTTTATTTTAATTACAGCCCATAACTCAAACAACACCCCATTCTAATTTCAGCCCATACCCCATAGCAGCACCAGCCCATACCCCATAGCTTCTACGCCGAAGAAAGGAAGAAAGAAAGGACTGCACGAGCGTCTACGCGGCCGAGTCTGCCGTTTGCATCTGCCGCGGTGCCGCCTGCCGTCTGCGCGGCCGAGTCTGTCGTCTGCGTCTGCCGCCTGAGCGGCTGTGCCTTCCGCCTCCGCCTTCCTTCTCCGCGACTCCGCCTGCCGCTTGCGCCTGCCGGAGCAGCTGATCGATTTTTGGGAGCTTCTGAACCGTCTTGTGCGCTTCTCAATCGCTTTTCCAATTTTTGGTATATTTCCAATTAATTAGACCGTAAGAGTATTAGTTGTCGATTAATTTAATATCAGATATCTCAATTTTGAAATTGGAGCCGTGTGAGTGTGTTTCTTTAGTGCTCCCTGGTGAGGGATCCGACTCTGCTGCTTTTCCAAGAAAAAAGCAGGAACCTGCTTTTCAGATTCCAACCATTCAAAATTTTCAATTCACGTATCTCAATAAAAAAACTTTTTCATACACAAATCTCAACAAATTTGAATGGTTGAGATCGGAAAAGCAGGGTGCTGCTTTTCTCAAAGAAAAGCAGCAGAGTCCGATTCCCTGGTGAGTTATTTTCTTCTCTAATTGTTGATTTCAGAATTATTAATGTTGTATCCTGTATCCAGATATTAGTGGGATTAAAGAGTATCAAATTGTGGCAATCTGAACTAAGTGTAGATTTGAATTATTCACTGGATGGCCCTACACTTGTTAAGCTGAACTAAGTGTAGATTTGAATTTGTATATGATTTAATTACATGCCAAACAAAAGGACAGCGGATTATTAGAAGTTAAAATCGGTCGTACTTTAATTCCATTATACATATTATTTCAAACTGCTCAATCCTCTTGAACCCGAACCCGTTAATTTATTTGAAGTTAAAATCGGTCGCACTTTAACTTGTATTCTTCTTTTAATTGTGTCTTGAGTCCGAACCCGAACCCGAACCCGTTAATTTATTTGAACCCGAATTCGATTTTTGCCTACCCCTGGCTCAAATCCTAGCCTCGCCACTGTGATTATGCAATCATAAAATTCACAAATTGTAAATACAAAAATATATACACTTTTTAGAGAAGAGTTAAGATACCTTTATTTTCACGCCTTTATTCTTTTGCATATATAATGCAATATATTTATATGTAGATAACAAAATAGAGCCATTAATTTGATTTATGTTGTCATTTCTATACACATTTAAATATTTAAGATAATCTAGACTTTGATTTATTCAGAATCAAGACCTGAAAAAGCCATGTCCACAATTATCCACATCATTATGTTTTTATAAATTTTTAAACTATTAAAATAAAGGAAAAATTGGTTATTTGCCACTCCAAAATCTTCAAATCTGAAAAATACCATCACGAAACTATAAATCTGAAAAACACCACTCTAAACTTAGTTAATTCTTAAATTTGCCACAAATACACAATTTTATATTATTTTTTATTAATTAACTAAAAAATACAGTTTTGAGATACGTATAATGAGGGGTCTGAAGGGTATATAGGAAAATACAGAAATACATATCTCAAAACTATATTTTTCAGTTAATTTTTAATAAAAAAATATATAAAAATTGTGTATTTGTGGCAAATTTAAGAATTAACTAAGTTTATAGTGGCATTTTTCAAATTTATAGTTTTGTGATGGCATTTTTCAGATTTGAAAGTTTTGGAGTGACAAATAACCAATTTTTCCTAAAATAAAATAAAGTTAAAATGTCATATTTTTTTTATGTTCCTGAAGAAAGAATAGATTTTCTATCCAACATAATATATAAACTCCACTAAATACTCCAAGTAAATAGAAATTATTATTTTGAATCAAACAAATCAGATCAAATATATTAAACTTTTTAAATAATTGACAGCACCAATATTTGATCGGATATGATTTCAAATATTCACTATAAAAGCCATTCAAATAACGTAATTTGGTATAACAAATTAAAATACACCTCTAAAATAAAAAATCAAAGTCACGATCATAGTGACAAGATTCGCAAATAATTCCGGAATTATTCGCGAATTATTCAGTTTTTTTGTGATGCCGAACCGAACGCCGAATTATTCGGTTGACCGAACTTTGACTGAATAATTCCCGAATAATTCACGAATTTTACGAATTATTCTCAATTTTTCTCAGAATTTTATTTTTTGGTTATTTTTTTATTTTTGCTTCTTTATAGAATTGAGATCTCTGATCCGAATAATACCGAATCATTCTCGAATTATATCCGAATTATTTCCGAATCACGAATTTTTAACTTTGCCGAACCAAATCCAAATAATTGATTTGTCATAATGGTCACGATCACTCAATATAGGCAATATGCAGGTTTTAAATCCGCGTAGTTAATTAGGTAGGAAAAAAAGTTTCTTACGTGTTAGTGTTGATATGCCAATTGATTGAGATGTGAGCATGTTAAATCTAGGCCGTTCAAGCTGAATCATATTATATCGCTGTCATCCGATTGAAAGTGGTCCATCGCTCCTTTATTCCTCGTTGTGCCACGTGGGCATGAGATATTTCTCAGAATTTACAGTTTTGGCATTTATTGTATGTTTCTTTTATATATGATGGCATTAAATTTGTATTGTTTAACAATTTAATCAGAAAATTTTGATTTGACCTTTCAAAATTACTAAAATTTTAATTTATCTTAATTAGATTATCATTCTTTGACAAAAAAAAGGAAAAATTAGTTATTTGCCACTCCAAAATTTTCAAATCTGTAAAATACCATCACGAAACTATAAATCTGAAAAATGCTACTCTAAACTAAGTTAATTCTTAAATTTGCCACAAATACACAATTTTTATACTTTTTTTTATTAAAAATTAACTGAAAAATACAGTTTTGAGATACGTATAATGAGGGGTCTGAAGGGTATATAGAGAAATACAGAAATACGTATCTAAAAACTGTATTTTTTAGTTAATTTTTAATAAAAGAAGGTATAAAAATTGTGTATTTGTAGCAAATTTAAGAATTAACCAAGTTTAGAGTGGCATTTTTCAGATTTATAGTTTTGTGATGGTATTTTTCAGATTTGAAAGTTTTGGAGTGGCAAATAACCAAATTTCCCAAAAAATAATTAGCAAATTCTTAACAAACTTTTGCTTGCTTCAACATTTTTTTTGTGCATATTTGGACATTTTATGGACTGACGTGGCTAAACACTTATAATCAACTTGATGCATTTTTTTTTTATTTGTACCTATTTATTTTATGCAGACATGGATAGTGACCTAAGTGGTCCCTTGTTTTTTGGGTTGGAGAGGCAAGCAAGAAACCTAATTGCAACATATTAAAAAATTAAACTACTTTTTGAAAATCAACTACAAATTTAACTGTCAATCCATGTTATGACCACATAAGATGTAGGTTGGGGAATTTCTTAGAAACTTATTCTTTATATATATATTTTTTAGGTTTTTCTGGGCTTTTTGGTCTTCAGCCTGAATACACTTACAATTGTCATATATTAGATCAAAGAACTGTACATCTGATAGTTGCATACATGCCAGCAGTACCTTGTGATTCTTAGGTACATATCAATATATCATGATGCTCAATAGCAATGAATTTTTACCTGAAAATAAAGGGTAAATTTTGTTGGAGGTCACTAAACTTTGTCATTTGTCACGAATTAGTTACTCAAGTTTGATTTGTCTATTTTTAGTCATTCAACTTTGTTATTTGTTCTAATTAAGTCACTCTGTACTTTTATGTTCAAAATACAAACGGAATATGCTCATTCCGTTAGTATTTTGGACATAATATGCTTATTCTGTTAGTATTTTTGAATGGAATGAGTATATTCCGTTAATATTTTAGACGGAATGAGAATATTCCGTTAACAGTTTGGATGGAAAAGTATAGAGTGACTTGATTGAGACAAATGATAAAGTTGAGTAACTAGAAAAGAACAAATCAAAATTGAGTAACAAATTCGTGACAAATAACAAAATTTAGTAATCTTCGACGAAATTTACCCAAAAATAAATTATACATGTAACACTTCCTATAATTGCTTCTTGCAATTATGCATTACTATGTGTTGAACTTAAGATACTGCAATATAAAGGGAGAGCAACAAAGGAACCCAATAAATTTTTAGAAGTGAGGAAAACAAATTATGTGTTCCAATGATCTAAATATGATGTTGTTCTTCTTTACAAACGTCACATATTTATATGGGATTGAGTATGATTATTAAAGTATTAAATACTTATGTCATGCTAAAGAAATATGCGATTAAAATTATATTATATATAAGACATTAAATAAATAATGAGTTAGTTTGAATCATATTAATTAATTTTGGCAAACAGTAAATAGAATAGAGTTGCAAGATGGATTTTTATGTGATTATAACTGAAAAGATAGTTGCTTTAATTAGTAGATCAAACATCTGAATAACACCACCACCATCATCTATAGATACTTTCAACGGTATGCATAAACAATTTTTAAATTAGTCCAATTAGATATTTTAATTAGATATTCAGGTCTTTTAGTCAGAGTCCCAAGATAATATAATTATTTGTCTGGTTACCGAGTATTGACTGACCACTCATTAAAATAAGACAAAAATATCCGCCACGGTACGTACTGACTAGGATTTGAGAATTTATAATTAATTATTCAGTAATGGTACTTAGCTACCATCTTCCATCTCATTAGAAATCTCATAGTTAATGATGCGGTTCATTCTGTGTCATCAAAAAATTTCTTACATATTGTAAATTATTACAAATTTGGAGTCATATGACAAATTATATTTCTATGGGGATACTTTGCAATTTCTGCGAAGCTTCTAAAAAAAAATTCTATGAGGATAAAGAAAATTATTTCTAAGTTTCATATACATAAAAAAAATTGAACTACTGTGAGAAAGAAATTACAATGATCTATTAACTACTTAAGTTTCATATATATGCCGTTAAAAATCAAAATTAACGAAGAACAAAATTAATCTTTTGCATCGTTGTACATGAAAATAATTAGTTTTTCGATTATGAATTATTATTAATAATAATCATGATAATCATGATAACATGATGAAGAGGGAACGGTTGACAATTGCTTGTTTTGACAATCTCGACAATATTTCGAGCCCCTCTCATGACTTAGCAGTTTTTGCGAAGCTTAAAAAAAAGACAATATTGACAATATTTTTAATAATTGAAATGAGAGGGAAAATTAAAAATAAATGTATGAATATATTACTTGACTTATATATAGCCTACCAATAATTCAAGTATCATGTTATGATGCATGGAATGTCATTATTTGATGATCGTTGAAAATTTACATCACCTAAAGAAGGAAAAAATGAACCAAGTATATATCATAATTTTTAAAATGTACCATGCCACCATATATGTTTTATATAAGAGGAGAGATCCACTTACAACATTTTGGGTCTTACAACATGTTACAACATTCGATTTTGTAATTGTCAAAGTCCAAACAGTCGATCCAAACTGTTCAACATGATTTTTATATTAAAATGTGCTTTGACATCAAATTTTATATTTTTTTTGAATTTTTTTCACTATTTATTAAGTATTTACAAAACTATTGTTTTTCAGTGGTCCAAAATTGTCTAAAAATAACAGTTTTGTAAAATACTTAATAAATAGTAAAAAAATTCAAAAAAAATATAAAATCTGATCTCAAAGCACGTTTTAATGTAAAGATCATGTTGAACGGTTTGGATTGACTGTTTGGACTTTGACAATCACAAAATCGAATGTTATAATATGTTGTAAATATATCCCTCCTCATCATATAATTAGTTAAGCATAGAAAGCTGAATTTTAAAATATAATTTCATTATTGACGATTACCAAAGTTGTTAAGATCAAACTAAATATAAATTTTCCATGTAAGTACACCCCCCGTGGTATTACATTAATTACAGTTGAGACAGCCAAACAGGGAATATATAACAAACAAATCAAAACATAGCCTACCAAATTAGTACATTGTTGCCAGAAAAAAGTACTGTCCTTTTAACAAAGTTCCAAAGAGAATTAAATCAAGAGACGAGTAAACCCTGAAACCAACGACACTAGACTGGTGCTAGTGTGCCACACAAAAATTAACGCGTTTTGTTAGAGTAAGTAGAGAATGAAAGCTCCGCGTTAAGAGGAAATAATAGTACGCATGACGCGCTCCGCATCAGACCAGACTTGACCCAGACTTCTAAATAAATCCCAAGTCTCTCCTTTTTAATTATAAAATCATTATTTGTAGATAGTTGGTGAAAGTGTTGTACTTTGATCAATTGAAAGATATTGTTTATTTAGGGGTGTTCATCGGTTCGGTTCCGTTGAACATTTCCACTAATTGAAATATATTATTTTTAGGGGTGTTCATCGGAATTGAACTAGACAAACTAAAGTTTTAATTCGGTTTCGAAAATAGAACCGAACTGAACCAAAGTTTTATTTCGGTTTGTTCGGTTCAAACCGAAATATATTAATTTTTTTTATTTAAAACAATTGTTTTATAATAAATCGAAGTATATTAAGAAATAAATCGGAGTATTAAAAAATAAATTGGAATATTAAGAAATAAACTGAAGTATTTAAAATAATTAATTAAAAAATAAACTGGGATATTAAGAAATAAACCAGAGAGGTCCGGACCAAATTCATAATATATAAAAGTTCGGTCGGTTCGGTTATTTCAGTTTTGAAAATTTCAAACAGAACCGAACTGAAGTTATAATTCGGTTTTAAAAAGCAAACCGAACCATTTGAACCGATCTAATTCAGTTCGGTCCAAAACCGATTAAACCGGACCCAATGAACACCCCTAATTGTTTAAAAAAGAGGATCAAGTAGGGGTGTAAACGGAGCAGATTCGGAGCAGATAATGCTAATACTATGTCCACATCCCTTTTTCAACAAGCGGATACGGATACGGATAGTAAACGGATATCAAAATTGAAAACCATATCCGTCTTAAACGGATACGGATACGAAACAGATAATTCACGTATACGGATTCGAATACGAATATGGAGCGGATAATTGTCGGATATTGAGTAATTCTACTAAATTTCATAATTTTAAATTACATAATTTGATTACTAAATTGACAAAAATTTAATAGACTTTTTAAGTTTGCACAGTAATGATTATGCATGACTAATTGCTTATTGGTTCAGAGAACCAATCCATTATTCTAATATACTATATGATTTTTCTACCAAGATTCTTGGACTTAAACGAATATATATGTTTTTTTGGAATTTCACAAGAGTGAAATGAATTGAAAGCTATTGAAGTATTAAATTTTGGATCTGGATATATACGGATATCCGCTCCCTTTATATCCTCACGGAATTATCCATATCCATATCCGCATTATTTTTCCATATACTAAAATTATCCGTATCCGTATCCGCAAGTATCCGTATCCATTTAATCCGGATACGGATAATAAACGTATTCAGAGCAGGTTATCCGTGGATAATCCATATCCGTTTACACCCATAGGATCAAGTGATGGTTATAGTCTTATAGAAGCTGAGTTTTCTAATCAATTTTCATTTTTCCGGTTGCTAATAATCTCCAGTAAATGACTCATGGTAGTATGGTACTATGGTACGGTAAAGATATTTACAGAGCTGTTTTTTGCTTCATGCAGGACACGAGCCACTTGTATCCCAAGTGCTGTCTCTATAGTTCAGGTCTGTAAACTGCTCTGTCAATATCTTTACCCTCATGCTAGCCCATCAACTAAATATGTTTTCCTTATATGAATTGCAACCACCAAATAAATCGTTTTTTAATTAATATTTAATTCCAAATTAACCGAAAAAATATCACAACAAAATTTGAACTATAGAAAGCCCAGATTTTGTTTTTATATAACACAAAATCATTCCTTTTAATTAGAAAAATATTATTTGTAGATAGCAGGTGGCATTGAAAGATATTTTTTTTTTAAAAGGAGGATCAACGGATGGTTAGAGGATCTGAGATTTTCTGATTAGTTTTTTTTTTTGCTAATGATCTCCAATAAATGACTCATGGACTCATGGCAGCATATCAACTTAATATTTTTTTTCTTTTTTTTTGGAACTGACACCACCAAATAAATTTGAGAGTTTCTAATCAAAGTTTAATTCCAAATTAATTTTAACAATATCACAAAAAAATTGAATAAATTCTCGAATATTAATCGTTGGTAATTATGTCATAAAGTTTCACAATTAAATATGTCTTCAATTAAAGTGTCATGCATCTTCATCTTATTATAATCCAAGTTTCGTAGTATTAGTTCTAAATTAATAATTAAACTTTGGTTAAAATAAAAAAAATCTATTGAAATTTGGAACATAAATTATTTGACAAAAATATGGCAAGTTTGCTTCAAGTTATTAAATTTGGAAGAATAAAACGTGATTTATTCCCAAAGCACTCAAGTTCAACCTCAACAGATAATAATATTCTCTTTTAAAAAAAAAAAATCTCAGCAGAGGCTGCCAACAAATAAATAATAAAATTTTCAACCCAACATATTTTTTCTCTCAAAAACTTATAATTCTCTCAAAATGAACTGATTCATAGAAATAATATCGTTTTGCAAAAAAGTAGATTGCACATTAATCGTTAATACAATTCCAAAGGAGTAATTGAAAATATAATTCAAGTTCGTACTTGCCATAATTTATAGATTAAAAAAAAACATTATGTTTTAGATTCAAAGCTACTACAAGACTATTGTAGTATTATCTATAATTTCAGGAATAACAAAATTTCAATTACATGATTTATGGTTATAACATGGGGAATGGCTTCATTGTACATAACATTTTAATTTATTTTTAATGAAAATTATATTAAACAACTTATCTTCTACTTCAAAAAAAAAAGTGTTATCGATATTTCTTTCTTTGGTCCACTTACAAATATATATAAAACTTTGCATGTCTACGTTATGTAAATCCATAGGAAAAATTGACCTGAAACGATTTAAAGTTTAGAAGTTTCTTTTGGGCGGCACTGAGCTTTCAATTCAAGTTCAATCAAACAACGCGTCAATACGTCATTGTCAGATAAAAAAAAATGTATATATATTTTAAGTAGATTAAATACTAATCACAAAAAAAATAAAGTCGTTATGCCAAATTTGTTAGTTGAAACAGTTTTCTTTTAAGATTGCTCCAAATATTGAATTTTTTATTTCATTTTTAAATCTTTTTCTCCGCGTGAAACCTAAGATCCCATGATCTTATTTTTTTTATTTTTTTTCAAGAGTGCAAACAAGTGGTGGTTTGTTTATATTGCTACCGTGTTTTCTAGTTGTACTTTTAAAATATTAATAATTTCTTAGATTTCATGCCATTGTTTTAATTCCGTATTTATAGTATTGTAGAATAAAACCTGAAAAAACAGTTCATAATTAATTTATTAGAACAGCAGTTGAATTTCTCAATTGCCTGACAAGTTGCAAAAGAAAAAAAAAATAGAAATATTGCAAAATATCTCACAAATACTTTTGGACAAGTCATAATCGTAAAATGTAAAATATGTCTAACATATAATATCTAAACCTAGATTACCTACATATAGCTCAAATCCAAAATTTGCATCAAACTTGAAAAATAAAACTAACACAAAGGCCTAATAAAAACGATCTGAAATTTTTTTGGACCTATGTATTAGCATGTAAAATGAATATCTGTAGTTGTAAGAATTTAAAACCTACATTTAGTTTTACAAACGGATAAATGAACAGTTTTTATTTCGAATAACAAAAATATTGTTTTTATACACATTGTTGTTCCAAATAACTTCTATTTTTGAATAGCCTCTATTCTTGACACATCCAGACACACTCTTAAAAATTCGATAAGAAAACACATATTTGTTATGGTTTCTTCCATATCATCAAGAAAACATCGTCATCTTTCTACTTTAAAAAATATTTATTTTGTATTCTAAAAAAAAAAAAAAACCGGTCAAATTGTCCTCTGTATTGTACTATAGTACATATAGCCCTAACAAGGCAATTTTACTATAGCTCAGTTTTTGCCATTTATGTGTGAAAATAATTCCTATTTTCTATTTGCACATCCCTAGTGTCATTTTCACTGGACTATTCCTTTTAGACAAGATAAAGAGTGAAGAGAAAAGAGATCACTGTCTCTGTATCTCCGCGTGTAGACTTCTGAGATAGAGACTTGTGACAAGTGCTGCAAATTTTTTTATAGGAGGTTAATAAAGGTCAGAGTATTTTATCGTAAATTTAAGCATTAGACATTAAATTAGGAGAAAATTGGAAGATAATTATTACATAATAGAGCAGCCTATACTATGTTGAATTGGTTTAGATTAGTGATGAATTAACTAATTGGATTGCTTGTGTAAGAAAGGATTTGTGTTTGATAAGAATAGTAAATTAAAATAAGACGGAACACACTAGATAATATGTTATTAGTAATAGATGTGATTAAGATATAAATGTTTGTGAAATAAAAAGTTCTGCCGAAAATAAGATTATATAACCCAAAAATGGTGAATTTAATTCAAAACTAAAGGATTTCATGTGTTCAAAATAAATAATAGTTAGATTGATTTCAAATGTATCATTTGAACCGTTTATTTTAATCTTCATGCTGAGATAAGTGTTTATGTTTTATTTGTTTTATTTTTTAGATTGTTTTATATACGATCAAGATCAAGATGTTGAAAAATAAATATTTTAATTACTTCATTTTTCTGCAAAAAATTGATCACTTAATTTTCAATAAGACGAACTCAAAAAATTAAAAACTTGGAACATATATGCTTGACTTATCAAATCGATAAAAAAAATTAATTAGTAGTTGAAATTGATTTACAATCTGAATTTGAGCTCATTAAATCTTTGGGTCATATTTGGCTGTGAAGTAAAGTTATTCTGGATTAAATTTCTTATTCTGAACTAAGATATATTAAAATAATCATGTTGGTCAAAAGTCTTTAAAAATAATGAGGTCTCCTTTTTAAAAGGAGAACTTTTATGTGAAAATCAAATTAGTTATTTTTTTTCTCGAGAGTTTCACTGACTGATTCAGTACAAATAAAACTTTAAGGATCATCTAATCATTTTTAGAAAACCCAAAAAATAAAGTTGGTGCAATGAAAAACTTAAGTATCAATTTAACTATAATGAGAAAATCTAATAAACAAAATTCACATGACAGTTTAAATTATTAAGTTCTATATAGTTTCGCGAATCTTAATGCAGATCAGATGGTTTGGGCTCAACTTTGAATAAAATTTGTCCGAGTACTTTAAACAAAACCAAATTCCTTCATTTATTGGTCCATTAAGAAATAGGAATGAAAAAGGCGCCACTAATTATTGTCACTCTACAATTAATACTTCCAAAGCAATTGACCCGAATGTTTCATGAAAACATTGTGTGTTGAATCGCAATCAAATAAAAAACACGTAGAAAGCAAAACCAAAGTCATTTTCAGTCTTTTTGTTATCCGCGTATGTGATTTCATGCCATTGTTTTAATTCCGTATTTATAGTATTGTAGAATAAGGATTCAGATATGCTGAAATCCAAAATTCATGAATAATAACACTGAAATTTCTGATCCAGCCGTCCAATTTTTTCTATGCACGCATCTCAAAATAGTTGATTTTTCTGTGCACGCATCTCAAAACAATTCAATGGTGGGATCTCAGATTTTAGGAATTTCAGGGTTACTTTTCATGACCATGGATTTCAGCAGATTCGGATCCGTAGAATAAAACCTGAAAAAAACAGTTCATATTTTATTAGAACAGTGGTTCAATTTGGGAATTTTTTTTTTTCTGAATGAAAGAAGGAATCGCTGTAGATCCGGAAAAATTGAACCCAATCTGAAAACTTGTCTGATAATCTAACATTCGAATTCAATCCAGACTTGATAAAATTCAAAATTAAATGATCCAAAACCCGTTATGATTTTGAATCTGAATATATATAAATTTAAATAGCACTGAATTATTTCTAAAATATCCAAATGTAAAATTACTACAATCAGCATTTTAAAATAACCCAAGAGGAGACAAAAATACAACAATTTCAATAAGAAAATATATATTTAGAAATATGGCAAAATATCTCACACCAACTCTTGGACAAGTCATAACGCTACAATGTAAAATATGTCTAACATCTAAACCTCCATTACCTATAGCTCAAATCCAAGATTTGCATTAAATTTGAAAATAACCAACACAAAGGCCTAATAAAAACGATCTGAAAAAAAAAATTGGACCACCGATTTGATTTGTCGGATCTATGTATTAGCTTGTAAAATGAACATATATGTAGTTGTAAGAATTTAAAATCTACAGTTAGTTTTACAAACGGATAAATAAATAGTTTTTATTTCAAATAATAAAAATATTGTTTGGGTGCATATTGTTGTTCCGAATAACTCATATTTTCAAATAGTCTCTATTATTAACACATCCAGGCATTTTCTTAAGAATTTGATAAGAAACACATATTTGTTATGTTGGAAAAATATTAACAAACCAACTGATTTTAAATCTGAAGTTTGATCAATAAAATAAATAAAAAACTATATTTAAATTTTAATCAAGAATATACTCAAAACTTTATTACCTAGAGCTGCAAACTGCGGACTTAAGACAACTTTCCGTTCTAAGCGCATAAATAATCGGTTAAGCTTGTCCCAAGTTACGCCGGTATTCCTCTACCTGCGGATGCAACCGTAGTAGTGGTTGATGTAGCTTCTTTCAACAATGGTAGCAAAATAATATTTTTACTATAAAGAAAATATTTATTTGTGGGATAATAGAAATTGAACTAAAAGAAAGAGCAAGATAATATGAAATATTGAATGGATTTTTGGATTCATTTGCTCTTCAAATATTATGTGTTATTTATAGACAAATAACTTACACACAATTAAATCTGTGAATTTATGACAATTAAAATGCCCATTCATTCTCTATTATTGTTTGTATATATGAAAGAATAGCGTTCCAAATTCCAATAGCTATTCATTTATGTATGTCAAGGACAACTAATCAACGGATTAGAAATAAAATAATAAATAACTATTCATGTTAATCAAAGAAATGAATGTTTTAACATCACCACTAATATCAATTAAGAGAATGAATGTCATTTAATTGTGCATCAATGAATCAAAGAAATTAATAGCTCCATAATTCATAAAATTTAAAAACGTTAATATATAAAAAAAATAAGTATTTATTTATATAAATTTTGTGTTTTCCAAATATATTTCCAACATGTTATGGTTTCTTCCATATCATCAAGAAAACATCATCATCTTTCTGCTTTAAAAAATATTTATTTTGTATTCTAAAAAAAAAAAATACTGCTCAAATTGTCCTCTATATTGTACTATGTGCATATACCCCTAACAAGGCAATTTTACTTTAGTTCAGTTTTTACCATATATGTGTGAACATTATTCCTTTTTTTTTATTTGCACATCCCTAGTGTCATTTTCTTTGGACTATTCCTTCCAGACAAGATAAAGAGAAGAGAGAAAAGAGGAAGGAGATCACTGTCTCTGTATCTCCGCGTGTAGACTTATGAGATAGAGAATTGTGATTAGTGCTGCAAATTTTTTTATACGAGGTTTATAATTAATTTACGAGGTTAATAAAGATCAGAGTATTTTATCGTAAAATTTAAGCATTAGACAATAAATTAGGAGAAAATTGGAAGACAATTAATAGATAATAGAGCCGCCTGTACTATGTTGAATTGGTTTATTAGTGATAAATTAACTAATTGGATTGCTTGTGCAATAAAGGATTTGTTTGATAAGAATAGTAAATTAAAATAGAATAAAGATTTTTTATCCACCCTATTTTTTTCATTCATTTCCTAATCATTAATTATCTAGAGGACCACAACTTCCAGCACAAAAAAACAAAAAAAAAACGTGTATCCATATTTGTGTGGGCCAGTTATAAAATTTAAAATCACAAATATCTTCTACGCAATTTTCTTTTTAAAATGAGATCCATGATGAAGTACTTTTGAGTTATTAATCACGCAAGTATTCATACATCGTAGTGCAAGTATTCATATCTTGTTATGCAAGTATTTTTACCTCGTCGAGCAAACATTGAAACTACTTGTATGACGAGCTATGAATACTTGCAATGCTTTACACATGAACTATTCACACTTGTATGATGAGTTATGAATACTTGCAATACTTGATATTAATACTTTCAAATATCATCTAATGTCACAAGAAAAAAAAAAGAATATAATCTGTTAAATACATATACTTGATACATGAACTATTCAAACTTACATGATGATGTATGAATACTTACAATACTTGATATTATTACTTTCAAACATCATCTAATGCCACAATGAATTGCAATACTTGGCATTAATACTTGATATTAATACTTTTCAAAATACTTGAGATCTTAGATATGAATACTTAATATATATATTTTTTCTCGAGAGTTCACTAACTGATTCAATACAAATAAAACTTTAAGGATCATCTAATCATTTTTAGAAAACCCAAAAAATAAAGTTGGTGCAATGAAAACCTTAAGTATCAATTAAACTATAATGAGAAAATCTAATAACCAAAATTTAAAAGGCTTTGGACAAAGTCATATTCAATATTCAATGTTCAGCCTAAGCCAAAATTTTCACGAACTATTTAGATTCACATGACAGTTTAAATCAGTGTTGTCAATAACGGTATGCGGTCGTCGAACGGACGAGGTACCGCCAAGCGATTAATCGGTATGCGGCCGATTAATCGGAATTATGCGGACAATTTAACGTTTTTTATTAAATTTATGTATATATATCATAATTTATTAAAAATTATTTATTTAACTCATTAAACTTATCAAATGAACTTAATTTAAGTTAGTTTTATTATTATAACATGACACTATGCTTATTTCTTCGTAACACGTAAGCATTTTGCATGTGTAAGTAACACATTTATTTAATGAAAAATAAATTTGAGAATTAAGTTTTTTCAAATACTAATAACATATTATTTGAAAGAAAGAAAACATTCCAACATAAAATCACTAAATTTAATTTATGATAATAACATAATTTCATAAATAAACATGTCGTACTAATTGAAAAAAATACATTAGTAAGTGAAAAAAAATATATGGTATATAAATAATAGAAGAATTAATCAATTTCAAAGTAAGAAGAAAAAAAAAACATATATAAAAAATATTGGATGAATATCCAAGTACAAATAAAACTACAATACATGATTTATAAACCTTATTATCACACACAATAAAAAAAAAATCACTGGAATAAACAGAAAAAAAACGGGAATAAATGGTCGATTAATCGTTTTTTTCTGCCAACAGGCATCCGTTAAGCGTATTCGGAACGGTTTGGCCGCCGTTTCCGATTAAACGGCCGATTAATCGGCCGTTAAGACCGTTTTTTACAACACTGGTTTAAATTATTAAGTTCTATATAGTTTCACGAATCTTAATGCAGGTCAGAAGGTTTAGGCTCAACTTTGAATTAAATTTGTCCCTAGTATTTTAAACAAAACCAAATCCTTCATTTATTGGTCCATTAAGAAATAGGAATGAAAAAGGCACCACTAATTATTGTCACTCTACAATTAATAATACTTCCAAAGTAATTGACCCGAATGTTTTTGAAAACATTGTGTGTTGAATCTCAATCAAATAAAAAACACGTAGAAAGCAAAACCAAGGTCATTTTCAGTCTTTTTGTTATCCGCGTATGTGATTTATAGCCTCAATTTGTGCTAAAAATTTGGGAAGATACGATAGAACTAGTTATAAGGGAATTTGGGATTTGGGATGGTTAGCGTGTCTTAGAATTGCTGGTACCGGCTTTGTTTGTCTGTACCTACTCTGCTATGGCAAAATTGTGTAGTCTTAGATAGGAACGAATACCTAATTTAGCATTAGGTTTATATTCTTTCTTTTTTGTGTGTTGATTCGGTCCAAATCTAAAGCAAAATTTTATACATATCCGCATCCAGATGTATTTATACTTCCACTAAAAAAGTATTTAGACTTGATAAAAACAAATTTATATCTTATGTTATTAGAATTGAAGACTCTAATCTTTAACTTCCATTTTCATCATTCTGAAACCCCCCCCTCCCCTTCTTAGTACCAAAATTGACCATTAAAACAATAAAATATAACTTATACAAGATCCATTCCAGTTTTTTTTTTTTTTACATTTTCATTTCTACCACCTTTGTTCACAATATTTCCTAAAAAAATTCATGTGCATGACTACAGCATGAGAATGCTTTAAGTTTGAAGTTTCTGAATTTGCTCCAAAATTAGAAGTTCTTGAATTCGCTCGAAAGTTAGTAAGTTAGTATCTTATTCAGTTAGAATTATTTCTGTAATTTCTTTAGCATCAAGCTAGATTAATATCAATTTACTCTTAAAATTTTGGGACATTTGATTTCAAAATGTATACAAATTTGTCAATACTTCAACTCAGATTAGGTTCTTAATTTATTGACTGAATTGTGCATAAAAGAGATGAGCATGTACCATTCCAGGCCACTGAAATGAGTCGTTGGGCCTTTTTGGGTCATTTTGGGTAATTAACAAAGAATATGACGTAATCCGGATTGATGCAAGTTGTTTCCTCTTTTTCCCAATTAATTATTTGTTGTTCTTTTTTCCTTTCTCCGCAAGTACACGGTAAATCTTTCAACTGCTCACAAGTTTTATTTTTATTGTGATATTGTGTTCTTACAAAGTTTGAACTTATTTTTACGAGTCATTCAAGTAGTTTATCACTTAAATTACTATTTCAAATTATTTTACTGAATTGATTTCACTATTGTAATTTTTAGGTCCTATTCGGCCAACCAAAAAGAATATATATGGATATAGAAATAGAACTGAATTTTAGTACTGTTTCAAACATGTGATCGTTCACGTGAAAAGCATTGTTTACAAAAGACTAGTTCTCTGATGGTCTTAATCTTTCAAACTCATTCTTTTATCTCTTTAAATTGAACACTCAGGGCCTGTTCAGCTGTAGCCTGAGAATAGGAATGGTCACAAGAACGGATGAACAGTAAACTGCGTGTTACTGTTCACGTGAGAAAAAAATTTCAGTAAACTGCATGCTACTATCCGTAGACCCTGAACTGAATTTGTTTTTCCCACGTGAACAGTAACATGCGAAATGGCAGCCGAATAGACCCTCAATGTACACTTGAGTATTACACGGATACACATATAATTGCGTATATCGGTATATGCACACTGGTTCAGTTTCTTCTTCTTTTAATTTGACCAAAACAGTTGAATTTAAAGGCATTGGAAAGAGGAAACTACTACGGATAGTAGTTCCAACATATGGTGTTATATCATTGTCAATGCAATTATATATACGTCAAATCAAAATTGTAATTTTTCTTTCATCTCAAAAAAGAAAAATTCTTTCTTAACTTTCAAATCCGTAGGCTCGTCAATATCAGAGATTCAAAACAAAGTGACAAGTGTTAGGAAGCAGTAAGGTTCTAAATAACGCGTTATAGTGTCGCTATAGTGCTTTCGGACTATAAAAGCTATGACGCTATCAGCGCTATAGCGACGTTATTTGTGCATAGGCTTGTTTTTTTAACCATTCCGCTATGACGCGATAAACGCTATTTAAACCTTTGAGAAGTACTATTATTACTTAACAGTTCTTTTGTTAATCCATGATTATAGATTTTTCTCTGCGGTTCAATTATTTGAATTTTAGTTGATGTGGTCCGTCCATAACCAAAGACAAATAGTAAGCAGCACCTAGAGGAATAATAAACAAGAAATCAAAATTAAACAGTCATTTTTTTTTTACTATTTTACTCTATAGTACTTTTGTACTTTTTTAATTTTAAAAAAATTGGTAAGATTTGGGTCAAGAATTATAAATCTAAAGGTCCTACAAAGAAACAAATTAAAGTTCCTGTCAGTCTTGGTCTCTCCGCGTGTACCTTGGAGGGTTGATAGTTCAAGCTAAGCACTATTTCTAACTGATGGGGACAAATATTTGGTATATATCTTTGAATTATGGGTTGTTAGCGTAAGGCCTCTAAATATGTCATCAGTGACAAATGTTTGTTTTAATTTTTAATATTGACAATTCCAATCTAGAATATTTTAACATTAAGATTTTTTTAATATTGAAAATATCGAGAGGTGGCAACACCACGTGAATTACGCTGTGACCAAGTTGTACCGTGATTAAATGTGACATAACCGGTCACATTAGTCATATTTGATCACTTTTAATTTGACTATCTTTTTTTGGTAATTTAAATTTTTTTATTGAAAAAAAAAAAATGTAGAACGATTCTTTGAAATATGAAAATGAAGAATTAATGTTAGAAAAAAACATGTTGCGACTAAATGTGTTGTTTCCCGTGCCGTGACCAACGCAATTTTTATGCCGTGCCATGTCTTTTTTGCCAATAATTAGTCAAGGTACGAAATACGCAAGTCACGGCACATAACCGACACACATACTGTGTCGTTTGATGTTGTAGCCGTATTGTTTCATAACAAAGCTGACTCCAACGTGCTATTTTTTTTCACTCTAATTGTACAACCCTCCGTGACCAATTTGCTCATCATAGAAAAAATATGCAAGAATATAGTTTTATTACAAAACGGCTGGTGCTAAGTATAGTCCCATAGGAAATGTAAATGGACATGTCTATTTAAAAAAACGGTAAAAAAATATTTCAACTGTTATATAAGACTACATGATTAATTAAATTAAAAAAATCAGGTTTAATGAGCATTGAAATAAGTATTTTAATTTAAGATAGAGGAATTATGAGAACTAGTTTTTAATCTAGTGGCGAAGGCACATGGTCTCTATACGAGAGGTCATGAGTTCAAAATCCAGATAGGAGAAATTATTTGTTATAATAACAAAAGTATTAAATAGTTGGGTGGTTTGACATCCAACTTTTATTTAAAAAGATGGAGGAATTATAATTTGAGTGTTTTAATGAGAAAATAGGCAATTTATAATATTTCAATGAGTATACCGACGATTCTCTCTTTTTTCTAAGATCATGTCTAAGAGGGCTGGTCTCAAGTATTGCCACTTATTATTTTTTTGAACATATATAATCTCGAGCGAATGTTATGAAAACAAATATATCCAAGCTCTTTCTTCACTTCAAAAAAATTGAGGTTTTTTCTTGTCAAGTTGTTAAATTGTACTTCTTTTTATCTTTTTTTTTTATAGCATAGACTTGAAGCCACATATTTTACTCGATAATTTAAATTAAAATTCCAACTAGTTTTCGCTTTTTTTTATCACAATTAAGTCATAACTCGCAATAGTGAGAAATATATGATACTATATCATCAGACCATAGTACCAGTAGCACAATAAATCAATATAAAATAACAAAAGTCGCCATGCGACACATGATATCGAAAGTAAGAATAGTTCGGAGATTTGGCATAGTAATAAAATTTACATAAGATTTTTAGCACAGTATGCTAGATTTTCCGTGTTGATTTGGTCCAGATCTCAACAATTAGTTTAGTAGTAAATATTAATAAGATAAAATTTCATCTATATCCTTAAAAAAATTCGAGACGCATAAAAAATTTCATACAAATGGCACTGCGTGTTTTTATCTAATATATTCAACAAAAATGCCTTACGTATATTTTAGTTACTAGTAATAAGAGAAAAAAATAGTTAATTTCTTTAATTGTGACACATACAAATGTCATTGTGTATGCATTATAACTATATAAATGAACTCTCACAAACTAGTTAATTAGGAGACTGAATATTTCTGTTATACAAACTACATTTTTCTTATTTTTAAATAAAGGGTAAAATGTGAAGTTTATAATTAAATTTAAAATGAGTTGTAATAGAAAAGACAATAAACTGAGTAAATTTATGAGTTCTGAAAATTTTGGAAGGATGAATTTGAAAATTGAGTTATTAATTTTAGAAGGAAACATAGGTAATTTTAAAATCTTAAGGATATAGCTGAAATTTTCCCTATTAATAAGAATAGAAGAGAAGGAAAAATATTTCTCTAGCTTCGCTTGACATCACTGACTCCTTATTTTATTTTCCTGCTGTTTAGGAAATGTTTTAAAAAGACCCAACCAAACGACCAAAATTCCGTGTTTGCTGCAATCACTCGGAAAATTAGAGACCCCAAAAAAAAAAAAAATCAAAATAATCCCCTCCGAAACGTACTTCCGGAATATATTATATTTATATATTATATTGGGGAGTGAAAAGGGTTTGATGGATATCAAATCAATTTTATCAGATGTTCGGCCTCGATCGTTCAAACCACATCGAGATTCGTGTATCCGGTTTAGATTCAGGAGAAGTTCACAAGTATAATTTTCACACGAATGATGCTAATAGAACGAGCCAGTCTGAATATAAGACTGAATTTAATGTGTTGCCCATCAGATACCCCGCTGCTATATGATATTGACGCTCAAAAGTCAAAAGTGAGAAGATTATCAGCTAACATGGGCCTTCATTGGGCCTTTTTGGGTAATTAATAGAATTTTTGTCTTGATGCTGTAGTTCCTCTCTGTTTTATCTTTCCTCTCCCAATAAGGCAATAACTAAGATGCTTCGAACTTCATTTTAAGTCAGCGCGCGCACACACCTCATTCACGTTCACGTACCTGCAAATTAAAAGTTCATTCAGTCGTCAGCAGAGGCGGAACTCGACTTTGTGTATAGAGGGGGCTAACCGACTAAACATCATATATTTAAAAAATATTATAATAAATATCAAAATCTATATAACATGAGATAATATGATTTTTCACAATTTGATTTTATAAAGTTACAATAAATAAATAACACCAATAAATGACATGTTTATAAAAAAATAATAATAATAACATATTCATATATCTTCCTTATTTTAAATTTTTGTATAGTTTACTATTTCTGCTTTTTAATATGCGGCTTCTCTTTTCTTCTCTTTGTTTCTAAATTTCTAAATTTAAAAAGTTAATAGAAAATAAGTTTTTTAGAATGTATGGCTATTAGAAAGCAAAGAAATAAAGGTTTTTTTTTTAATTTAGAATGCACGATTAGAGAATCCATGGCTTCCTTATTTTAAATTTCTAAATTTTCAATAATGAAAGAAAAGATAATTTTTCTGCTTTTTTTTCTTCTTATTTTAAATTTAGAAGTTTCTTCTTTAAAAAAAGGAGGCCTAATGGTATAATTGAAAAATAAATAAATTATGTAACCATGCATTCTAAATTTCAATAACTTTACTTCTATTCGGACCGCTATTATTTTCCTAATTGATTTTATTTTGTACATTTATATATTTAACAACTTTGCAAGTCAGTTGTTCATGTAATCTGATAAGTTGAAAAATCAAAGCAAAAGAAGAGATATGTTACTTTTACACATATGCCCTTTAAATTTTTTGTATTATTACTGGGGTGGCTAGTACATATAAAATAACAATTTTAGTAAAATTTCTTTGTACCTGTTAACAAAAATTAAAAACCATGGGGTTTACTTAGCCACCTTTATATTGCACTACCTTCCGCCCCTGGTCGTCAGAATTTGATCTTGATTCTTCACTTTCTATTGTTGTTAATTTGTTATTATTATTATTGTTGTTGTTGTTGTTATTATTAAATAGTAGTCTAACTGTCTAAGTTACTAAAATTTGAATCATGTGGCTTTCCAATTAGACCAAGAACTTGCCTCTGCTTTTCCAAAAGAGAAGTTACCTCCTGGGTAAAACATAATTTCTAAGAAGGCATGCTGTTCCGAGTATTTTTATTTAAGATAGAGAAATTATAATTTGAGTGTTTTAATGAGAAAATAGGCAATTTTTAACATTTCAATGAGTATACCGATAATTCTCTCTTTTTTCTAAGATCATGTCTAACACGGCTGGTCTCAAGTATTGCCTCTTATTATTTTTTGAACATATATAATCTCGAGCGAATGTTATGAAAACAAATATATCCAAGCTCTTTCTTCTTAAAAAAATTGAGGTTTTTCCTTGTCAAGTTGTTAAATTGTACTTCTTTTTATCTTTTTTATAGCATAGACTTGAAGCCACATATTTTACTCGATAATTTTAAATTAAAATTCCAACTAGTTTTCGCTTTTCTTTTTTTTATCACAATTAAGTCATAACTCGCAATAGTGAGAAATATATGATACTATCATCAGACCATAGTTTCAGTAGCACAATAAATCAATATAAAATAACAAAAGTCGTCATGCGATACATGATATCGAAAGTAAGAATAGTTCGAAGATTTGGCATAGAAATAAAATATACATAAGATTTTTAGTACAGTATGCTAGATTTTCCGTGTTGATTTGGTCCAAATCTCAACAATTAGTTTAGTAGTAAATATCAATAAGATAAAATTTCATCTACATCCTTAAAAAATTTCGAGACGCATCAAAATTTCATACAAATGGCACTGCGTATTTTTATCTAATATATTGAACAAAAATGCCTTACGTATATTTTAGTTACTAATAATAAGAAAACAAAATAGTTAATTTCTTTAATTGCGACACATACAAATATCATTGTGTATGCGTTACAACTAGATAAATGAACTCTCACAAACTAGTCAATTAGGAGACTGAATATTTCTGTTTTACAAACTACATATGTCTTATTTTTAAATAAAGGGTAAAATGTGGAGTTTATAAATTTAAAATGAGTTGTAATAGAAAAGACAATAAACTGAGTAAATTTATGAGTTCTGAAAATTTTGGAAGGATAAATTTGAAAATTGAGCTATTAATTTTAGAAGGAAACATACGTAATTTTAAAATCTTAAGGATATAGCTGAAATTTTCCCTATTAATAAGAATAGAAGAGAAGGAAAAGTATTTCTCTAGCTTCGCTTGGCATCACTGACTCCTTATTTTATTTTCCTGCTGTTTAGGAAATGTTTTAAAAAGACCCAACCAAACGACCAAAATTCCGTGTTTTCTGCTATCACTCGCAAAATTAGAGACCCAAAAAAAAAAAAAATCAAAATAATCCCCTCCGAAACGTACTGCATGTGCTTACGAGCAGACCGCTCGTTTGAACTTTTGAACTCGGTATTATCAGTTTTCCTCTCAACACGGTGTCTCAAATATTAAATTTTGAACCTCGTAGGAAAAATTACAAACCATTAGATTTTGATATAGATCATTATTGACAGCTTTGTGAATATGAAGTGATGTGTGATTTTTCAAGAACAATTATGTTTTTCATGTCCAAAGACACTTCAAAATGAAGATGAAATATAATAAAATAAAGGTGATGTAGATTGTATGTAATTATTTTCTAAAATAAAAACATAAAAGTGAAGACATTTTCATACCTCCGGAATATATTATATTTATGTATTATATTGGGGAGTGAAAAGGGTTTGATGGATATCAAATCAATTTGATCAAATGTTCAGCCTCGATCGTTCAAACCACATCGAGATTCGTGTATCCGGTTTAGATTCAGGAGAAGTTCACAAGTATAATTTCCACACGAATAATGCTAATAGAACGAGCCAGTCTGAATATAAGACTGAATTCAATGTGTTGCCCATCAGATACCCCGCTGCTATGATATTGATGCTCAAAAGTCAAAACTCAAAGGTGAGAAGATTATCAGCTAACATGGGCCTTCATTGGGCCTTTTTGGGTAATTAATAGAATTTTGGTCTTGATGATGTTGTTCCTCTCTGTTTTATCTTTCCTCTCCCAATAAGGCAATAACTAAGATGCTTCGAACTTCATTTTAAGTCAGCGCGCGCACACACCTCATTCACGTTCACGTACCTGCAAATTAAAAGTTACTAAATTTTAAGTCAGCGCGCACACACTTCATTTTGTTGTTGTTGTTGTTATTATTAAATGGTAGTCTAACTGTCTAAGTTACTAAAATTTGAATCATGTGGTTTTCCAATTAGACTAAGAACTTGCCTCTGCTTTTCCAAAAGAGAAGTTACCTCCTGGGTAAAACATAATTTCTAAGAAGGCATGCTGTTCCAAGTAAGTAAGATCCAACATAGACAAAAACAGAGAGCACCTCAGATCATATATTATTATGAAAATGTCTATTCTGGAGGGGGACAGAGAATTCAGCTTATTGATATATTACAAACGACCGTGTCTCTTATGGAAATTTCCCATAAATAGACACATCAGCTTATTCAAAGTGAGCAGGAACGGTCAGTGAACAATGGAAAAAAAAAAATCTTGTCTATATATCCTGGTTTTTTAAAAAGTAAGAAAGTAATATTTTATTTTAAAAAATCTGACAATATTGTATCTATTTTCTGATCTAATATATATATAGCCTCACTCATATGTATACGTTCATGCACAAGTTATTCTGAATCCATGCATTCAAACGACAGAAAAATATTGAAAAAATGTTTAAAAACCAAAATTTTAAGTACCAAATTAAATACGCAGTCTATATAAACTCATAGCACCAAATATACATGCGTTCAATCAGCTGTCTTGATACTTGGAAAAAAAAAATTCAACATTTCTAGCAGTTTAAAAACACAAAGTAGATCAGATCATGCATATATTATTATGAAAATGTCTATCCTGGCAGGGGACAAAGAATTCAGCTTAGTAATATATTATAAAACAGCGTATTTCTTATGGAAATTTCCTTTATCTAGTACACGTATGTCAGTATGTTCAAAGCGAACAGGAAATTAGTGAATGATGGAAACTTTGTCTGGGTTT
Organism: Carex arenaria; assembly: GCA_964058825.1. Lineage (NCBI taxonomy): Eukaryota > Viridiplantae > Streptophyta > Magnoliopsida > Poales > Cyperaceae > Carex > Carex arenaria. The sequence continues at coordinate 850,487 of CAXKVW010000363.1, read as the reverse complement.
TTACAATAATAAAATTTAAATTTAAATTATTTTACAACACTTCTTTAAAAAAAATATTTACAAAACTATATATATAAACTAGTATACATATACATATGTTCACAAGTCATTTTGAGCTCATGCATTTAAATAACCGAAATTTACTTTCAGGTCTGAATCCAAGCTCAAAACTTTCTTTTTTGGTCAATTTTGAGTTGTTTTATAGATCCGAATTTGGTTAAAAGATGCTCATATGATGTGACCCACTACCAAAGATCAGGATCTGCCAAGATAGCATAATCTACATGCAAGATGGATCCTCTGCGGTGAATTAGGATGGCCACTGCTGATATGAGCTTTATATACATGTGAGAAGACTAACTGTAAATATATATATACACATCGAAATTTAGAGGCCGCAAAATTTTTAACCGCAGAAGAATCTACAAGAATTCAATGCAGGATCCAGATATAGATAAGTATTAATCATACTTGCACTTGACTTGAAGATATTCACCGAATTTTCCAACGAACCAAACATTTCTCGTACACGGTCCCACACTTGATGGAGATCATCCAGTGAATATGTACATTTGCTATGTACATGTATATTAATTGTCTGAGCAGTTGTACATGCAGTGCATAAGTATGAAAAAAATATTTCTGATGTGACCGTTGTTGTTGACCACATGCACTTGACCGTTCAAGTCAATTTCTATTCAAAAAACGGTGGTATATGTATCACTGGAAAGGAAATAAATCTGCTGCGATTCTTTGAATCGCTAGGTCCTGCGATTCTAATCTCAACCATTCATTTATTAAAGTACACAAATCTCAAAAGAAGTTAATCTTTGTGTACGAATCTCAAAATACATAAATGGTTGGGATTGGAATCGTATGGACCCTGCGATTCTTTGGAATTGCAGCAGATCTATTTCCCACTGGAAAACCATATATGCATACATGACCACAAATTGAGAAGAATAGAAAAAATATAACAACAAAACATGTAACATGCATGCATACGTATGAACTAAGAAATTTAACTTGTAGACTACGCTCTAACACCTTCCTTCCATGCATCTGCCAAACAATTTCATACTCTCTCTATGTTAAGGCTTCATGCACTAGCTAGGCTACTATATATACATGAATTCGCCTCTGTAAGAAACCCCTTTCCCCAAATCATACTAAAAAATTGCCTTATTCCATTAGATTCTCCAATTTAAACTTCTTACTTGAATTAGCAAATAGCTAAAAATGGAGGCCGAGATGCTCCGTGATGGTCCGGAAGAGGATCAACATCAGATGCGGCGCTTGTCATCGTTACCAACGTTAGTACATAATTTTTTTTATTTTTAACCTAGAATTTGATAGAGACATGAAAACATCTGTGTTAAATAGTGCATTTGCATGTAGGGAAATAAGACAGATCTTGGGCTTTTCTCTACAAAACAGCGTTGTCTTAACGTTGGAGCCTCGCCTTCGCGAACTGGTAAGCAAAATAATCTCTATTTAGCATACATGTGCACAAATAATAAAGGAAATATATAGTTACGTACATACGATATTTATCCGTGGTCAGTAAAAGTAAAAATTATGGTTTTAATTTAATTCTAATTTTTTTTTCAAATGCTTAATGAGAATACAGCCAAAAGTAAGCAAGAAAGAAAAGGGAAAATCAAAAGAAACTATAACTACACTAGATTAAATTGCATCTCTTCTTCCGGACAAGACAACAAACAACATATAGCAATATATATATAAGTTTATCTCATCTGAAGTTCAAGTGCTATAATTAGAAGAGCATGCAAAGGTTGTTCAGCATATGGAAATACGACTTTATTTAGTGATATATATAAGAGTACATCAGATATCCATACTAGATCTATATATATACATGAGGTGGGGAACAAGCAGCTGTCAAGTAAATGATCAACTCTTTTGGCATACTGCTTGCAGAGATAGCAGATGCTTATCTGATGATTTTTAATATGAACCACAACAAATAACAAGATGTATTAGACTATATTGTATGGTTCACAGACACACACACACACACACAGAGTATATATGTGCTTTACTATGCAGAGATCGACTTTGATTTATTGATATCCTTCACACGATTGATATAGGTACGAGAAGAGGTGGAACGTGCTCTCAGCCACATACCGTGTAACCTTGAGAGGTAAAATGCAATTCAAATATCTATCTTTTTTCTTAGAATATATATGAACTGAGTATATACTATTAAGGAGAACAAATCCTAATTTTCATTTCCATATTCACTTGTTTCATCTCAGACAATCGCAAATACAAATAACAACATCTCCAGAGGCACCTCAATACCAACTAACATTAAAAAACCCACCAAAAACCCCGATATTTGCCGGTGCCAAAATTCGGGATTTTGAAGGAAATCCGCTTCAAATCCTGCTAGTTGTTGGAGCCACCAGATCCCCTTATTATTCTCCATCACCAATCAAAATTGAATTAGTAGTTCTTGATGGAGATTTCCCTTCGCGTGATGATTGGACGAGAAGCGAATTTGAGCGAGCAATAGTGAAAGAGCGTACTGGTAAAAAGCCGTTGCTAACAGGAGATGTTAGTAACATTACCATGAGGGGTGGAGTTGCAATGATTGGAGATATCCAGTTCACAGATAACTCGAGCTGGATCAGGAGTCGGCATTTCAGGATCGGTGTCAGGGTTGTGTCAGGTAGTTATGACCAAAGCGCAATAAAAGAAACCATGACTGAGAGATTTACCGTCAAAGATCACCGTGGTGAATGTAAGTTTTTTCACCCTTTGCTATATATCTATAATTCTTTCACTCTTTCTATATATAAATATATATATATCATTTACAATTTAGTTGCTGTAAATTAAAGCTAGTTAGATACTATGGGGCCCCAGCAAATTAGTAATAATGAAACAAGTGAACCAAACCCAAAAAAGGCAAATATTTATACATAATGCATAAATATTACAAACCAAACTAATAGATCATCTCGCTGAGATGCTGACGAAATCCAATCAGTATCAGTCAACATATACTGGTAAATCAAAGAATTAATACGCAACAAGTATGTGAAATCATCCATAAAGGCACAATTCGAGCTTAAATATAGAATAAAATAGAAACCACTTGAAGGTTCTTCAAAATAAACTGATCTCCACATTACATCATTACATGACATGTAACATGACCGTTGCATGAACAATTATTGATTTCGTTTCATTTCAACTTTAAATAATATTAGATGGTCCCATCATGATCTGCTCTAACATTTTAAAACATAAAAACTTAAAAACACCAAACTAATTAAAATAGTAACAAGCTCTCTTATTCTGTCTTCAAAATTTGACCCAAGTCAGTTTAAGTGTAAAATTTTCTCAGCACAAATACCTGACACATGATATGTACTGTATACTTATGTACAGTGTACAGGAAACATTACCCTCCAGTTCTGACAGATGAGGTGTGGAGACTGGATAAGATTGGAAAAGATGGAGCTTTTCACATCAAACTCTCTGAAAACAACATAAACAACGTACAAGATTTCTTGAAGCTTCGGACCGTTGATGAAAATCGACTCCGCCATGTAAGATCTCAACTATGAGCTGATAATCATATTGTTACTATATAATCATTTTCAGAAAGATACTAGGTTCAACACTTCCATTAGTTTAATAATTCCTAATTATAAACTTTTTGTTTTATTTTCAGATACTTAACATGCCAAAACAAATGTGGGAAAAGGTAAATAATCACGCATCAACATGCAATTTGGGGGACAAAATTTACTTGTGCAGAGGTCAAAATGTCGCGATCTTCTTAAATTCAATTTGCAAAGTAGTACGGATTACAGTGAATGGCACTCCCTGCACATTCAAGGATCTGACAAAGAATTATAAGGTCAGCGAAGAAATATTATGATACAAGTCTCCATAATTGTATCTAACTATTTATCATATATTACCCACTCAATTAAAATAATATCTTTGTTGCCATTATGTCAATTCAGGACTGTGTACAGCTGCTGGTACGAGAGGCTTATGAGCAATGGGATAACTTGATGGAAGCAGATGAATTTGATGCAGATGTCACTTTAATCCAAAGTAAATAACATCTCATTTGATAATTTTTTTACTTCTCAATTTGATTTGATTTATTATGTTTTTCAAAAAAATTCTTTTATCTATTTTTTCTAAAGGCCAAAGTATGGGACAAGGTGGAGTGGGGCCAGTGCAATGGTATCCAAATAGTAGCCAAGACAGTGGCGTAATACAATATATAGGAGATGCCGATGAAGGCAGTTCTTCTAGCAGTTTCCAGTTTGATCAAGTTGGTTTAATGGATTGGAGTCATGACTTCAGCCAAATGCCTTGAAAATAATTAAACCTCCAAATGAAATGCTAGAAGGAACTTGTGACATGACTCAAATATTGGTAAATATTTTGTAACATAGGGAAAATATCAAAAAAGAAAAAAAGAAACAATGGATTGTATATTGTAAAGTGTACAGAAGAGTCAGTTGCCCTGGTTGCTTGCACAAGACAAGGCACAAAGTGCAACCAAATTGAGGCGTGTATATACCTGACTCTATGATTTCTAGTAGTAAGATGTGCAGTGTTTATAACTTTCTAAATTTCTATGTATATTTTCTTTCTTCTTGCACATATCAATGTAAATTTTGTAAATTGACAGATGTATTAAAAAATATATGTAGCAGTAAATTTCTATGTATATTTTCTTTCTTCTTGCACATATCAATGTAAATTTTGTAAATTGACAGACATTAAAAAATATATGTAGCAGTAAATTCAGTTTTATATTATTGACAGATGTATCATTGGATTATATTCAGTTTAAAAGTACTGTGGCCTTCGATCCCTTTCATTCCTTTTCAAGCATCGGACCCTTGATTTCTGACTTCTAGTAATGTACTAATTCATCGATCCTTGATTTGTAGTCCAAGACAAGAAAAAATGAATATCTAAACAAGTGAGGCTATGGTACTATGCGTAGCACAGATTGATCCGTATTATGGATTAATATCTTTATTTTCAAAGTTCAAATAGTTGATATGAACCGTTCAACATAATCTCCATATGAAAATATATTTGCAAATTAAATTTATATTTGTTAGATTTTTTACTATTTGTTTAGATGGGTAGAAAATCACTATAAAATTTGATCTATGATTACAATTTCATAATATTTATATGAAGATCATGTTGAACAATTCAGATCAACTATTTAAACTTTAAAAACAAGAATATTGATCTATAATACAGACCAATCCGCCCTCAACATAGTACTATAGTCTCACTCTATCTAAAATATCACAATAGCACCAAAAGTAAGCCGAACAAGAAAGAGAAACAAAGAATAATAAACACTTTACATCACAAAAAACACAAATTAAGCCGGCACATATCAGCACCGTAGTAAAAGAGTTCAGGAATCAGTAAAATAGTTAAAAAAAAAAAAAATCTCTGAGAAAAGAAAGAAATCGAGGGAAGGGTTCTCCCTAGTTATTTTCTCCCATCTAATTACTAGCATACCATACAAAAGAAATACTGCATCATATCAACAATATCCTCTTTGTACGGCCCCACATGACAGAGAACCAACTAGGCTTTCTTGGGATTCTCGTCCTCTTCAGGGTCGCGAAGGGTGCCAAACATCCAGTCCATCCAGACGGTGTAGTGGCCGTAATTGTGGCGGTACGTTGTGTGGTGGATGGTGTGGTAACCCGCACCCATCACCGGCCACACCTTCCCATGGATGCAATCATGGATGTTGGCTGTCCATACAGCCTCGCAAAAGAGCAAAGCCACGTGAGTGGTGAAGTGGCATGGTATGATGAACAAAGCAATCACATGCGGTATGGCTTGTAAGATACCGTCCAAGGGATGGAATGCAAGTCCTGCAAGAAAGATGGATATTTTTCATGCCAAATTATTTCGGCTGAAAAAGGTTGACAACGCCCTGCTAGCCCAAAATGCTTTTTTTTTGGTTGTTACAGAGTATTAATACTTCCAACTGGCTTCACTATTTTCTATGAAACTTTTGCAATAATGCCCCCATTATCTAGAAATTGCAGAAAAGATCCTATCTGCACTATATTTGAAAATAACAAGCAGCTTGGTATGGTATAGCATTTTACTTAATAAAAATAATAGGAAGATGCCTCAAACACTCAAGCCTATATAAGTTAACACTTGCTACCTTGTCTATTACTTGTATAAGAGTCAACTATATCAAGAAAGGTCCCCAATTTTCTTATATTGTTTTGTGACAATGGTGTTTAACAAAAAATACAGTCTGAAATAAAAATATTTATTTTTCTTAACAAAATTATAATGGCAAACTTTCAATTTTTTTGTCATTTATGTCAAATCAAACACTACAAGTTCACAGAAAATAAACAAACTAACCCGCAAAAGGAGAGAGTGTGTTCTGCTTGTTGTAGATGTGGTGAGTGGCATGGAGCCACTTGTAAAGCGGCTTAATATCATGCAACTCCCGGTGCATCCAATAAATGCCAAACTCAACAAAAGCCAGGTACACCGCCAGGTAGACAAAGTACATGGGCACGCCGACTTCACTTATGGTTGCGAAACACTGGGTCCAGCCAGACTCAACCATGTATTCTGAGATGGACGGCAAGGCAGTGTACCATGGCATAGCCTTCATTGTCACTATTATTTGCAAATACATGGCATTGTTTGTTGGTATTGCATCTGAAAAAAATAGTTGATTTTGATTATTCTACATTATACCTACATCACAAGTGTACGAGTGGGGGTAGATGTGATTAGAAAACCATCACGGCCCAGCTATTGATAACTAATAAGAAATCAGTACAGTACAGCGTGGGGCAAAATATCTCATGTCAATAATGGAAAAATTGTACTTATCTCAAGAGATCCCTTATGAGAAAATTAATGCTTTATGAGATTGTGCTAGTAAGGGTCACTAATTAATGCAACTATTTTCCATGAATTTCCTTTTCCTGGAATCAGATTATTTCAGTTTACTCAAGATGTGATAAAATATGCAAATCTAAGGGTACAGGGAAAACAAAATCAATTTGAACAAATTTCAATGGAAGATCCGATCTCTGATTAAAATACCTACGAATGCAATTTTATTTTATTTTCTTCCATACTCATTCCATTCTTAGATCTCAATGGATAAATTGGATGATGCCTACATTAAAGTATAGTACCCCCAACAATTCCTGAACTCTAACCACAAAAATACAAATCATAGAAACGAAATTAATTTTATAAAAGGATAAAGATGCACAATGCACATCCAGAAATGTCAATTTCAATCCTCGTCAAAATGCTGGTCAAATCAAATACATAATATCTATCCCCAAATGCATATAATAGTGAAGTAACCCATGAATAAAAAAAAAAACCAGCATTTCATCCAACAAACACTGTTATTATGAAATTACCATTCCTTCGAATAAACCATGAAAATCTTCTCGTTTAGAACAAAGCTGTACCTTTTGGGACATAGACATTGCGCTTCCAATAATAGATAACGAGGCACCAGAGGAAACCGGAGATGAAGTACACCAGCAAACCGCCGATGTAGTTCCTCAGCCAAGACTGGAAAAAGTGAGGCAAGCGCCGCCACGCTTCGCCGGGTACGATGTTCCCTAGCACGATCTCATTGTACCAGCTCGTCTCCGCTACGAATAGGTCCAGGTACTCAGTGGTCCCCGCCATGCGTCGGAGAAAGAGGCACGGGTTAAACTGTTACGGCGATTACTGGATCGCTCAATTAGTCGGAACGGGGAGAACGAAAGGAGCGTCCTTTTGGTTTAGATGTTTTAGAGCAGCCCAAGTGGTTTTGTTGTTGCGGCGTGACGTGTGCTGTTACTGTCGAATTGGTATCTTCTCCAGTTATAGAATCATTGGAGCGTCCAGTAGATCTTGGCCGTCTATTTGATGGTTGAGAAATAACGCTGACCGTGTTACTTTACGCTCGTTCTAGACTGTCTGATATAAAATGGACAGTCCAGATTTACTAATAAGATGGATCGAACTATGGATTACCAATTTACCATATATAGTTAACTAGTTCAACACTAAAGACACACATCCAAAGTCCTGTAGGCTGTAGCTAACAAAGAAGCACTTACATAACTTACAACCAAACACCGTGGCCCAGCTCACAGGACAGGACAGCAGCGCCTGACACTGTCAGAAAAAACTTTTACCGCTAGAGTGGTAAAAACGTTGTGTTGTTAGTAACATATTATGACTCTGTATTGTGTTTTAATCAAGTGAACAATTACATGTGTTGTGTTGTGATTAAAATATCGAAAATAGTCACAACACACAAATTACATCGTGTCCAAACGTGTCATATACAATTGTAACTGATTACGTTTAACTATTTTTTTTATAATTTAGATTAGTTTATTCAAGATTCACTATTTGATCAAGATCTAACAGTCATAATTATACATGACTCGTGTGACCACGTGTCGTGCCATGCTGTGACTAGATCTTTTAAGTGACGTGCCGTGTCGTGCCATGCCAAAATTTTAAAACATGACCATGGCACACAAATAGTCATGGCAGGCGAGTTATGACACGTAACAGTGTTACACATGTCATGCCATTCCGTAATGAAGCCAACTCTATCGTGCCTTTTTCTCACTCTGCCAGCAGCATCAATATAGGGCATTTGTTTTTTCTTGATGATTTTGTTTTGTCATTTTTTTTATCAGAATTTATTTACCTCGAAGGTATAAGAAGATTTAAAAATAAAAATAGTGATATGCTCAATAGAAATAGAGCTATGAAACTATCTCTTTAGTTTTTTTCACTTGATCATCAAATTACGGGTACCTATTATTCATTATGTTAATGTAATGGATTGAGAGGTATGATCTTGAACTTGGTTCGGCCTCCACAAATAAAGTACTTTTATCATATTATGGGATAAAGACGAGAGGAGAGAGATCATATACAGACTTACAGTGAAGGAGAGGAGAGAAAGAATAACGAGGGTATATTTGTTTATTTTATTTTTTAAATAACTTAATAAAAGGTTAAATAAAAAGAGAGAGAAGAAAGAAAATTAAATTTGCATGAGAACTTGGATATTATGATGTTTTATGAAGATATTGGCTATTTTGAAATTTTGAATGAATACACTAGATTTCCCAAAATATTAATATAGCTTACTGGTTGAAATTTTATTTTGTGATTATACTTTTTTGAAGGTCGGCAGAGCCAACAATTATATTGATAAAAAAAATTTATTTACAATAATTCTTATTCTATCTCTAATTACAAAAAATTTAAAATTTCACATGATGCCTTAAACTGAATTCATCAACTGAAAAACATCCAAGGCTATACAATTGATCAAACAATGCACTTCGCGATACTTGTTCGAAAAAGTTCTCCTGTTTCTCTTCCGCCAAAGCGCCCATACCCCAGCTGCCCATATAATACCCCAACGGTCCTTCTCAGTAATGGTCATAGCATGCATACCTCTCGTCCAAACCTATAGTATGCTTCGGTTGGTACAAAACGGGATATTGTGATTATAAATATTTGAGATCAAATTACAAGTGTAACACATTGCATTTTATGTTTCAGGCCATACAATTAAAATTAAAAGTAAACGAATCCATTTAAATAGAAGGGTTCATGAATTTTTAAATCGATTTGTTTCGTTCGTTAAATAATCATACGGTCCAAATTAAGTTAATATAATTTTACTTTTCTTCCAATAAAAAAATAGCATATACTCATCCGTAAAAATCGACTATTTCCAGATTTTGCAAGTCCTCTGTTGTTGTTGTTGTTGTTGTTATTCTTGTTAGAGAGAAAATAAAATAAAAATAAACCTATATTATGAAATTTCGAAGTTATTGGGGGACGCTGAGCCAGCGTTTCGATCAAACGAGACACACTGGCTTTTCCAATTGCTAAAAAATTCCAATTTTTTTTGAGAAAATTGGTTATTTGCCACTCCAAAACTTTCAAATCTGAAAAATACCATTACAAAACTATAAATCTGAAAAATACCACTCTAAACTTAATTAATTCTTAAATTTGCCACAAATACACAAATTTTATACTTTTTTTATTAAAAATTAACTGAAAAATACAATTTTGAGATATGTATTTCTGTATTTCCCTATATATCCTTCAGACCCCCTCATTATACGTATCTCAAAACTGTATTTTTCAGTTAATTTTTAATAAAAAATGTATAAAATTTGTGTATTTGTGGCAAATTTAAGAATTAACTAAGTTTAGAGTGACATTTTTTAGATTTATAGTTTTGTGATGGTATTTTTCAGATTTAAAGATTTTGGAGTGACAAATAACCAATTTTCCCAAAAAAAAAAAAAATTATGTTACTTTTTTGTGACAAGTGATTGACTATTGAGTGAAATATCTAAAAATGAGTGAAATACAAATACTCAGGAAAATATTTCAATCTGTGGACCATAGTATTGTTCCATAAGCTGAGATTCTAAAAATTTCCGTGCAAATAGCCAAATACCATATAAATAGTGCGGCTTCTCAAAATTCTCAGCTTAATTATCAAATATAAAAATTGTTTTGACAATTTTTGTGTACATATAGAGTGAATATGGCTTAGGTCCAGCCTATGTTATATAGATACGAGTACACAGATATGATACAGGATATAATGATACGATAATTTTCAACACAATACGGATATCAGACTATACTATAAGGATATTAATACGACAATAAGATACGTATCAGAATTAGTTAGTGCCAAAAGTCAGAAGTCAGAGAAGTGTCAAAATCTCATGAAATAGTGCAAAATACATATAAACAGTGAAAATAATTTCAACGAATTAGTACAATAGTGAATTGGTTCGAATTTGACTGAACGATTCGCTCCTACGCTCCGTAATCAGTGGATGCGCTCGTTTCAGTAATCAATTAGAAAATTCTTTTTCTTTTTTTTGTCATTTATGTAATTTTCAGATTTCTATTTTTGAAATTAACGGTTTATTTATTTTTGTTTCATTAATTTGGTGGTACCCAAATAATATAATATACTATAAGTTGGACCACACACCACCACAAAATTGTGGATCTCTCAATTCGATATCCATTTTTCATGAAATTGCATGATGGCAGGTAATTCAACATAATTCAATACTATCGTGATGTAATATCACAATATTATTCTAAAATCATAGGATTATATTTTTTTTTAATTGTTCAACCTAAAATAAACTCACTCCTATATTTTGTGGGTAGATTGATGTAATGTGTACTTTTAAATCGAACCTTTCGGACTAGTAAAATAAAATCCTACATTCAGTTAAAAACTAGCAAATATGAACTCCGTAGAGAGTACTGAATATGTAATTAATTATAATTATATAAGTTTTCTTCAAGAATGATTTAAAAATATGGATTAATTTATCGGATTTTAACGTACCCATAGCTATAGATTTAGACTCCTTTTTAGTACATAAGTCAGGGACCGAATTCTCTGCCTCCCAGGAGGCAGAATTTTTCTGCCCCTGAGTCACTGACACGTGAGCTCACACCAAAACTAAAAACTAATATTTAAATTTATAAACACATCTGAACCCACATGTCAGTCTCATTGGGGGCAGAAAAATCTTTTGTCGCTCATAAAATCTGGCACTAACTAAAAATAATAGATGAGTTAATTAGTGTGCCATGACTCATTAAATTTATATATATAATTGCATCTCCGATTAAAGAAAATAATATGAGATGCCTCATACGATATACATAACATTAGACATGTCACATGATGAGTTAATTAGTGATTTTTTTTTCAAATGAATGATAATTTTTTTTTGCTGAAAATAGATGATAATTATGTTCCAATAGCATGAAAAAAAACAGTCAGTTGAACAGTACTTGATAAATGTTTGACCCCGAAAGAATGAGCAAGTATTTAAGAAGAACACTCCTAAAAATATAAATATTTGTCCCTACAATATTTGTACAATGTAGCTCATTAATTGCATTGTCTAATATCATACGACAGACGGACTAAACAGAGCCTTAAAAGAATACAAACGATTCATAGCCGATTAAAATACAACAATTTGATGTCATTTGAAGTTTTGAACTCAAATTTAACCCAATGATGCATACAAAACCGGGGGATTTTCCATGTATTCTACAGAGAATTACTGTAGACGATTTTCACAAGCGGTATTCCGCTGGCACGGGCGAAATCTGTGGACTACACGAACCATCCACCGTTGGATTAAATCTTGCGCACGAAGTTTATAGCGATAAACAGAGACGAGGTACTGTCAGGTGTCAGCAACCGCAACCAGGGTCCGGATCCCCTAATGTAACCCAATTTTTGGGTTTTGCATCGGGACCATCCGATTCTAATCTGTCGCTCATGATCATCTCTGGATCCGAATTCGCGTCTCGGGATATGTGCACTCATTACCGGATGGATGATCTCGGATTTGAATCAGACGGTCCCGATTTAAAACCCAAAAGTTGGGTTACCGCACTGGATCTGGATTCCTGCAACCATGGGCCATGGCCATATCTGACAAAAATAAATCAAGAGATTCTTTCGACAAAGTTCGCATCAGTCACGAGCCATCTGTCGTTTTTAGTTCTTTCTTTTTCCCAGCAGTATAAATTCACTGGTTGATTACGGGAATATCTAGACTTTCACTTTTGATCCGACGTTCGTTATCAATCCAGTAGAATAGCTGTAAAATTAGAAGGGTGACGTTTAATTGGGATGTTGTCATGTTGAGAATCTCTCTCTATCTCTCTTATAATTTTATTTATTTTGTTAATCTGCATCGCCTCTGCATCTGGCCGTCATTTTTAAATATATCTAAAATTAAAAACAAATTACCAAATATATCCACAGAAGTTGAGTATTATAAGAGCCTGTTCGGCTGCAGCCCAGGAACAGGAATAGGCACAGGAACGGATGAATAGTAAACAGAAGGTTACTATTCACGTGGGGAAAAAAAAATCAATTGAACTGAATTTTTTTTTTTTCCGCGTTAACAGTTATACGCGGGATTGCAGCCAAACAGGCCCTAAAAATATCCAAACCGGTCCTTAATTTTTAATAGAAACAGGCCAATAATTTCCATGTTCTCATTTTAAATTTGTTTTTTTTGTTTTTAGAAAATGATGTAATTTATTTATTTTTTGTATTAAATCATTAGAAAATTTCTTTTTATTTCTTTAAAATTAGATAGAATACTATATAATTTGATTTATTAGAAAGATTACAAAAAATAATACGGATCAATATTTTTCAGACCGGATTTTTCGCGACCGTAAGAAAAATTAAAATATTTCTTTGTGTATTATTAGAAAAAAAATGCTTTGAATCTGAGAAAAAAGTTTCAATGATGTCAGAACTCAAATCTGACACACTTGCGGAAAATTTTGTATTTTATCAAAAATGGAAGAATTCAAATATTTTTTGTATTTACCTAAAAGTCACTTTTGAACCGGGATCAATAACTCAAATTCAAAATATTTTTATTTTTTTCAATAACACACAAAGAAATATTTTAATTTTTCTTACAACCACGAAAAGTCTAATCTAAAAAATATTGATCCGAGTTATCTATTTCAATCTTTCTAATAAATTAAATTATATATTATTCTATCCAATTTCAAAATTTTCTAAATTTTAATAAAAAAAATAAAAAATTGCCTCAATTTCCAAAAATAAAATTAAGATAACATAGTTTTAAAAAAATTCTGACACATTTGCGGAATTTTTCTTTCAAAAATAGAAGAATTCACATTTTTTGTATTTATCTAGAAGTGACTTTTGAACCTCAATCAATAACTCATATTCAAAGTATTTTTATTTTTTTTCAATAACACTCAAAGAAATATTTTAATTTTTCTTATTACCGCGAAAAATCTGGTCTGAAAAATATTGATCCGGATTATTTGTTGTAGTTTTTATAATAAATCAAATTATATAGTATTCTATCTAATTCAAAGAAACAAAAAAAAATTTCTAATGATTTTATACAAAAAAATAAATAAATTACATTATTTTCGAAAAATAATGTTGTAAAATGCGGTTTTATTCATGCATGCGGAAGGCCACTACATACCGCATATGCGGTATGCGGTCGCATATGCAGATTTTAATTCGGATTTATATATGTGTATTTTAAATATAATTAAATTATCAAATTAACCTACTTAACCAGATTAATTAATTAACCAACTTATACAACCTGATTATACAAACTTTTAAAACCGATATCATAAATTAAAATAAAAAATTAAGAAACTAAGGAAAAACAAATCAGAAACTTAAAAAATGAGTAAATGAAGATATCCGGCCATGGAAATTGAAATTGAGAAGAGTAAAAATTATTCAAATGGAAGGGAAATAAATGCCGCCACATTCACGTGCATTCTTAAAAAAATATTTCCATTTAGAGAGCCACGTGGCCACACAAATCTACCGCATTTTAGCATATGGGCTGATACGTCCTAGTCTCGGTGGTAGGCCGTATTGTCCCGAGGCGGGCTCGAGACCAGAATTAGTAGGATGTACGTGTATGTGTCTTGAGTATTTGGATTCTGACTTATAGAATATTTTGTGTGGATTTGTGAACTCCTCCTCTCAGTCTGGCTTTGAGCTTTTTATAGGAAGGCTCTGAGGCTGTCGCTTAGTGTCGACCGAGAAGCCTGACAATGTTCTTACCAGACTATACGGAAGTGGTTACAGATATCACTCCATACGAGTGACCCGAGTTGACGGGCCAGACTTCTCGCGTGGCCTTCTTACCGGGCCTTTCGACTGGTTTCACCAACAGGCCCTCTCGGGCCTATCTCGGTTTTACCGGTAAGGAGGCCTTACTGAGCCCATTTTGATATCTCAGTTTTAGATCTAGAACAGAACTGATCTTGTTTGTTGTGTTGGACTAGGCCGTTTAGAGCATCTGTATCCCTGAAACTCTTAGAGTTTCTAAATAACTGTTAACAGAATTTTAGAAATTCCAGACTCTCTAAATTTCTAGATCTCTACATCCCTGAAATTAAAATTAGATTTTCTTAATTATCACATTAGCATTTAATTAAAACAGTATTAAAAATTAAGCGAATCAGAATTGATTATTTTGCCACGTCAGAGTTTTGAAACAGTTTCATATATATAAACTATTGAACAAAATTGCTAAATATAAAATCCATCTACACCTTGAAATTAGTTTAGAAATTGCTAAGTCAGCTTTGAAACTCCAAGAGTTTCAGAAATGCAGATACTCTTAGAGCCGGAGATTTATGGCTCTATCATGAGCCACAAATCCGTACGATGAGGACCGCATGATATTTTTTGTGAAGTTTGCTACTGCAGAGGCATATGCCCGCATATGCGGGTCATGCTCCCAGCTCCCAGCTCCCGCATTTAACATCGCTGTTTAAAAATTAAAAACAAATAATCCGCAATATGAAAACTACAGGAGTTCAACAAATAAACAACGTAGATACTATTGATGGATAGTGAGTTGGGGGATAACTACAGTTCAACAAGTAAACAATACGACTTGCGAGTTGGTGGATAGAAACTTGCTGTTTTGTCAGGTGTGCATTTATTTTTTTAGATGTGATCCAACGGTGTCCGATATTATTCCTTTATTAATATAATACACGGTATTGATGTACAGTGTTTGTAATTAATAAATCACTGTTCAGTATATATAATTTGGACTTTGCTATTAACCTACTACACGAAATCACTAATCTAATATCATCACATAGTTTGTGTCCACTGCATAAACACACCTATACAAAAAAAAAAAATGAACCTGTGGGCATGAAGTGGTTTTTACCAAATTCGTATCACCTAAGCTAACAAAATATTTCTGTTTCAGACTGTCTGAATAGAATCTGCACCGATATTTAAGAGGTCCGTGTATTTCAACTTGAACCAGATTGGACCCGATTATGATTGGGGTGACTATTCTTTGCAGAATTTTGCGGTGCGGAGCTGTGTGGAGCTGATCGGACATCCCAGATTTACTCTCAACTGGTGAGTGCTCAGAATGATGAAGGGAGCAATATAAGTTTTGCTTTGAAATTTGTGTCAAAATCTTATTTGGTCCTCCGATCAAAATGAAAGGACCAGATTAAAAGAACTGCAGGTGCGGAGCTCCGCAGAGGATGTGATTCCATTATGATTGAACGATCTAGATCTAAAGAGAAATTTACGTTACCTTAGAGATATGGACTCGTTTTAAACACCCTCTCTCTCTCCTTGTCAGCTTAAGGCCAATTTGGCTGCTCTTCTTTACAAAGTATACCTACTCTACCTAAAGTTTGAGAAAAAAAAAACACATTAATTATTGGAACTTATTTGGACTTTGTCTTCCAATTCTTATAAATTAATTATGATTTAACAATCACCCAAAAAAATTATGATTTAATTGTACCATAATGTGTACATTTACATTAATGGTATGCCTTTGTCCAATGTGTGTCTACATAATCAAATGGGGGAGTGGGGGGTACTCGATGGGTAGAGAAGAAAATACGTGACACGCCGTGACGTGATGTGACAAACATGCTGTGATTTGGTCACGTGACATGGCGAATCAACTTTTTTTTTCACCTGATGTGACGTGACGTGATCAAAATTATAGCTGATTGTCATGTCACACACGAATGGTCACATCACGTCTGGTCATGCCGTGACATAAACAAGTCAATTATTTTATATTTTAATTTAAATTGTTGAAAATTTAGAAAAAAAAATATAAAAATATGATTTTTTTTAAATAAGTAAATAATGTTGCAAAGCTGTTATTTTTTTTAGGAAAGACTGTTTAGCATCTGACATTATTTTAAAAATTCAAATTACAAACATTCATTAGACTAAGTTAGAGAAAATAAAAATCAATACTATATAAGTACCACTATCACTTAACCTACACTAAATAAAAACCTGAGTACTCCATACATACTAAAAAAATTTAATACTAGATCTATGTTTTATACCGTGACGTGACGTATAATTTTCGCTTGAATGTGATCAAGTGACATGTGAATCACATCACGTAATCGACACACATGACATGACATGACGTGACTAGTCACGAAGTGACAAATTTTCTTCTCTATCTCTATCGATGGGCATAAAACTAATTTAGTCTGATGGTCGATCCAGACCGTTTAATCTGCGTCAATATTGTGCAGAAACTTAAAATTATAAATCGCCCTTGAACCTAACTGGATGCTCGAATATTGACGTAGATTGATTGACCCAGACTGGTAGGGGTGCAAGCGGATTGGATAATATCCAACCGTATCCGGATTCGTATCTGAAAATTTGATACAGATATCTGATATCTGAATATCTGTGCGGATACGGATACGGATATGGTTTTGAATTTTAATTATCCGTATCCAAATAGTAGATATATACCATATAGTTTAATATATATTATGAAAATATTTATGTATATATTTACGAATATCCTATATCTGATCCGTATCCGCACGTATCCGTCTAATATCCGATCCGTATCCGTATCCGAAAAATAAAAAAAAATACGGATATGATTTTACCACTATCCGATCCGTTTGCACCCCTACAGACCGGACATCAGACCAAATACATTGTAGAGTAGAATTTAACTTACTAAGCCTATGCCCCTTTTCGTTGTGGGGATAAAATTATTTCGTAAGATAATGGCTATATGATCTATCACGTATGCTGTACAAGTATATAAGAGGAATTATTTAATCCATGACCCGGGCTTTAGTTCAAAAGCTGAAACTATTTTTCCATCCATTAACATACAAATAAGGATATAGATCCTTATTTTTTATAAAATATATATTTAATTATGTCAAAATATAATAAATTACGGAAATACATTCGTATTTCTGTACCGACAATCATTTTAGAAATCACCTTTTAGAGAATGACGATGACAATTTTCTTTTGCTATTTTGAAAAACGGAAAATAATCTTTTCTAGATGTTTATTGGAAGAGGTAAAAAGAAATAAAATTAGGCTACGCTTCCACTGGGCTCTGTCCAGTAAAATAGGATTTAGATTTTAAGCCTTCGGTTGTATGACTCGTATTTATGCCTTAATTGGGCCGAGAATTAAGCGTAAATTTTAAGAGCAACTTCTATGAGTTAGTAAGTGGCTAATTAATAATTAATAGAGACGCCATTATTCTATATTTCTATGAGTAAAGCTTAGGTGTTATGGATAGAACATAAGACTTTCCATATTATGATTTCAAAAATATATCGTATAAACTTCAAATTTTGATCATAATGAACTTGTAGAATAACAATTTTTATTATTTTCAGAATTTTTTTACTATTTTTTATTATTTATGAAATATGACAATAAATGACTTAAAAATAAAAAAAAATTGTCAACATTTTAGACTATTTTTTTGCTATCTTTCATAAATCATAAAATTAGTAAAAAAATTCAAAAACAGTAAAAATTGGTATTATACAAGTTCACAGGGGCGGATCCAAGATTTTCGTCAGAGGGGGGCAAAAAAAATATCGAATTGGATTTAAATAGCTAATCGGATTAAAACCCATTAACTAATTAGGTATTTGATAAAAATAATCCTTTAACTTATACTTTATAATGCTCTAACTTGTAATTTATGATATTCTGACTTATAATTATAATTACCAATCATATTTCAAGAAATTTATTTTAATTTTAACTATAAATTTAACCCGAATTACCAATTAAACCTTCAAAGGGTGGCAAAAAAATTTTCAGAGGGGGACAAAGCCAGTCAGAACTGATAAATCCATACTAAAACTCAAAATCCAGGGGGGGGGGGGGGGGGGGGTGGCTGCCCCTCCCCCCCCCCCCCCCCCCCCCCCTCCTGGACTACACTGGGTCCGCCCCTGCAAGTTCATTATATAATCAATTTACTGAGCTACTTATATTGAAGTTTAAAGTTTATACGATAGAATAGGTTTGTAAGATCGTAACACGGAAGGCCTTATCCTATCCATATCACCTAAGCCTTACTCTTTCTATATTTACAAATAAATTAGTCTGTAAAATAATAAGATTTGAAATAAAAATTGTTTTTTAACTGTATGTAAATCATTACTTCGTCATAACGCGATCCACATACTTAATCTATTTTGGATTGCAAATATGGATCCACATGTCACTGTAGACTAGAGAACAACATATATGATCTCCAATACAGAGAGATTACAAATAAAATGGTAAATAAAAAAAAAATGCTCTGCCCCTCTTGCATCTACTTGCTCTTGTCAGCATGTGCATATTATTGCTTACAATGGGCTTGATGTACAGAGTAAAGTGCTAGGTTATTCTTATATAATCACTCTTTCCAAAGGAGCAGAACAACTTAACAGTAAATTTTTCGAATTGCAAGATGAATGATCAATAAATTATAAATATATGATACACAATCTTGAAAATATATTTATTTTTACTGAGTAAATTTTTCGATTGCGCACAATGGCTGAAAATAAAATATTACTTGTGCCTCTTGATTGTCAAGTTTGTTTCTCGTGTCAAACTACCAACATCAATGGTCAAGATATATTTCAGAACTTAATGTCATAAAAATATATTATTTTATAGTGTGATTAATGTTAGAGACTTCAAATTTCTCCAACAGCATGAGGTATTTTCTGATATTCTAGTATAATTGAGGGGCTTTAATTGAAATTTATCTAACAGGATAAACACACATGCTTTAGCAATGCTGGTATTCTTAATACTTTGATAGTCACAGAGTTATTTTGCCTCACTTTCCAATCCAAAATCCAAAACTAGAAAAACATTTATCCACAAGTAGCACAAAAATACTGAGAAAAGTTTATCAGAACACACAACCGATTTGTGCGCTTACAGGTTGGGCAAATTATGTTTATGATCTTGACTTACCTTAATAGATTTATTGTATGCAGTGTGGAGACAACATCTGGGCTCATGTTAGTTATTGTCCTAGTAAAGATTGATTACATTAGACATCAATTAAAAAGACAAACACAAAAGCTAAGCAAATGTTAGATTAGTACCAAGAAGGCAGTCCAGTTGCAGAAAAGTATTTGTTAAAAATCAGCAAAACTGGCAAGTAACAACCTAAAAGGGAGATTAGGAATGATAAAAAGAAGTAAATAATCAGGCATTGAACCATGCCGCACTTTACACTATACCTAGGGATGACAATCATCGACCATGTTGTAAACTTGTAATTTAGTTCAGTAATCATAGAGATATATGCACTGTAAGTACAAGTCTTGTTATTGACTTTTGCTCTTGCAATGGGATTGCACCAATCAGCTCAAGACGTCGGGATAGTCTCTCTTAAAGTATG
Source organism: Carex arenaria (assembly GCA_964058825.1). NCBI lineage: Eukaryota > Viridiplantae > Streptophyta > Magnoliopsida > Poales > Cyperaceae > Carex > Carex arenaria. Next base: position 830,112 of record CAXKVW010000363.1, on the reverse strand, counting down.
GCAGTTTTTGCTTTATTATGGCTTTTGAATTTATCAGTTTTGTTCTAGTTATATTTTTGCATTAACTTGTAGCAATGCAAGCAGTTGTTGTCGCTTAATAGAAATTCCATCCAGACGTCAAGTAAATTACAGCTGCTTGTATTAATCATCTGAACCATTTATTCACCTTACCTACAATTCTGAGCAGTCTGCATAAAGCTGCTTGTATTACCTCTCAGTATTGAACAGCTTAAGCAATTCTGAGCAGGAGAAGACATAATTTTGTCCTCTAATATTAATTCACCACTGGTGGACATCTAAGACAATTTTCAATTTAACAGAGGACCTCACAACTACAGAAAGAGATCAGCTAGTCTTCTCTTTAGCAATATGGCAGATATTGGTACCAGGCCTGAGTAACTAACTAATGCAATATCCAGGAGGCACCATTCGATGTGCATGGTGTCCACATACCTCATTCATATACCTCTAGCATCTTGAACTCTTCAAAACAAATATATCTTCAAACACAACAACAGCAACTCTACAATATCTAGTGGCGGTTAAAAGAGTAATATATTAAAAAAGCGCAGCATTAAGAAGTTAATTGGATAACAGAGCACACTGAATGTAGATACTTTCAGTTTGACAAAAAAAAATGAACTGGAAAAACAAAATAACATGTTAAAGTTTAGTTTCATATTTATCTAACTAGCTGCATGCACAAATCCTTCATTAGCAGACCTTCAGTAGTGCTACCTTCTAATATATCCTAGTCCCATAGCACTATTGAATCACATACTCCTAGAGAATGCATATGCACTGCCATCATTAGAATTCTTTATTCCTGTTATATTATGAAAAGTGTAATTAGTACACCTTACATCGTACTGCTGGAAGAGATAAGGTGGACTTCAGCAAGATATACTTCAACAAGTGAGCTGCATGTATGCATCTTTATTAAAGAGTTTGCTAACGTTATAAAAAAAATAATTTAACCTATTTTTTTACAAAACAATTATTTACAGTTTGCTTAAGTTCATTATATTTTCCTACCAAAGTTTGTTAAGTCTTCATTTGTTTTGAAATTTTACAAAAAACATTCCTCGGCAGGAGAAGGCATAATTTTGTCCTCTAATCTTAATTTACAACTTGTTGACATCTATGACAATTTTCAATTTGGGTAACTATTATATTGTACTTTCCAGTTTACTAAAAATTCCACATGCCAATCTAGCTACCAACAGCTAGCATTTGTGCCTTCGGCATGCTATTTCCTCTAAGGGGATGCTAGTTAATTTTGCGAGCACAATGATTGGTCAAACTGATACAAATGAACGTTGTGTGATTACATCAGTGAATGAGGATATCTGAGAAAGCATTTAATGATGGTGATCGCGCTTGTTGTCAAAAAGTATACTTATGACAAAAAAAGGTTTTGTAACTGCTAATGGAAAATTATGCTTTTGTAACTACTAATGACCATTTTGAAATTTGGATCAGTTAGAAAGCATACATATGTATTAAACGCTGCCAATGACATATTTACAGTGTTGTCTCCAATACACTAACAACAAAATATGCTTTTAGAACTACTAATGACCATTGTAAATCAGTTAGAAAACATAAAAATAGGCACTTTATGCTGTCAATGACATAACATACAATGCTTATCTTTTAAAAAAGGCAAAAGAAATAAAGATCGGTGCCTGTTACAAGCAGGGACGGTCATATTTTATAAATCCCCAGAAGGCCAGAACAGCTAGATCAGGCTAGGTGTAACCCACAAGGGCAATCGAGATAGGTCGAACCCTAAAGTAAATACTAAATTATAATTTTCCACCATCTCAATTTCTTGGCTATGTGTAACCCACAAGGGCTTATGTGGAACCACCATCCCACTTTCCAGATTAACCCGATTCAAGCCAACATGAAAAGACTCCATGGTCGGGTCACTCCGGTAATCTACGTCATAGTATATTTGATTCTCTTGCTTTTCATCACATTGCAGGATAATCGAATGCATCTTATTGAGAAAAAGCACTCGCTTTCCAATATCCTTCACTTCACACCATGTCTGCCAATCATCGCACCACTTATACACATAAACTATAGGCTCCGAAAAACATTTAATCATTCTGACTATAAGGGGTCCACTAGAACATGCATCTCCCACAAAATTTATATAATCACGAACGCAGAGGTGAAAGCTGAGTTTGGAAGGGAAGGTCCACACGGAATGGTCCTGAAGGTCATAAACAGATATTTCTAATTGACTATTCACATTATAAACGAAGTTATTGTATAATGCAAAATTCTCCACCATTGGACGCACATTTGACTTCTTCAGTTCAGTCCAGTGAGAATCTCCAATTCGACAGAAGGCCAACTCCCAATTTGATTCGGCTAATAAAAACAAAGCCACAAGAACACAACCAGTCTTGGAAGGAGTGCAAGACAAAGAGGCCTTTCGTATACAATATTCATATCCTCCATGCTGGTTGGAAGGAACAGACCCCTTCCTCAAAAGGTGGGCATCCAAAGAAGGAAGCTGCTCTATGCATCTTCCAGTAATTGGGTTCAGCAACGATACTCTGTATTGATTCTCTAGCACAAGCCAACCATGGGAGGAGCTAAGACAGTGCTTACCGCTTAGGTGTGGCAACTGAAACTGATTTATTTTTGACTGTGTGATATTATAGAAGGATACATGAGTATCAGATATATTAGGTTGATGGAGCATAAGCCATGGAAATTGGGGAGGGAGATGGTGTGGATGGGGCGTCAAAGCTGTTTGCCATGCCTTACAAACCGCTCTGAGATGAATGTATTCTGTGATGGTGGTAGAAGCCTTTTCCACAATGATTGGTAGCATATCACCTAGGAGATCGGCCCAACACGGTCTCATCTTGGTTTCATTCAATGGTAATTCACTTTCCATCCCTGTACTTTAAAAATAAAAATATCGTACATTAGCACTTAAAACCCAGGAAAAAAAACCCATAAACCATTTTTTTTTCAGAACACAAAACTTTAGGGCCTGTTCGGCGGGCCATTGGAAATGAGCATGGATGCGGGAATTGAACTAAAAAAATTACTGAATTTTTTTTTTTCCCGCGAAAACAGTGGTGCGACCGAACACGCCCTTATTAATCATCTAATTCTTGAGATTAAAGCAGTAAAATTTACACAACTGGTCTTCTAATTTTCGAGTAGCAAAGGAAGGTAAAAAAGTGCAACAATTCCTTGTTAGAATAGGAGCTTGTTCTAAGTTCTAAAATTGGGGCTGTACGTGTGGTGGAGAACAGGAAAGGGCTGGAACGAAAGAAGCAAACAAATAGCGGAGGCGAGAGAGACTTGCAACTTCGAATTGCGGTGACCGGTGATTACTCTAAATCCGAATCCGAGAGAGTAGCAGGGCTTCGTTCTGAGTGCGTTTTTGTCTCCAAGCAGAGAAGACGGGAGAAACTACTACATACTGAAAATTTAGATATACGCCAATTATAATTTCTTCAATTAGATATTTCTCTATTAAAACTTCTAAATTGGTTGATTATTTTTCTATTTAAATTTAACTATATTATAAATAATACTTATTTCTCAAAACTTTCTCTAAAAATATAACTATATTTAGATGGAAAAATAACTAATTTTAAAGTTTTGATTTAAAAATATCAACTTTAAAGTTATAATAGACATATATCTAATTGAAAAGGTTATAAGAGCGTACATTTAAATTTCTCTTAATTAAAAGGGAAAAATCAGAGAGAAGCAAATTGGGCTTAAAAAGTTTAATGGGCCCCATCAACTAGATCCAAATTCAGCTCGAAATTAAAACAAGCGATCTATTGCGAGTCAAATGCTGAAATAAAATTTGTAGCAACATCTAATATAAATGTGCTCTAAATTTACAAGATTTTCATGGTTGAATCAAGTTTGCACACTTAAGGTTACCGTATTTTGGCCTCACTACAACATAATTAAGACCAGGATAGACAAGAGATGGCCTCTTGTTCAATCGATATCTCCTTGCATTCTTTAAAAGAAATTAAAATTTATAAAATCTGGATGTTAATTATTTCTTATTTAAATATACGATTACACGTACCCCGCCAATGCTTACCTATTAAATTAAACCTAAAGTACTTTTTAACATTGCCACAAAATTAGGAGTCGAGTCAAACTTTTAAACTATGAGATCAAACGTAAATGGAAGTCAAATCATATAATATTTGCATGCTACCAATGGGGGTAATTTACAATATCCATACCATTTTATCTTAAATTATATAAAAAATTATTTATAAACGCAAAAATATTAAAAATGAATGGAGGTCAGTTGAACTCATGTATTGAATGAACATCCGCCTCTGCACAAAATAACATAAAAATAATAAATATCACATAATATCATGATAAATAAATAGTATTAAGTACGGTACAAAAATGACATTCCTCAGTGGCAGAATATCTTGTAATAAAGGGAATGAGGAATTCAAGGATTACCAAGCAAAAGGATGTTTAGAAATATGAGTGAGGCTATAATGATATGCATATCACAATTAAAAGCCTTCTTTAAAAAATATATCACCCATATATGTATAAACCAAGTGCAAACGAGGACATCAATTGCTCAAATGGTTTTCTAAAAATTGTGTGCTCAATCCAAGTGTAAAAGTGGTTTTTGAAATTGAGACACGAGGCGACTGTTAAGCAAAAGGAAGCCATATTCAATTTAGTCAAGTCTAAGTCATTATAATAAAAGGAATTGAAAATTTTAAAAACATCTAATTTAATAGTTTCCCACATAGACTGATAAAATAAAAAGGAAAAACTGTCTGGTCCAGATGATTTAGTGGGGTTACATGAAAATAAAACACTTTGAATCTCGTCTAAGCTAAAAGGTTGCTCTAACAATTTTCGTTGTGAAGTATTGAGAGCTTCTGAGGGAGACCATAACTCTGGATCTAAATCTAGAACCCAATCAGTAGTACCTAAAAGTTCTTTATAAAAAGGATGTAACATGCTGTTTCAAAATATCTTGATAGAAAATTTTAACGTTATTAATTTCTAGAGATAAATTTTTTTTTTTCCCTTTTAAACTTGGCTGTTGTATAAAAGAATATATTGTTTTGATCTCCTTCTAAGAACCATTTTAATTTGGCACCTTGTTGCCAATACACCTCATCATGATATATCTTATGTACAGAGGATTGACAATCTTTCCATTTATTTAAATCATGTTCAGATAAAGTTGAGTGGTCGGAATGGTTTTTCAAACTCCTCTAATTGCTGCAGAAGCACTTTCTTTTTCTTTTTTTGATTACCCATAATATTGGCATTCCAACCTCTCAACTTTTGTCGTATAAATTGCAATTTAAGTCGCCAATTATTTCCTATATGTCTAATAATGGAGTATTCATGCCACCATTTGAAAAACAAATCACTAAATCCTTCTTGCCACAACCAAATTTTCTCAAACTTAACAGTATTGTTTTACCTTTTAGAAATAGAAATTCTACTAGTATTTAAACTAATAGGATTATGATCAGAATGAGCCATTGGTAAATAATGAGTTAATGACTGTTCCAAGCAATTGAACAAAGAAATCTATCTAAGAGTGCTTTAGAGTCTGAAAAAATGGGCCTCGACAATGTACATTGTCGATCCGAAAGAGGCAGAGCTATTTATTAAACCTAGCACTTAAAATGTGGTTATAACTATTTCCTTGCTTTTCTGATCTGTCTAATCATGTTAAAGTCACCACAGATCAGCCATGCCTCAATATTCATATTTCCTAAAGTGTCTAATTCTTTTAAAAATTCCATCCTACTATGAGATGCAGGCCCATATACTGTTGTTAGGAGTCATTTAAAATCTTCATCTAAATTTTTAATGAGCATAGAAATCGAATAATCTAATATCCACATTGAGTAACCGAAAATTTGGATTCATCTACTCCTAATAAAATCCCTCCCGATGTGCCTACTGAGGGTTTATGCAACCAAAAAGTAATTGTAGAACTAAGAGCTCCTAAAGTTTGTTGTTTAAAATTTTCCTTTCTAGTTTCTTAAATGCAAACTTAATCTATCTTGTTATCAAAAATAATATCTTTTAAGGCTCTTCTCTTAATGGGATTACCCATCCCTCTAGCATTCCAATTAGGAATATTTACCATAAAAACCAAACTTAATCCCCAGAAGGTATCACTAGTACCTCCCCACTAATATCTGAAGTACCAGCTCCTTCACCTTGATTCGTACACTTATCTAAAATGCTGGACAAAACTGATGTAAAAGAAGAGCTAGAAAGACTACGAAATTTTCGAATTACTTCTAATCTATTATCCTCAGTGGCACCAAGTAAAAAACCACAAGATGAAAACATACGAGCAACCTCTTCATCAGAAAAGTTAACATACGAAAAATTATCAATTAAAGGATTTTTACCTTGAGATGCGCCAGAAAGTCCACGACCTCGACCTCTACCTGCTCGAAGAGGCCTTTCTACCCCACGAGCTATACTCTTGTCCTTGGGGTGTTTGTTGAATCGAGGCTCCTCCAGCAGTTGAGTAGGCATGGCAAAAGGTCGAGAGGTATCATCCTCAGAATCAGAGGAGGCTGTTTCGCCATCTTTGTGACCTGCCCACTGATCCCACACAACTGCAGATTTTCCCTTGTCTGCACTGAGAATTGCAAAGCGGTTGGAGTTTGCACTGTTGTTGTTCTCAGCCGGGGTGTCAGAAATAACTATACCCACAGGAGTACAGGACGGTCTTTGCACTTACCGACAACCGGATTGAAGTCTGTTCCAACAATCAGTTCGGCACGTGGTGAATCAGATGGGACATTACTAACACAAACCGGTGGATCAGATATCGCATCCCTAGCAGCAGCAAGAATGACTGGAGTAGTCTTCGTAGTTGCAGCAGGTATGACTGGATTATTCGTCGCTACAGGTGTCAAACGAGGTAAAGAGGATTGAGGTGGAGATTGAATAGTACTCCATAAGTCTTATCTATTTTCATAACATGAATACTTTACGAATTATCTAATCCTGACAGATTAAAGCAATCAAATTTAAACTGAAAGCAATTGCATTTTGTATTTTGATATTCAAATTTCTAGTTGCAAAGTAAGGAAAAAAGAAAGTGCAGCAATTCCTAATTAGAATAGGTGTTTGTTCTAACGTGTGGACAGGAACGAGAGAAGCGACGAAAAGCGGAGGCGAGAGAGGACCTTCTGACGTAAGCCCCGCCGGGCATTGCATTTTTCCGACCGTTTAGGAGAGGAGAGGAGAGGAGATGACAAGGCTAGCTGTTTTTATTTTATGGGTTAATTGCGGTGATTTCTGTGAATCCGAGGGTGTATGGAGGACGAGGGCCCGAGGCCTCGGGGGTGTTTTTGTGTACGCAAGGAGAAAAGAGGAGCAAAAAGATCGACGGTGGAACCCACTAATTAAAATCTTGGTGAAATCAGAGAGAAACGAATTGGGCCCAAAATAATTAATAGCCCATTAGCAACATCCAAGTTCCGCTCGAAATTAAAAACTAGCGAGTCCATTGGAGATAAGATTTGGTCCAAATGGGTTTGGAAACAAAAAAAAAATAAAGTATGATTAAAGTCCAAAAAGTCGATTCAAAGCACTCAACATTATTTTCATATTAAAATTTTATATTATTTTAAAAAAAATTTACTATTTTTTAGATACGTACAAAATCACTGTTTTTGGACCGTTCAGAAATAGTAATGTTGTACGTATCTAAAAAAAATATAAAATAATTTCCAAAAAAATATATAATTTCCAAAAAAATATATAATTTGATCTTTGAGCACATTTTAATATGGAAATCATGTTGAACGGTTTGGATCGACTGTTCGAACTTTAATCGTACGATTTTTAGAGGCTTTGGACGGTGTCCAGTCCAAAGCTATTTGGACCAAATCTTATTCCAGTCCATTGTGAGTCAAATCTTGGACGAATTCTGCCGATTTTTTTAATAATACCCTTAATTAAATAAAAACTAACAAAATGCCCTCAGTTTTTTTTTTATTTGAAACACTGTCCTAACCGCCCCAAAAAATCTTAAAATAAACACAGTAAACTATTTACTCTAAAAAGAATGCTTTATAAATTATATTTAAAAGGGTTTGATTGAACTACACGGTCTTGTTACCCTTCCAGCATATTACACTTTTAAATAAGATGTTTTATAATGTATTACACTTTTTATTATACCCTCAATGGGTTTGCTTTTGCAAAATAACATGCTTAGGTCCAATTTCTTTTTCCTACCAAAGCTTGTTAAGTCCCTTTTGTTTTGAAATTTTACAAAAAAAAAAATGTTCCTCTGCGCAAGAAGACAAAATTTTGTCCTCTAATCTTAATTTATTAACTGATGGAAAAAAAGAATCTCGCACAAATTTCAATTTGGGTAACCAAAATTTTGTTCTTTTCGGTTTACAAAAAAGCGCCAGCATATGTTATGAAGGCATGTTAATTTTGCAAAACCAGTGATTGGTCAAACTGATGCAGATGAACATTGCGTGATTACATCAATGAATGAAATATCCCAGATAACATTAAATGAGATTGTGCTTGTTGTTACAAAGTACACTAAGGACAAAATATACTTTTGTAATTTCTAACGTCAAAATATGCTTTTGTAACTTTTTAATGACCATTTTAAATCAGTTAGAAAGCATCTATACATAATGCATTAATATACATATCGAGCTAATTGAACTCTTCAAAACAAACACAGATAACCTCAAAGACAATATCGAGCACCAGTTGATTGAGTAATCTATTTAAAAAAAGCACAGCACCAGGAAGTTGATAGGACTATTAAGCATATTTAATATACATACTTCTAGTATGAAAAAAAAAACAGAAGAAAAAAAAGGGCTAAATTTCAGTTTCATATTTCTCTAAGAGAGCGCATATGCACTGCCGTCACTAGAATTCTTGAATCCTGTTATATTAAGAAAAGTATAATTAGTACATCTTACTCTTAATGAAAAACCTTAGCATTTCAAGTTAAGAACTGCCACATGCTGGAAGAGAAGCTCAACTAGACTATGTTTTCTCCAAGCATTTCAGGTTTGATTATGTCATTAATTTGAAATAAATTTAAACATCAATAGGAAATACAGGGGAAGTTTCTCAAAACTACACTAATTATATAAGCACACCTCTCTCAAACCCGGAAAAGAGGCAAACAACATGTTTTGTCTTTCCCTATCTATGATCACTAATAGTTTTACCCTTTATTTTTCTTTCAATCACACTTGTACAGCAACTGAACATACAACACGTAAAATAAAAAAGTTCCCTAGATCACATTAACACATCAGCAAGTGCGGTGCATGTATGAATATATCTTTACTAAAGAAAGCTAACGTTATAAACAAACAATTCAGACCAAAGCATAGGTTCAATTTATTTACAAAATAACATGCTCAGGTTCAATTTCTTTTTCCTACCAAAGTTTGTTAGGTTCCTTTTGTTTCGACATTTAACAAAAGAAATGTTTCTCTACAGAAGAAGACAAAATTATGTCCTCTCATCTTAATTTACAACTGGTGAACATATGGGACAAACTTAACAAGCTTGTTAACATTTAATGATGTTGATTGTGCTTGTTGTTACAAAGTACAATAACGCAAAATATGCTTCTGCAACTATTAATGATCATTTTAAATCAGTTCAAAAGCATGCATACATAATGCATTAATGCTGCCAATTACATAACATACGATATTTATCTATTTATTTATTTTTCATTTTTTTTAAAGATGAGTTAAAGATCAGTACATGTATGAAGCAGGGATGGTCTTACTTTAAAGATCTCTATGACAGCTAGATAAGGCTTGGTGTAACCCACAAGGGCAATCCACACATTGAATGAAACACATCTAGTGGGCCCGGTTTATGTCGAACCACCTTCCCACTTTCCAAATTAGCCCGATATATGCCAATACGAAAAGAGTCCATGGTCAGAGATTGCCTTATGTCACAGTTGCTGGGGTATTTTTGTAATTTCATGGTAAGACAATAGTATGCTCCATTCTCTTGCTTTTCATCACATTGTAGATTAATTGAATTCCTCGTATTAAGAAAAAGCACCCGGTTTTTAATATCCTTCACTTGATCCCAGATCTGCCGATCATCACACCACTTATACACATAAACCCTAGTCTTTTCACGATATTCACTAGTTCTTACTATAAAGGGCCCACTAGAATCTGCATCTCCCTCAACCAAATTTATCTGAACAGGAATGTTGTAGAAGTTGATATTGGAAGGGAAGTTCCACACAGAATGGCCCTGAAGGTCATAAACAGATATTATATTTTTAGTATTCACCGTGTAAACCAAATTGTTATAGAAAATGAAATCAATCACACTTGGAGCATCCCACTTCTTCAGTTCGGTCCAGTGAGAATCTCCGAGCTGGCAGAAGCCCAACTCCCAATTTGATGATGATAAAAACCAAGCCACGACAATGCAACTAAGCTTGGAAGGAGTGCAAGACAGACAGACCTTTTGTATGCAATTTGTATATCCTTCATGCTTGTCAGAGAGAACACCCCTCTTCCTCAAAAGGGATGGAGGGGCATCCAAGGAAGGAAGGTCGATGCAACTACTTGTAATTGGGTTGAACAACGACACTCTGTGTTCATGCTCAAGCACAAGCCAGCCATAGGAGGAGCCACAACAGTACTTGCCGCTCATGTACGGCAACTGAAACCGATATGTATTTGACCGAACAATATCATAGAAGGATACATGACCATCAGAAATACCAGATTGAGGGAGCATAAGCCATGGAGATTGGGGAGGGAGGTGGTGTGGGTGGGGTGTCAGGGCTTGTCGCCACGCCTTACAAATTGCTCTAAGATGAACGTATTGTATGTTAGTAGTGGAAGCCTTCTCAGCAATGATTGGTAGCAGATCACCTGGGAGATCAACCCAACACAGTCTCATCTTGGCTTCCTTCAATGGTAACAGCTTGGAATGGGACCTAGACCTTGAAGATGAAGAAAATAAATAATCTACTTTCCATCCCTGTATATGCTTTAAAAATAAAATTATCACTCATTAGTACTTAAACCCACACTATTAATGTCAAATGTTATCCTCCATAAACCACTCTCATTTTCAAAAAAACAGAACTTACTTCATAAATTATCTAATTTTGACAGATTAAGCACTCAAATTTACACCGAGTGCAATCACCTTTTGTACTTTCGTTTCAATTTCCACAGTGGATACGAATCATACGACTGGCCTTTTTAACTTTCTAACTGCAAGGGAAGGAAAAAAAAAAAAAAAGGTGCAAGAATTCCTAGTTAGAAAAGGTGATTGTTCTAACCTTGTGATGCGACGAATAGCATAGAGAAGAGAGGATCGCGTGAAGCCCACCTGCCAAGGATCGGGAGGGAGGGGATGACAAGGCGAATTGCGGTGCTTTGTTCGAGACTTCGAGTGCGTTTTTGCATATACGAGGCGAGAAGACGCCGAAAGGAGTAGAAATAAATTAATCAAAGACAAGCGATTTGGGCCCGAAATATTTTATGGGCTATCAGCAAGATCCAAATTCAGCTCAAAATAAAAACCTGCGAGCCCAATTCAGGTCGAATAGCAAAATGAAATTTGGAGCAAAATCTTATGTATAAATGTGCTGTAAATGTAATGGTGTTCAAACTAATAATGTTATTTCTTAAGTAAAAGAACTGTTATAATATTAATGCCTTGACTAGATCAAGGGCCGTTAGTGTATTTTATAATATTATTAAGTGCCTTTTACATTTATACCTAAATAATTGTATTCAGTTATGCTATTTATTCAATCTGAAATCAGACTGATTTTTTCTTGTAATAGTTATATTTGAATAACATATGTTAGAGACAACAAGCAAAAGTTATAAAAAAAAAAAAAAAAAAAAAAAAAAAAAAAAAAAAAAAAAAAAAAACAGAGAGAGAGAGACACACACTGACTGTCAAGGCCCAAGGGAGGTCTGATTTTACTAACAAAGTTTTCAAGGCCTTTCTCTTGCTCATGCCTAAAATAGGGACATGTAAGTGAAACAGTTAATTTATATTACACTTTAGTACGATATATAAATAATGGGTAATATCCACTATATTTGACAATATGATATTATTGGATCTTACAGAAGCAGCTTTTTTTTGGAAAGAAATAAATATTTTTAAAGAATATGATAGATGGCACGGAAAGAATTGCACCAAATGTGCAGTTCCTTTAAGAATTCGTCGAGGAACCACATCAAATATGCAATTCTTTAACGTGTCACGGTTTTTTGAAAATTTGAAATGTTGAATTAAAAATTATATGTGTCACATTAAGGAACTGTATTGAATTTATATGCGGTTCCATAACAAATTCTCAGAAGAACCACACATTTGTTTCTTTCATGCCATTAAAAAAAATTACCAACTGTGTGATCTTTAAAAAATATTTATTTCTTTTTAATATAAATAATTGGTAAAAAAAAAAAGTGTTTCCAAAAATTTCTAGAATCCTGGAAATGAGATCTCCTTTTGAAATTTTTAATAACTCTCTGATTGTTTAACATTTCAGAGAGTTACAGAGAACTTATCTGCAAAAAATTACTTTCAAGTTACGGAGATCAAACATCAAAAATTTCTTACGGAGAACAGTCGTATAAAATTTTCATAAAAAATATAAGAGTCAATTTTATATTGTAAATTATATAACAAAATCTTGTTAAATGTATGGAAATTTTGAAAATAAATAGGTGTTAATTGACCACCATTCATTGTGAGTGACTCCGTCTCTGATAAAACACGATGAGTCGGCTTGTAGACTAAACAGTCTCAGCCAATATAACAAGAATTTTTAGCTTAGAACACATCTTTGATAGTTTTGCCTTAACCCAACGTTCATTACCTCACTATTATTCTATGTTAACCTGTTAAATGTAATATGATGCGATTTTTTTATTTTACTTCAGTACACAATTATGTTAAAATTGTAAGCATATTAAATACCAAACATGACGGAGCTAAAAGAAACCTAAATTGGAGGAGGGACGAATAAATTAATATAATGTATTTTTATTTTACAAAGAAGGTAAAAAAAATGTATTTGCAAATATTATATTGTCTTAAGAACAGAAATAGAATTTTTCAATTTATAAAGAAATCTGACCATCTTCTATCATTGCCATCTAATAGCTTGATCATGATCGCGATCAACAAAAAATGAACTTAAAAATCAGTGATTTCTTATTTTATTTTTTCTTTCAAAAGCCAGTGGTTCCTCATTTTTTTTATTTAATTCTATATAGAGTAGTTTTAGTGCATGTTATATTTGTGTTTGTTTTAAGAAAATTCATATTAAAACCTCCTAAAAATATACAAATTATTCTATTATGGATCCTTATATTTACAATCTAACGGTTCTATTAGATCATAGTGTTGGCACATGTAGCGCCCGATTTTTTTTCTTGTGTTTGCACAAGTACTAATTTTCTCTATTTAAATTTGTAATTATAAATACCTTAATTCTGGATGTCTGTGACGTCAGCGATGAACAGTAACAGTCCATCTCTCCGCCATTGGATGCCCAGCGTATGCCTCAGATTATTTCCGCTGACGCCAACTTACGCAACAACTCCTATTTCATGCTCCATCTCGCTTCTGAGTTGTTTCCTCCGCTCTCTTGCTCAGCTGTACGCCGCGTGGCCCTCCCTTGGACGCGGCGTGCCCTCTCTACCAGCTGGTGCCATTTCTCCCGTCACCGCCAATCCCTCCCTGGACTTCATAGGCACCATCCAACACATCGGAGTCGGTTCTCCCATTATCCTCCAGCTGGTGCGCTCTTCCCTACTTCCACTCTTCCTTCACTTCGGGCGATTTCTCAACTGACCAACCTCACTGCCGTTCTTTCTTCCTCCTCGGTCTTCCCCTCTCTCTCCCTCATTCGGTAAGATCTAATTCCCAATTTACTGCTGCACAGACCCTACTGATTTGAGCAATTGTTCATATTGCTTGTACTGATTACGATTATTATCCCTTCCAGCTCCATATTTACCGAATTTCAGCAAAATTTCAAAGTAACAGCTGTTACCTTTCTTTCCTCCTATCCACCCTCAGGTAATTGCTACAGCCAGCTAGCTATTTGTCAATAAAAGTGAATGCTTACTAGCATAAAAGATTTCCCCATCAGCTTTGTTGTGAAATGTCAACCCTTATTCTCTGAGACTGGTATCAATTGTGTGCATTTGCCTCCAAGTTTAGTCTGTACTCTATAGTTTACTTTGAAGTTGTACCATTAGTTTCTGATAGCTGTACCAGTAGCTTACTCTTCGAGTGGTGCGCAAAATCTGAGTTTTAAAGAGATTCCTCCAACTCTTTCCTTATATCACCAGACACTTATACCTCTCATTTTTTGGGAGACCACTTGCATCGGCTGGTACAAACCGATAATTCAGGGTTTCCAAGGCACAATTTGTAGAAAGGTTATCAAATTCATGCGATGACATTTTTTATAAGCTTGTACAAGTTGGGGTTCCACAGCTCTATGAGACTGTTTGCAAATAGGTTTGTATTTTTATTTAACGAAAATGCCCTTTCAAATTTCAATTGAGGATATCGGTTGGTGTGGGTTGGATTTCAATACTATTAACTTATTTTTGAATATGTAAAAATTGTTAAGTTAATGTCACCACCCCATTTATTTTGTGAAAATTCAGTAAGCGCTATGCATAATAGCATAGCTTCTCTCATGAAAATCCTTTTGATATGGCAATGAATGTCATACATGAACTTCATTTCACCACTTTGAGCCTACTGTCATGGGTAAAACAAGTCATATGTTCACAATTGTAATTAAAACATAAGCAGGGACTAAAGTGCATAGTTACACTCATTGAGTCTGACAAAAACTAGGCTTTTGTATCTCTCTTTATAATTTGTAATCCTTTTTTTTGGTATATTGTCTTCTTAGATTTTGTGTATAAATTTGAGAATATGTGTTAGTTATTGTATAAACCGTTCGTATCAACTTTAAGCCATTGTACCAGTCACCTTATGCCTATATGGCTAAGAAAGATGCTATAGATATCTCACTTGTACAGTGTACTACCCAACAAACAGACTAAGAGATAATAAATTGAAAAATACAGTTGCTGACCATAGAAGGTCCTCAAATTGTGCATGTAGCTCGGGTGTAACATGCCAAGTGTTTGCGACTAAGATTCCATTTATTGGAATTTGTAGACATGTCTAATTATCTGTTGAATCTCATACAGGTAAAAATGAAAAATTACACTGTGAATTATGTGCTGGCAGTGGCACAAACATAAAATTCACAAGATCTTGAATTTCACCAAGCTTTGCCCCCCCCCCCCCCCCCCCCCCACAATTTTTGCTAACTTTTTATCATAAAATACACTAGTAAGTGAGCATTTCAATATAAAAAACTAAAATTTGCATGTAGCCAATTGCATACCAATATGATGAGCTTCCGCCTGTGTTACATGTTTTCCGAAACTTTGTGAGAGACAATACGAAATTTGTTACTGTTTGTCCATGAAGATGTCCTTTATTAGGTCATAAAACACTTTGATCAAATTCAAAGTGTAGATATGGTTCTAATTTTAGTTTGTATAGAATGTTGTTTTGGGACTGTTTTGTACCAGCAGTTTACCACTTTGTTTTCTCTTATTTGGTTGCCTGGTACATCACTTGGGGTGTACTTAGGGATTAGTGTAAGACATTTTAACACTGACATACACACATCTACTATCTAAATATGTTTTGGGGTTTTCATCTTAGGCATGAAAAAAGCATAGAAAAACAATCAAGTGATCAAATATTCTGTTCCTCAAGATCAACAATCAAAGATCAACTAGGTGCTTCATGGTAGTTATTTTACAATAAAGAACTTACTAAAGTAAACCTCAGCTTAAATCATTGATTAATCAGAAAATCATCTGACCTATAGCTGTGTGTTATGTATAATTCTTTATTTTTTAACAGTTTTCTTTTTTGGATAGGATGGGCGAATTGACTATGATGAATTTACTGTCATGATGACAAAAGGTATCATGAGACTAGGCAAACGCACAATGAGAAGTAGTCTCAATGAAAGTATGAGCAGTGGGCCTGGTGCTCTCAATGTAAGTATGATTATTCTTCTTACTCTATTGCTTCAGAAAAATTTATAAAAATGGAAAATATATACATCTATATATGTTCTGCATACTGTACAAATTTCAAGCATAGATTCAGAACCATTTGGGATTTATAGTTTTTTACTGGAAAATTCCCTAAACTCCCCTTAATAGTAACAGTTTACCAATTCCTCTTAGTTTCTCTATGATTCATGCGTATTATAACATTATAACCTTTATAAAAACTAAAAGGAAGTACCGAATAAGAAAACCCCCAAAATCAAAATCTAAGAGTGACTTTTGGATGCAATCATGCAAGTATATGGGCTTCTTTTTTCCTTAAACTTCCATATTACTGTTCCACCACCAGTTGGTCCAGATGGGGAAAGAACAGTAATGCCTCTACTTAGAATTGTCATTAGCTTTTTTACAATTTCCGTTAATTGTTCAAAAGTCCTATTAGAAAATGAAATTACATTAGTGTTGCTTGAATTTTAAGTTACATACCAGTTTTAGGCTTCTGATATAATCATATCCAAAACCATAATATCGTTGATTCCCTGAAATTCCTTTGAACAATGGCTTTATTTGAGAGTTTAATCATTTATTTTTCTTGAGAATGTTAGTTCACAAAAATACTTTGTATCCTAGCACATATTCTCTACATAGAGTAGTCTGAGTACTCTGGTAAAGTAGTGATTTTGCTTAATGTGATACTATTCTGAGAAATCATTACTTTACTTTAGTCAAAATTATTACTTTGAATTATTTTTGCAATGATTTTGACCTTAATTTGCCAGAGTTGCCTCCCCAGAGACTGGTCCTGGTTACTACCCCCATGGCAACCAAGCCGCTCTAGGTTTGTTCCAATTTCTTTAGATTGGATTTATTGTTTTTTTATCCCCCCTATTATGTGTTCCGTTGGAAGCTCAAAATTCTTTGACAACATTAGCTTTTGTTAATCTCTTGAGAATTTAGGTAATTGGTTAGTGAGTTAAGCCTTCCTGCTCCTAGCATAATTCTTTACTGATAATTAGAGTAGAGCATGTCTGATGGGTTATGGAGAGGGAATCTGTGCAAATTTTCTCTTTTTTCTTTCGAAAAAATGCAAAATGCAGATGCTCTTTGCTAAAAAAAATGGCAAAATGCATTTTAATTTCCATAAGAATGAATTAACTTGGTTATTTTTATTTGACTAACACACTTTCAATTTCTCCAACACCGACAATTGTACAGCAAAGGAAAAAGAAAAATAACTGCACCAGCTCTACAAAAAGTCTCATATCCTTTTAGATTATATTGTAAATATTATTTTGCCTACTAATGAAAACAAACACTGGCAACCATTTTTTTGTTAAAAAAACTGTGTTTAAAAGTACTGCAACAAAGAGATAACAAGCTACTCCCAACTGTCATCTCTCTTTCAAACACAAAAAATGAACCAAACACTAACTTATTTAATGCAAGACAACCCTAAATACGGTGGTGTTTGGAGAACAGAGGCTGCCTCCAAAATTGCTAGCGGGCAGATGCTTGAATGAAATGCATCTATGGTTAAAATACTGCAGATGTTTTCTTTTCTTTTCGAGACTGTGCTTTCAGCCCTTCTTTTATTGGTCTGTTTTGTTAGCAATTTAGTATGAATCAAACGGGTAGGAATACATGGGATGCAATGGTTGCATGGTGATAAACATATTGTAGGATAACCAACAGGGCTAATGATGTAATGCACATTTTTATCAATCAAACTAACTTGACAGCCGCTGCCAAGCTTTACAAAAAAAAAACTAAATACATTTAAACTATAACTTTTGTATAATTTCATGCACATTTTTGTTATACCTTTCTCCTATTATGTTTCTCCACTACATTACTAATGCTATATGCTATATACTCATTTAAATTCTATATATACATCTTCATCTGCCTTTGCTATATTAATATTTATTCTTACATTTCCCTGTTAATATCTATATATAAATCTTGGTCTTCATCTTCTATTACTCATGTAAGATAATAGAATCTTACTTTATTTCCTTCCCATCTTTGGATGCTACATTAATATTTGTTAAGATGTGCACTTGCTATACAGATGGAGTTGAATTGTTAACTGTCGCAAGCAATGGTACCAGCAGATCCTTCAAGTACTATGTAGTTTCCCATACTAGCAGCTATCAATCAAGTCAGCCTCTGCTTAACCATGTGATACTGGTAGTAGAATTAAACTAAATGTTCTCTTCATAGTTTTCTTAACCAATTGATGTTTTCTAATCGTGTATCTTTCTTCTGCTAAGGCATGTAAGTAAATTTGGTGGGTTGGTTAAAAGTGATGGTCGCAAGCTGTTGGTGGTCTGATAACGTGGTCGACCCCAGCATAAAAACGAGACCTTCTACAAAAACACTCAAAAGGGAACTTCCAACTGCTACGGAATGCGCTAACGCATATGCCGACAATAGAACAAAAAAGTGTCCAGTGCTACGCATGCTTGGCACTGATGAGCCCATCCATCGTTGAGTATGCTCCAATTATAAACATTTAACTTTTCTTCTTGCATTTCCCTGTTAATCAACCTGTGACAGTACAAAATAGTAAATTCATATTTTCCTCACTTTTCCTTTTTTACCTCCCTACATGTTTTGTCCATCACTACTGACATATCAAAGTTAAATCTAATGGAAGTAGTACTTCATTATTGTCATATATAAATGTAACTTTATTACTGTAATATTTTGCACCCAATTCTAACTATGGCCATAACAATCCCATAGTTGATAAACTCATTGCTTTATTACTGTTATATTTTGCAACCAATGCTACCTGTGCTGACATCCATTAACACAAACATTCACGGAAAATAACGGTTGCGGCTACGCCGCAACTCAAAGCACCTAGTTACAATTAAATGTTGATCGGGTGCTATTGGGAAATGTCTCTTTCTACGCACTTGCACAAAAAGTGAATTTCTATGTATTTGCACCAAGTTCTTCGAGAAATATACAAATCCAACGAAATCAAATTTGCTTCTTATTTTTGAATCCGTGTCCCCATGTCTGGACACGGTTAACGTTTCTTTTCCTTTTGTTTTCTGAATTTGCAGGGTCTTTGACACAGATTTTCTTTATAGTCAATATTTTATGCACTGTCCTGTGAGTAATATTTGGCGTAGCGGGTTACATGGTTGAATAAAAATATTTTAATATAAATAAATATACAAATTAAGGATAATGACTTTAATTAAAACTAAGTTATAAGACTTCATTATGATTTTTTTAAATCTATATGCAAATCCATTTATGTAAATTCAGATCGAATTATTGATTATGGATATCTATTGACATATTTGCAAAAGTAATGCATTTTCTTTTCAAATACTAGTAATTCATCCTTTTTTTTATTAATAGAAAAATAAAATAAAATAAATATCAAAAATGGGGTAAGAAATCATAAAATTTTGAAATATAGGAAGAATGTTATAGACTATAACGTCTAGGACACTGTAGTTGGATGTTATAGTCTATAACGTTCAGTTAATCTAATCGCTAATTAACTCGAAAAAAAAAACACTGTAGCGGAACGTTATGGTTCATAACGTCCCGTTGCAGTAGTTTTTTTTTTTCTTTTTACACTTCAGTTCTAACTGTTGTTGTGGGATAGCTTTTAACGGAAAACACTGTAGTTGGACGTTATAATTGATAATGTCCAACTACAGTACCTTTTTTCTACGATCATTAGCAATCATATTAACCGGACGTTATGATTTATAATGTCTAGCTACAATATCTTGGACGTTATAAACTATAACATTCTACTTATATATTAAAATTTTATAAAACTTTAGCCCATTATTAATTTTTTTATTTTTCCTATTAATAAAAAAAGTCGGGTAATTCATCGTCATTGTCGCAATGACAAATTTCACAGAGATTGTTAGAGCATCTACAACTGTGAATATGTGATTGTTTTAAAATTACTAATTGGTTATGTCAAATGCTAATATAATTGTTAGGATGTACTACAGTTTCTAAATTAACAAATTTGCTTTAAAAGAAAATGTTTGTTATATGACACGTAATTGGTTGAAATTAACCATCCCTCCACCCGAATCCTGTGAAGAAGATGATGAGGTACCAACTTTTATTTTATAATTATAAGGAAATTTGTACAATCACTTCTAATTTTGTGAAATTGCAAAACCGTTGCTTTTCTTCTGATGAATTCAAAACTGAGCTCCTCTTGTTGTTCTTAGCACTTTGATAGAAAATTTTAGTTCAAGACTTCATCTTATAATGACAATTTTTTCCTTTAAATTAAATTCACCAGTGTACACTCTTCTTTTAAGAAAATAAAGCAAAAATAACCCTACTTCTGTGAAATTGCAAGTTATCCCTCTTTTATCGAATGATCTAATGGTGAGCCCCTGCAACTGTTCTTTGATAATTTTGATAGAAGACGATTTGTTCCAGATTTTTCTTCCTTTCAAACGCCAATACTAAAAGCATGTTCAATTATAGGGTGCTGAACAAGTTTTTTTCTACTGAGATCCATTGGGTTGTAGTTGAACAGTGAATAAATTGGCAAGAACAAGTTTTTTTTTTCTTAAAAATGCTAAAACTCTGAAATAGAGGTATAGATAACATTCATGATTGTAGGTGAGCATTTATAATGTAAATTCAAGACTAAAATTAAGAACTAACTATGTTAAATTTAAGACTAGAATTATGATAAACTCTAAAGAGAGATTATTTGCTCTCGCCTTATCTGTTCTGTCTAGTGCTAAAGTTAGTGGGCTTATAAATCTTGTAGGCCCAACATCCGTGACTCAATAAAACCATCAACGCATTTTTCCTTTTCTTTTTGTCTTGAAGGATTAAATTTCATGACTTGGAAGTTGGAATGTAAAGTATTCAAATATAACTGGTTACGTTTATCACATATGATCACATTTAACTATTTTTTATAATTTATGTTAGTTTGTTCAAAATTTACAATTTAATTAAGAACTAATAATCTTAACTACACGTGACTCACATGAGTTAAATCTTTCGTGTCAATTTTTCAAATTATAATTGCATCGCACGAATAAATTTTTTTTTTAAACCTTCGCAAAGGCTGCGAAGTCGTGAGAGAGAATTGAACTCTCGACCTTTGAATACAACAATCCTAAAACTTTTTTCTAGCCAATTGTGCTACCTCTCCTTTCTCCGCGCGAATAATTATAATACTGAATACACAAACAACAGCACATAACCGGTACATGCGGTGACCCATAATTATTAACATTCCATGCTGCTGCTGCTTTACAAAGAACAAAAAAGACGGATTTGTGTTCTTCAACTCCATCTACTCAGTCCGATTGCCAGAAATTTTATGTTAAGAACATGTTTGTTTGTCACGGGACTAGACGGAATGAGATTTGACGGAAGTGGAAACCCATGAATGTGAGAATGTACGGGATTGATTATGGAAATGTGTTGAAATATGTATTCGGTTGTATTATGGGATTATTTGCGGGAAATCTTAATTTATTTTAAAAATATGTATTTTTAGTTAAATTTCCCACCTATTTAAAATAAAAAAAAATGAATGTGCTGTAAAAAAATATTATAAATATGTTTAAATGACTATTTTTTTTACAATTTGTTACATGTTTAAATGACTATTTCTACAATTCAAGTACTTGTACAGAAAATAATTTGCACCGTGGGAAAATTATTTTCACTATATTTACTTGATAAATGTTTAATATCCTGTATTAATTTGCAATCTATTTTGATTTATGTTATTAGCTCACACTTTGTAATAATTTATATATTATTTGATGAATTCTACACAATAGACAAATTAAATGACTATTTTTACAATTCAATAAATGAATTATAAATGCAAATGTAAATATTATTTTACTTCAATGGTTTCTTTTAAATATAAATTTTATTATAAAATAGCTTCATAATTTGGTGATATTGAAAATTGGATCTATGTTGAAATAATATTTTATCATTTTACATGGTAATTGCATGTCAACAATCAACTTTTGACTACTTAAAATAATAAAATATACACCCGGCTTCATTAGTGGGATCCGACTATGCCGTTTTTTTAGAGAAAAACAGGATTTTATTTTTTCAATCTCAATTATTCAAAATTTTTTATTCATGTATTTCGATAAAAAAAAAACTTTTTCATACACAAATTTTAACAAATTTAAATAATTGAAATCAGAAAAATAGAACTCTATTTTTCTCTTAAAAAAAAAAACAGCAGAGTCGGATTCTATTAGTGGCTCCGTAGGAAAAGAAAAATGAGCTGAGAGCTAATGTTAAAATTCCTATAAATTTCTCAACTTTTTGGACATTCTTATGAGTTTTGCTCATAATAAAATTGATTAGCCGAACGCACCATAGAAAAAAATCCTATTTGTCTGAAAATCCCATCAAAACCAATAAAAACCCAAGAATGCCGAACAGGGCCTAAAGCACCGACTCCTAGTCAAATCACTTTACAGACCATAGGCGACCACAGCGCAACGGGACTCGCGCTCGGCTCGCTACGTCCCATCACCCGTCGCTATCAGTTGGCCAGTCAAGCGTACCCGCTAAATTTTTTCTCCTTCTATACACAAAACCGCACTCGAACGAACTTAATATCGCAAATCAAAGCTTACCTCCGCCTCGACGGTCGAAAAAACTGCATTCCCTTGACAGGCGGGGCTCACGACAGGAGATACTCTCTCACCTCAGCTATACGTCGCTTCTCTCGATCACACCTACAGCCACAGGGTTCGAACAAGCACCTTTTATAACTAGCAATTCTTGCTCTCTCTTTGTTCTTTGCAGCTAAAAAGTTAAAACGCCAGTTGTGTCGTCTGTGAAAATTTGAATACTGAAGTACAAAAATGGAGTTACTCTAGGTGTAAATTTGAGTGCTTTTAATCTGTCTGAATTAAACAATTTATATAGTACTGTTCTGAAAAAGAAAAAAAAAACAGAGAGAATGGTTTAATATCTATGTTAGATGCTCCTCCTAGCTTGATTTAATTTCAACAGTTCTTTATTTCATTTCAATGTTTTATTTTCCAGAAAGAGATTTTCTTTCCTTTTAACTTCTTTAATCTCAATGTATTTTCTGTTTCAGATAAATGTGTGTCTTTTCTTTTAACTGAATTCTGCTTTTGTGGATTTATTAGGGGACCATCCCGTTTGTTGGTCCACGATATCATCTCTGGTTTTATTAATGTTTTGCTTCTTTTCTTTGAGTTTTGTTCTCCTACTAATTTGTGTGGAAGTGAGCTGGAATAGGCGCCAAAGAAGGAAGGAGATCTATAGATGCGCCTATGAAGGAATGGTTAATCTTTTATATATTTACTTTCTCTATTTCTAGATTGTGTATCTTTTACAAAATAAGGAAAAGAATAATTGTCCTTCCTATGTTCTATAAAGGAAGTGTCTCTCTGTGTAAGAATTATTCATAAAAGAAATAAAAAATAAAGAGTGTGTGTGTAGAGGTGGATGTAGGTACGAATTGTGCCGAACCACGTTAAATTCCTGTGTCAATTTCTGTGATTGATTCTCTTGACATGGTATCAGAGCACCAAGGTTGAAGATTCTGAGGTGCTAACCCACGAACCGACAACAGAAACTGATGCAATATGGTCCTGCGCATGCTTCACGAAAAGAGGCGTAACTTTTGATCCGTCCGTTGGATCGGACTGAAATTTTGACAGGAACTCCACAGTCCCAAATTCTAGCTAACTTACTTTCCAGCCCGATCCGACCGTCGGATATAGAGTTTTTTGAACGTTCGTGCATCAGAGACACCCCTAAACCGGTCTTGAGCTAGATCGGTTTTCTAACCACCATGAATCCGCCTACATCACCAAAGAAACTCACCGAACAGCAGGATGCACTTACCCTCCTGGAAAGACTCACGCAACTTCTGTCACAACCTCTACCAGCACCTCCATCAGTACCGCCGCCAGTGCCAAATCCTGTACCAGCACACGATACAGGAATCCCACCCATCTCTGTTCGCCTCAATGGACAGAATTATGGGTTGTGGGTTCAAGTAGTAGAGATGCAGCTAGCAAGCAAGGACAAAACCGGTTACATTGATGGCAGCCTTGTTCCTCCTTCTGAGAATGATGCGAGATACAGAAGGTGGAAAGTAGAAGACTCTACTGTTAAGGGTTGGTTGATTAACTCTATGGACCCGGCCTTAATCAGCAATTTCATACGGTTCCCCAGTGCAAGGGAGGTGTGGAAGGCCGTTACTACATCTTACTCTGACGGAAATGATAAATCTCAAGTGTATAACCTCAAACGAAAAGTGGCTCGACTTAAACAGTCGGGTAAACCCATTGAAGAATACTATAACCTATTGCAAGAACTTTGGCAAGAGATCGATTTTAGACGGCCAAACCCAATGGAGTATGCTGTTGATGTAGAAAAGTATAACTCTATTATTCAAGAAGATAGAGTATACCTCTTCCTTGATGGCCTTGATGGCCTTGATGACCGGCTAGACAGCGTGAGGGCCGAAGTAATCCGCATGAACCCATTTCCTACTGTAGAGGAGGCGTTTTCCAGGGTAAGACAAGAAGAAATAAGGCAAAGTGTCATGCTCAATAAGGAGGAGATAACCTCTCCAATGGCTATGCTAGTCAAAGGAAGAGGAAGAGGAAGGGCAGAAGAGGAAGTCCCAGTTGAGGCAAACCTGACCCTGTCAAAACCGAACCAGCAGCACTATCAGCCGAGTCAGAACCACTCACGGCCTCCTCCTACTGGACCATGCACCCACTGTGGTGGCGCCAAACACACCAAGGAGACCTGTTTCAAGTTGAAGGGGTATCCAGATTGGTACAAAGATCTAAAGAAGAAGAAGCAGCAGCAGACCTATGATGGAAACAAGGGCAAGGCGGCACTAGCATCAGGTGGTAATGTTTCCTTAGTTCCTCTAATTGATGGTGAGAAAGTAAAATCTGATGAAGGTAACTCTTTCTGTATTGATAATACACATTTAGCCTTTGGATTTAGTACTTGTGAAAGAAATTGTGAAGAATGGGTGATTGACTCAGGTGCGTCAGACCATATGACTTTCTCAAAAACAGATTTAGTGGAATATACAGAACCCAGAAAAAGGGAAATTGTGAATGCCAATGGAAAATCAAGTCCAGTAACAGGTGCTGGAACTGTGTGTATATCTCCTTCTATGAATCTGACAAACACCCTTCTAGTTCCATCTCTCTCCACAAAACTGCTATCCGTTGGACAACTCTGTGAAGATCTTAATTGTGCAGTACTGATGTACCCAAATTTCTGTCTGTTTCAGGATATCCTCACGAAGGAGATTATTGGGCGTGGTGAAAAAAGGGGGAGGTTGTATCACCTGGAAGACATGAATGGTGCTATT
Source organism: Carex arenaria (assembly GCA_964058825.1). NCBI lineage: Eukaryota > Viridiplantae > Streptophyta > Magnoliopsida > Poales > Cyperaceae > Carex > Carex arenaria. The sequence continues at coordinate 804,558 of CAXKVW010000363.1, read as the reverse complement.
ACTTGTAGTGTTTCTGGTTTGTCCACTAGTAGTAAAAATAAAGTGCTAATTTGGCACAAACGGTTAGGTCACCCTTCATTTGGTTATATGAAGAGATTGTTTCCTGCATTGTTTGAGAATTGTGTTAATTTTAAATTTGAATGTGAAACCTGTATTAAGGCTAAAAGCCATCGGGTTCCATACCCGAACAGTATGAGTAAAAGTAGCTTTCCATTTGATTTAATTCATTCTGATGTGTGGGGTCCCGCCCCGATTACCTCAAAAAACAGAAATAAATGGTTTGTGCTGTTTATTGACGATTGTACAAGAATGACCTGGCTTTACCTTCTCAAAACAAAGGATGAAGTTGCAAATGTATTTAAAATGTTTCACAAAATGATACAGACTCAATTCGGGAAGAACATTAAAATGGTTCGAAGTGACAATGGTGGCGAGTTTGTGAATAAAACATTGAAAGATTTCTTTGAAAGTGAGGGTATCATTCATGAGACCTCTTGCGCCGGTACGCCGCAGCAGAATGGAGTAGCCGAGAGGAAAAATCGGCATATTTTGGAAACAGCACGAAGCCTGCTATTTGAATACAGTGTTCCTCACCGGTTCTGGGATGATGCTGTCATGGCTGCTGTATACTTGATCAACCGAATGCCATCCGCGGTATTGAAATTTCAAACTCCGTTACAACATCTGTCTTCTTTTTTAACTATTCCCTCGATCCTAACACTACCACCAAGAATATTTGAGTGTGTGGCTTATGTTCATGTCCCAAAGAATCAGAGAACAAAAATCGATCCGTGTGCTGAAAAATGTATTTTCTTTGGATATGGACTCCAGAAAAAGGGTTATAAGTGTTACAACCCAATTTCTGAACGCATCTATGTAACCAGGGATGTTACTTTTCTAGAAACCGAAGGTTTTTATCAGCCAAACCGAAATCATTTTCAGGAGGAGAGTAACACTAGCGAAAATGATTTTTTGTTTACTCCTGACTATGGGAGTCAAACCAGTCCAAGCCTTGGTGGCCCTGACTCCAGCTCGGGTCCAACAGAAATTGGGTCTGATTTCAGCTCGGGTCCAACAGGACTCGGCCCTGATTCCAGCTTGGGTCCAACAAGACTCGGTTCTGAGTCTAGCTCGGGCCTTGGCCCAGTTTTCAACTCTGGCCCAACAGATCTTGCCGTAACCTCATTTGACCTGGATCAAGGCTCACGTCAAGTGCAGCTGTCCGATCCAAGCACTACAGAACAACCAGAGGGATTGACCCGATCCAGAGAACCATGCAGAAATAACTCAGAAGCAACCTTGAAATACTACACCGGGAGAAAAAGGGATGTATTGGACTCAAGACCGAACAGTGAAGGTTTTTTCCGAATAGATGAGGAAGATGCTGATGTGATACAACTCCCCCCTTCACCACAAGACCCAGCTCCAGAGGATATACCAGAGGTAAATGAACTTAACTCTATTACTAACCAAAATTCAGGTTATGAGTTGCCTCACAGGTACAACAGAGGGAGGGCACCAAAACGTTTTGTTCCAGATGAATGGAATAGAAGAAGCTGCTCTTACCCAATTAGCAATTACATGAGTGGAGAACACCTACCTGAGAAGCTGAAAGGATTTACTGCAAATGTTTCGACAATAAACGTTCCAGAAAGAGTAGAAGAGGCACTAAAAGATCGAAAATGGACTGAGGCAATGAAGGCCAAGATGGAGGCTTTGGAGAAAAATCACACGTGGAAATTGGTAGAACTACCAATGGGGTCGAAGACGGTGGGCTGCAAATGGGTATTCTCTCTGAAATACAGGGCGAATGGAGAGATTGAAAGATACAAAGCTAGATTGGTCGCAAAGGGATACACTCAGACCTACGGTATCGATTTTCAAGAAACCTTTTCTCCTGTTGCTAAATTAAATACCATACGAGTACTTCTGTCTATTGCAGCGAGCCGTGACTGGCCACTACATCAGTTTGATGTGAAGAATGCATTCTTGCACGGGAACCTTGAAGAGGAAATATACATGGATATTCCTCCCGGCTATACACACTCTGGATCCGAATCAATAGTGTGCAAGTTAGAGAAATCATTATATGGCCTAAAGCAATCACCACGAGCGTGGTTTGGGAGGTTTAGCAAGGTTATGAAGGAGTATGGGTACCGACAAAGTGACTCAGACCACACCCTGTTTCTCAAACATAACCATGGGAAGCTCACAGCCCTTATTATCTATGTAGACGATATGGTGATTACAGGAGATGACACGATTGAGATAAAAAATTTGGAGGAAAGGCTATCAAGAGAGTTTGAGATGAAAAACCTCGGTGGCCTTAAATACTTCTTAGGAATTGAAGTTACCCGATCCAAGGATGAAATTATTTTATCTCAGAGAAAATATGTTTTAGATCTCCTTGCAGAAGTAGGCATGCTAGATTGCAAGCCAGCAGAAACCCCAGCTGTACAAAATCTGAAATTAGGAAATGATCCAGACCAGGTACCAACCGATAAAGAGAGATATCAAAGGCTAGTAGGGAAGCTGATTTACTTATCACGTACTCGGCCTGATATTGCTTATGCTGTCAGCATGGTGAGTCAATTCATGCGCTCTCCAAGCGAAAGTCACATGGAAGCAGTGTTCCGAATACTCAGGTATCTTAAAGGATCTCCAGGGAGGGGGATACGGTTCAGAAAAACCGAACACCTAAAAATTACAGGGTATACGGATGCAGACTGGGCAGGGAGTGTCACAGATAGAAAATCAATGGCGAGGTACTTCACATTTGTCGGAGGAAATCTAGTAACTTGGAGAAGCAAGAAACAGAACGTGGTGGCTCTCTCAAGTGCCGAAGCTGAGTTTAGAGAAATGTCAAAGGGCCTTTGTGAATTATTGTGGCTAAGAAAGTTAATGACCGAACTTGGGTATGGTCCTCAGGAGGAGATGGAATTATTCTGCGATAATAAAGCTGCAATAGACATTTCTCACAATCCAGTGCAACACGATCGAACAAAGCATGTGGAAGTCGATCGTCACTTCATTAAGAATAATCTTGAAGAGAAAATTATCCGGTTTCCTTTTGTAAGATCTGAAGATCAACTGGCAGATGTGCTGACCAAAGCCGTGTCAACTAAAATCTTTGACAGCTCACTCGACAAGTTAGGAATGGTCGATATATACCATCCAACTTGAGGAGGAGTGTGGAAGTGAGCTGGAATAGGCGCCAAAGAAGGAAGGAGATCTATAGATGCGCCTATGAAGGAATGGTTAATCTTTTATATATTTACTTTCTCTATTTCTAGATTGTGTATCTTTTACAAAATAAGGAAAAGAATAATTGGCCTTCCTATGTTCTATAAAGGAAGTGTCTCTCTGTGTAAGAATTATTCAGAAAAGAAATAAAAAATAAAGAGTGTGTGTGTAGAGGTGGATGTAGGTACGAATTGTGCCGAACCACGTTAAATTCCTGTGTCAATTTCTGTGATTGATTCTCTTGACAATTTGTAGATGCTATGTGGCATGGGATTAGAAACTTGGTTCATGAAAATGGTACCGAGCAAATACGAAAATTTATTTCAAAACTAAGGGTAAGTTTTGTTTGGTGAGAAGCTGGCCTTAGCCTAACTAATTATAATACTAAACTTTATTAACTCCAGTGAGACTAAGCTTTAAATCCAATAATTTATTCAGCTTAACATATGTCATATTTAAATCTTAACCCCGACCAACTTGAGAGTCCAGTTTTGAGCATTAAACTTCCCATGACATTGAGACTATTGTTTTTAAAAACTGAGAGAGAACCCGGAAGAAGAGAGTTGCAGGGAAAGAGGAGATGGGTATGTGAAGAAGGGTAAAAATATCATTTTATATTTTTATTAATATTAATAAGTACTTTCAGTTGATTAAATCAAGAAATAAGAATATTAATAAAATAAATGAGTTTTAGATGGGGAAATAACTAATATTAATATTTTGATGGCAGATATCTAAATTAGAAAGTTAAGATGGGTATATATCTAATTTTTTTTTTTTTAAAACAGGTACAAGGGATGGAAAGTAGATTAGTCTCTCCTTCATCTTCTAGGTCCAGGACCCTTTCCAAGTTGTTACCATTGAAGGAAGCCAAGATGAGATCTAGTTGGGCCAATTTCCTGGGTGATCTATTACCGGTCATCGCTGAGAAGGCTTCCACCACCAACACACAATACATTCATCTCAGAGCGGTTTGTAAGGCGTGGCGAAGAGCCCTGACGCCCCACCCACACCATCTCCCTCCCCAAATCCCATGGCTCATGCTTCCCGGACTCCCTCATAATGTCCGTCGTAGAGATGGTATTTCTGATCCTCACGTGTCCTTCTATGATGTTGCCCTGTCAAGAACATACCGACTTCCGTTGCCGTACATGATGAGTGGTAAGTACTACTGTGGCTCTTCACATGGCTGGCTTGTATTAGAGCACCAACCCAGAGTGTCTTTGCTCAACCCAATTACCGGGAGATTCATCGACCTTCCTTCCTTGGATGTCCTTACAACCCTTTCGTGGGTTGCAAAATCTAAGGGTAAGACCGATGTTCCTTCCGACCCGGATGAAATATACACAAATAGCATACTAAAAGCGAGTCTGTCTTGCACTCCTTCCAAGCCTGGTTGTGTTGTTGTGGCTTTGTTTATATCGTCATCATTATCAAATTGGGAGTTGGGTTTCTGTCGTATTGGGGATTCTCAATGGACTGAACTCAAAAGGTGGGGTGCGGGTCCAATTCTGGATGATTTCATTTTTTATAATAACTTGGTTTACACAGTAAATTATAAAAGGGAAATATCTGTTTATAACCTTGAGGACCGTTCCGTGTGGACCTTCCCTTCCAAAATCACCTACAGTCGCCTTCCTGTTCAGATAACTTTAGTCGCGGGAGATACAGATTCTAGTGGACCCCTTATAGTCAGAACTATTGAAGATCTTGAAGAGGAAGAGACTAAGGTTTATGTATAAGTGGTGTGATGATCGGCAGAAATGGCGTCAAGTGAAAGACATTGGAAAGCGGGTGCTTTTTCTCGATGAGGGGCATTCGTTTATTCTGCAATGGGATAAAAACCAAGAAAATAAAGTATATTATATCATAAGGCATTCTGTACCCATAGAGTCTTTTCAGATTGGCATAAATTGGACTAGTCTGGAAAGTGGGAAGAAGGTTCCACATAAGCTGAGCCCGAGCCCGATAGAAGTATTTCCTTCAATATGTGGAATGCCCTTGTGGGTTACTCCTAGCCTGATCTAGCTGTCTTTGGGATTTATAAAATATAACCGGGCCTGCTTGTAATAGGTACTGATCCCTAATTCTTTTTTTTTCAAAAGATAGATATTGTATGTTATTATGTCATTGGCAGCATTGATTACCTATTTATGTTTTCTAACTGATGTATAATGGTTGTTAGTAATTCTAAAAGCATATTTTGTCATTAGTATACTGATTAATAAATATTGTATGTTATGTCATTGACAATGTTAAATACATATGCATGCTTTCTAACTGATTTAAAATGGTTATTAGTAGTTACAACTTACAAAAGCATATTTTGCTATTAGCAGTTACAAAACCTCATTTTAGTTGTTTGTGTACTTTATGACAACAAGCGTGATCACTATCATTAAATGCTCCTGGGGATATCTGCATTCATTGATGTAATCACGCAAAAATTAATTTGTATCAGTTTGACCAATCACTGTGATTGTAACATTAGCATGCCCATAAAGGAAATAGCGTGGCCAAGTCACAAGTGCTGTTGGTAGACTGGTGCGTAAATTTTTTAGTAAACCGAAAAGTAGAAATTTTAGTTGCCCAAATTGAAAATTGTCTGAGATGTACACCAGTTGTAAATTAAGATTAGAGGGAAGGATTATGTGTTCTCCTGCGGTGGAACCTTTTTTTGTAAAATTTCAAAACAAAAGGGACTTGTGTTAACTTTTGTAGGAAAAAGAAAATAACCAAAGCAAGTTTGAAATATTTGTTTTGTAAAGAAAAGGTTCTGAATTCTTTGTTTTATAACCGTAACAGATTCTTTAAGTAAAGATGCATACATGCAGCACACTTAAGCTGAATAATGAACATGCTGTAGGGAACTTGGTGAATTAGTTGTTTATCAATTGCTTATGCAGTAGTTGCATAGAAGTGTGATTAAGAGAAAAAGAAGGGGTAAAACGACATTGGTGATCATGGATACGGAAAAGCAAAACGTGTTGTTTGCTTCTTTTCTGGGTTTGAGGGAGGTGATCAGCTTTATAATTAGGTTTAGTTTTAGAAAAGCTTTCCTTGAAATTAATGAAGTCAAACCTGAGATGTTTCGAGTCAACATGTTGTATTGTTGACCTTATCTCTTTCAGCATGTGTAAGTTCTCAACTTCGAAATGCTTAGATTTTTCATTAAGGGTATGATGTACTAATTACACTTTTCTGAATATAACAGGAATCATGAATTCTAATGACGGTTTTGCATATGCATTATCTTGGAGTATCTGAGTCAATAGTACTATGGGACTAGGATTAGAAGGTAGTACTTCTTAACTTTTGCTGCTAGTGAAGGATTTGAGCATGCAGTTGGATAAATTTGATACTAAACTTTTGTCTTTTATGTTATTTTATTTCTTTTTCTTTTCAGACTAAAAGTATCTTTAATCAACATGCTTTGTAGTTTAATCAACTTCCTGATGTCATGCTTTGTTTAATATTTTACTTTTTTTAACTGCTGCTAGATATTACAGAGTTGTTATTTGTGTTTTGAGGATACATGTGTTTGTTTTGAGGATTATGTGAGCACCATGCACATGGAACAGTAACTCCTTGATTGCATTGGTTAGTTTCTCAAGCCTGGTACCACCATCTCCTATGTTGGTAAAAGAAAGACCCGATGATCTGTTTTTGTAGTTCTGAGGTCGTATGTTAATTGTTTCGTCTTGCTTCTGTGCTTTGCTCTGTAGATGTGGTATTTCTCTTTTTAAGAACCTCAATGGTGCATTGCTCAAGCTATTTTAGAATTGTTCTTGAAAAAAGGAAGAACAACAGGATTGTGGGAGGGACTATGGTATGGTTTTGCAAGGAATGCTAATATATGATTGTAGGTGAGGTGAATAAATTATTGATTTGGATGATTAATATATGCAGACGTAATTTACTTGGGGTCTGTTTCGGTTTAATACTTTGAAACTGAGACCTTGAATATTACTTGGGATCTCAAACTTCACAAGCTTCAGCTTAAAACCAATGACCAAGAAATACAGCTAATTTGGTATTTCATTGGGAATGTCTTATATGGACAAGGGCCGGGTTTTTTTTTTATTTTGGGAAAAAAAAGGTCTCTTGTGCATATTGTATATTGGTACTTGGTGAAAATTCCCTTGATTTTCTTCTTTACTTGGGATGATCTTGCATTTCAGGTTCATACTGTAAAGCTATATGCTTGAAGCAGCATGATATTTGAAATACGAATTTTAGATCTCATCGAGTTATTTTCAAATTTTAAATTTATCACTATTTTTATTTCCACCGAATATCACAGCAGTCAATCAAAGGTTTTGCGACTTAATATAATATTAGCTTTTTTGTATTTAATTTTACTGACCTCCCGCATAAAAAGCTGGTCTTCAAATTTCAAAGTGCAATTTTTTTTTAATAAAATTAGTCTCGATGGACCGCCGATTTCATTGTAATTTGTAAATATAATGAATATCATTATATCAATACATCCGCATTATAAAATAGAAAAGAAAAAAAAAAAACTTGTTGATCTGTCTAGCCCATCTCCAAATTATTCCTATCCAACAAAATGAAACCATGGTTTAAATCATTAAATGTCAATCGATCGAATTCGAATCGGATTATAGTATAATTTAAATATAAATCTATTAAAATTTTATAAGATCTATATGTGGATTTATATCAATAAAAATTTGAGGATCCAAGTGCAGATTTCACATATACAAATTGATTTATCTAGATTTGAATCGAATGAAATTAATTTTAGCTTCGTAATAAAACTGGTAGATTTCACCCACTTTTGTCAAAAAAATAAAATTAGATTTGAATCGAGTTATGGATTATGAATATTCATTGACAGCTCAATGCAAAAGTAATATATGGTTCACAGACTTCCAGAGTCCGGATCTTCTGAAGTAACTCAAATTTTGAGTGAATCTGGACCGTCCGTTAGAATTTGGATCAATTCGATAGTAAATGAATTGCACGGAGTCTCTTTTAATATTCACATCAAACCATATTGGACAAACCGTATCTAAACTCAAAATTGAGTTAGTGATTGAATCAGTATTGTAAATGACGGTATGGGCTTGTTGGACAGAATACCGTCAAGTGATTAATTAGAAATAATCGAAAATAATCAGCCATAATCGAACATAATCAGCAGATTAGTCAGAAAAATCATAACAATTTAATTACCATCAATGACCAATCAACCAATTAATCGGCCTAAACGATATTTTTTACAACATTGATATGTATTACAAACTCCACAGTCCACACTCCACAGAGACTCTGACTGTTGATATTAGTGGGCTTATAATTCTTTTAGGGCCAACATTCGTGGACTCAAAAAACTATCAACATACCTTTCCTTTCATTTATAGCCCAATATAAATCACATGAGTTAGATTACAAAGGAGAATTTCATTTTTTTTTTCCTTATTTTACAACAATTATTAGCAACCTGTGCTGCTTCTGCTGCTTTTTTTTTATCATTAAAGATTCAATGAAGAAGAATGTTATAACTGTTTTTTAGCAGATAAATTAATCCTCATATGCTAACTTCGGGTTAAAAGAAAATTCAATTTAGAAGTACCGCCTTAGAACTGTTATTATATATTTCTATTTTAGTAGAGTTGGAACTCAAACCACCCCCATTTTTTAATATTCATAGGAATTTTTTCATTTGAATTTTGAACCTACAAACTCTCACACACAACGTATTGATTTTACCACTCTATGGATGGAACCATTTAAAAAGAAAAAAGTTTGTTCCAATTAAAGCATTCATCTTTCTAGTTATGGAATCTTTATTATAATTAACAAATAACACAACACTTCTAGGGACAGTTTACACTTAAATTAGTACCCATAAATTCATGGAACCGTAGATATGACAAATTCCTTCAAAAGTTTGCAAGAAAAAATATGGAATATTTTTCTTTATAGGACTCACAACATTAAATCAACAAAAATATTTGATCTATACGTAATACGTAGTTCACACTCACAGTATGAACGAGCTGGTTCGGTTTGACTCATAATTAATTCGGTTAAAATCAAGTTCTGCTCGTTATTGCATGAGCCAAATTCAAATTTTGCCAAACTCAGAGTCTCAGACACTCATTTAAAGTCTAACATGTTATCCGCTATTAAATTTGTAATACCTGAGGTAATAATATAATATTGATTTGGAAGGTAGTATACACAAATCCTGAGGTACCAAACTCTGGAATCTTGATTATGACAATTTAACAAGTAACACGCAACACTTCTAAAGACATTTTACTCTTAAACAAGTACACATAAATTAATGGAATCATAGATACGACAAATTTTTTCGTAACTTCAAATTCAAGCTTACGCTTCCCCCCTCAGATTGACTTGTAGTTTGCTAATAGACAAATTTCTTTGATTTTGAGATTCTAATCCCCTCATTGACTAATGCAATTAATTATTGACGGATCTGGTTGATAGCAAATTAGTAACATCCCATCATTGAACTATTTATTTCTGATTGACAGGTACAAATAAAACTTTGACATGTCACGAGAAGAAAGAAAAATTATACTATTAAGATTGGAGTAAAGTTAGAATGTGTTGGAGTTTGGTGAGCACAACTGTAAAAATTTAACGGATTGACTTTAAACGACATATTTAAACCATTGAAACGAGAGATGAATACACATGCATAATTTTGAATTTTTTGAATTAGTTTAGTACAAAAGAATGATAAACAATAAATTTGTAAAATAACTTATTAAAAAAATCATATTTTTACCGCTTGATTTTGTACTAAATGAATTCAAAATTTAATTTTTCTTTCATGTACACGCATTACTCATGAAGTAGATGAATTTCAATAATTTAAATTCGTCATTTAAAATCAATCCAATAATTTTTTTTAAATTGTACTCACCAACTCCTTTTAATCAGCCAAACCCTGCCATCTAAGGTAGAGTTCGGATTGAATGATTTTTTATCTTACTTGACCAGTCACAAACTAAATGTACCATAATTCAATTATAATAACTTAAATTAACGACTTAAATAAAACCCGATCGATCCGATTTGTTTACACTTTTACTAAAATCGTCCAAGAAAATTTCAGATTCAATGACTTTTATAGTTAATTGATTAGTTATAGATTGAAAATGTTACAATCTAGCTATAATAAATGAAATTGACTGTCTAAATAAAATTCGACCCGTTTACACTCTATTTGTATAGTCCAACAAAATTTATACAAGTGCCAAGGTGGTCGACTTTCCTGCAATCCTGTTAGAGCTTCTACTTGCTATCAAATATGTGTTCTGTGTTCGATAAAATAAGCATGTGGTCTGCGCCTACCTAGGATGGACACTCAGGGCCTGTTCGACCGCTCCATTGTTCCTGTGGAAAAAAAAAATCAGTTGAACTGATTTTTTTTTCCCACGTGAACAATAATTTTTAGTTCAATTTCTGCGCCCATGCCCATTCCCAATGGCCCGCCGAACAGGCCCTCATGCTGCACAAGTGTCTTTATCTCCTCAGATACCTGAGGGTACCATTCAGAAAGAAAGCTCTAAATGTCTGTTATAGATATTATACTGTGGCCGTGCATTGCAATATGAACATATTATAAGAGCACAAAAAATCTCTCATACAAATAACATATTTTTATATAAAAAATAGACGATGAAAAATGCATTTACAATCGAATACTCCATATTTGATGATAAAAAATAAACTAATATTTTTGTAATTAGATCAAACGTACACACACATGCAATTAATATTGATAATGTTTTTTCAACATTGTCAATTGATTTCAAATCTGAATTGATATAAAGAAAGCATTGTATACTTTGACATATTTTACTAATTTCTTTATTGAAATTATTGAGCAACCATTATGCTACTTCATCAATTCTAATTTTTTTTGACAGCATGCAATACCTAAAATCCAAAATGTACAACTAATTTGTAAATTAAAATGGAAACAACATCAATAAGGGAAATGAATTAATAATTTGATACATATCTTATAATGTGTCATTTTGTGATTTTTTATTTTAGAAAGCGGATACACGTCTAAATAAATTTAGACTTCTACAGTTCTACATTATAAAAATACATCAAAAGATTTATAGAATAAAAAAACACATATTGTATAATTGAAGGACTGATATTCAATTTAAAGTTTCAATCTTTTAATTAAAGACATTGGCGAATCTGCATGATATTAAGAATGAAGATAAGGAGTTTGTTTTGAGATTCGCACCATAATTAAAGAACGGTCGAAATTTTCTAGTAGTACCGTCAGGGAATACGGACTCCTCTGCATGAACCCATGAATTCATGATAGATGGTAGGATCCATGTAACCGAGCGCCAAGAGCTGAACCAATCATCAAATTTGGACCCAAAAAAAAAGAGAACCAATCATAAAATCATGAAAAGGCAATGAGCGCCAAATCAGAGAAAGATACGACAACATGTTGGTAATATGCATTGGGGGCTCCTCCTCGTGTGCTGGAACAGAAGAAGGCACCAAAGATTTAATAAAAAGATGCAACGGATTGGGCCCCCCATGTTGTGAGGTTTCTGTTATGATCAGAGGCGATTAAAGTTTGTTGTGCTGCAAAAGAAGATGAACAGTGCAGGATTTTTTTTATTTCCAGAAAATTTATAAAAATAATAATTGATATTAGATGGATTGAATTCATATTTTGATTCATAAAAGGAAATGTCTTTTTTTTTTTTTTATTCTCTAAACAGAATCGAAAAAATGATTCGGTGTCTTTAGAGATTCTTTATGGAATTTGTATAATAGGTGGTATGGTCTCTAAAGAGGGGTTTGGTCCAAGCTTTTAAATTAAAAAATTGATTCCATGGCATGGTAATTCCCTAAAAAATTACTCTGTTTGACAATATTAGAAAGGGAATAGACACAGTAATCAATAATTTCTTGTTATTCTAATTATCAGATCTATGGCTATTGTGATAGCTAAAAATTTGCAGAATTTTTTCATCCCCGATTGACAAAAATCACACGAAGTGCCCGACTTTTTTTTTTTCGTTCCTTCTCCCAACTTCTCTCTTCTCTGATTACGATTATTTGTCTGTTCTCTCCATCCTACCCATCATCAATCCCTCTCCTTCTCCCCATTTCTCTGTCTTCCCTCTCTAATCCCTATCACCTCCTTTGCACCTGTCTCATGATAGTCGACACAAGCTCATGCATCAAGGCAACACTGAGAGGCGTAGTGTTCGATAGTGACGGTACACTCACTTTACCGGTGATTGATTTTTAGACGATGTACAGGGAAGTGTTCAGACAGAAGACGTACGCCGTGGCGAAGCAGGTTGGAGGCGGAAGTATTGACATCTTACGCCATGGCTCTCTTCAGGTCTCTTTCGTTTCTCTAATTACTTCTAATACTTTACTGTTTAATGTATATTTTGATAATCTCTGCAAATGTGGCAAAATATAATGTGGAAGTTTGCATCAATTTGATGTCAGATGAGAAGAAGTGGACTTCAAATAATTACGAGGAGGCTCAAAGATTGAAATTAGATTCATGTCAACAACTTAAAATATGCTACAAGCTCAATTTCTTCTGAAATTCTCAAAATATTTAATTTTGTTACTTAGTAATAGGTAAAGAAATAAGGGAGGGGCAGCATAGCCATTTTGTTGAAAGAAATTGGGGAAGGAATATAGTATTTTTTTAAATACAACGTCAAGTTCATATTTCCGATTGACCCTTACTATTGTGTTTTGTTATTTAAGGAGAAGTATTTAAGTGAGATCAAAGACTGGACAAATCCGATTATTGTAAAATATGACAAATTTTAAAAAAAAAATTATTTAAATTAGAATATTTATAAAATTAATAATTGTATGTTCAATTCAAATTCTACACGAATCCAACCACATAATGAGAATGTTATATTTATGTGAATTAAATAAGTTTTTTGGACAAAATTTAGTTAATAATTTAAAAGTAGTAATGAAGACATGTCTCGATAGTCATTGCAATAGTTATGTGTAAACCAAACATAGTAATAACATATTCCATGGAATTTTGAAACAATAATCATGCGCGAACCAAACATGGATATGACACATTCTTTGGAATGATATTATTTGGCATTACATTTCCTGAAATCCTTCTATTCCCTGGAATGGTCTATAACGTGAACCAAATGCCCCCTAAATGAATTGATTTTTTTTCCGATACTTTTAGGTGATGTTTGGTTGAGAATTAAAGTTAAGGAGACTTAAGTTAGTTATTCCGATTTAAGTTAGTCTAAATTATATATGTTTGATCGAAGCTAAAGAAGAGAGAGGAGCAAAATTTGCAAATAATCACTTACATTGTCTATGACACAGCACTAAATTAAGACACAAGGGGAGGTGGTTGAGTTTCAGCCAGCATAACTTAGAGTTATGTCTAGTTATATCATTCTATTTGATGCTCGTTTGATAGAATAACTGAGACCTAAACTCTTTATTCTATGATTCAGACATCAACCAAACATGATATATAGAATTTTTTTTTCGGCATGGCTCCTAAAGGAACTGGAAAAAATGATTTATTCTATGTAATTGAAATATGAATACAAGCCATCTAATGTCTTATATTAATTTTATATAATTTCTAAAAATAAAAAAAATTGGGAACAGTGGAGGCAGTGGCAGAGATGAAAGGAATGGTTAACTACCTAGATCTATACAAGTAATAACGCACCTTATCTACTTTACACTGTATATCCATTAGTAGTGTATTGTGTTCAATACTTTCAGTTGCAAGTGGTCATGCTTGGCTGTATGTAGTGAGCTGTACCCAATATATCGTACCAAGTTGAAAAATCAGATCTCCTAAATCCGTACCGTTAGTTATAAATTGGCATGAGTTTTAAAAAAAGCAGCTTCATGAATTTTCAAATTGGTTGAGATTTGCCTCAGAATTTTGATCGGATGGTTAGGGATTTCAAACGCAAAATTTACTTTACTTTAAAAGGATCCGCACTCTCAAAAGAAGAGGGATGGATGATTGAATCAGACGAAACATTTGACAAAGGATCATCGAATCCTATTAAAAATGGTATCTAATAATAAATAGATCTTCGTGATCTTGAAAGGATATCAACCTACATTATTGCATGATCCGTATTTGACATTATCGGCGTGGATCTTGATTGGGTGACGTGTGTTTTTAACATTAGATCATTTATTTCGGTAAAATATTACTTTTATTAAGCACTTATATATTATATCTTTAACATTTGTATGTTCCTTTTAACACTTATATATTTGAGGATGGATCCACTTACAACATTTTGGATTTTACTGTATGTTATAACATTCGTTTTTACGATTTTCAAAGTCCAAATAATCGATCCAAATCGTTCAACATGATTTCTATATTAAAATGTGCTTTAAGATCAAATTTTATATATTTTTTAATTTTCTTACTATTTATTAAGTATTTTACAAAACTACTGTTTTTAGTGTTCTAGGATTGTCTAAAAATAGCAGTTTTGTAAAATATTTAATAAATAGTAAAAATAAATGTAAAATAAATGTAAAATTTGATCTCAAAACACATTTTAATATAGAGATCACGTTGAACGGTTTGGATTGATTGTTTGAATTTTGAAAATCGCAAAACCAAATATTATAATATGTTGTAAGTGGATCCCTCCTTATAATTTTCAAAACTTGTTTGAGGATGATATTGAAGTGCAATGATGATCACTTAGTATATTTAAAAATACACTATCACACGGTCATGTTTTTAAAAATTATATACTAAACATAACTAATTTACTAAGGGCGGACTCAGGATTTTCATCAGGGAGGGAAAAAGAAATATAGAATCGGATTTAAATAGCTAACATATACTTGCTAATGCTTTAACTTGTAATTTCTGATGTTTTGACTTATAATTCTAATTACCAATCATAATTCATAAAAATTATTTTAATTTTAAGTTTTTAACTCAAAATTTAACTCGAATTTATCAATCAAACATCCAGAGGGGATAAAAAAATTTACAGGGAGGGCAAAATCAACCGGAACCAATAAATCTCCATTAAAACTCAAAATCCAGGAGACAGTTGCTCCTCCCCCGGTATAATGTGGGTCCACCCCTGGATTTACTATTAAAGACAGCTAGCGATGAATAACATAGTTAAACAAATTAAACTGTATACGTTTAGAGATGGACGCTTGATGGATGATGGACACTTAAGAGATAATTTTTTTCTTAATTACTTGTTCATATAAATGATGATTCAGTGCTCTTCTCACGTATACTTCTTTACTAAGGAAAAAATCACGTAAATTACTGATGAAAAAATGTGTTGATTGTATCAGTTGTAAATCTCAAACTACAGTATCAAGGAGAAGATTGGTGGCATAAAATATAAAAAATATTTGAGATATACTCTCGTTCTGTCAAATTTATTTCTACTAGACATGAAATCATGCCAAAAGTACGATTGGCAACTTACGTGAAAGAAATAAATCTGCTGCAATTCTTTACTCATGAACACAAATTTTAAACTGCTTTTTAAAATACAGCCTATTTTTTGTGCACGTATTTCGATACATATAATTTTTTTGTACACGAATCTCAAAACAATTCAATAGTTGAATTTAAAAAAGCAGAAATTTTAGAGTGAGTAAAGAATGGCAGCAGATTCGGCTCCCTAACGTGAAAATGGAATAGGATCGGGGGAAATTTTTTGTACGATTGGTAACTTGCATGAATTTTTTATTTCTGGCAAATATGAAATCATGCCAAAAGTACAATTGGTCCAGAATTTGGTCCAGTTCTTGCATACTATGGTTAAAGCTTGCAATATTTTGAGAATTCATGGCATCTAAGATAATAGAATATTTCCGCATAGATCCGGATTGGACTGGAATTGACTGGACGAATATTAAAGAAGTATGTGTATTCCACCTGAATTGACTTGATTATGATCGGACGGTCCGGATATAAACAGAAATATTATATTATCTCAGAGGATATGGACTCATATTTTGGTTCCATGCTTGCAAATATTAGAGAAACAAAAGAGTAAAGCTAATATGCACTTAAGTGTATATACACTTAACCCTAGGACCGTACGATTAGTTTTGAGATTCGTGCTACACGACTTTTAAAGAAATCTGACGGTCCTAGGGTTAAGTGCACGGTACACTTAAGTGCATATTAGCTTTACTCGAAACAAAATATTGACACATAATTAGTCAGACCACACATGCACACATTCATATCTATATATATATATATATATATATAGAGTAGAACTAGGGTGCTCTTAAGTTCACCCAACCTCTTGTGAACTTGACTCTAAAATATATCGAATCGACTTTAAACGATGAATCCAAACCGTTGAAATCATTCTACCTAATAAGTGATGCATCTACATGTGAAAATTTTAAAGTTTCGAATTAATTTAATATAGAGTCAAGTGGTCAAAAGTTTAAGGTTTATAAATTAATTTTAATGCATTCATTTTTTGGACTCCTTTGACTACTTGACTCTATATTAAATTAATTCGAAACTTTAAAATTTTCACATGTAGACGCATCACTCATTAGGTAGAAGGGTTTCAACGGTTTGGATTCATCGTTTAAAGTCGGTTCGATATATTTTAGAGTCAAGTTCACAAGAGGTTGGGTGAATGTTCGCGTGAAAGCGCAACGCAAGTTTCAGTACGCTAGGGAGCGTACCTTTTAAAACCGCGGTTACACCTTCCGATTAGGGTTGCAAGTGCACAACCCTATCGAGGAGTATAATCGGGTATCAATCCACAAGGACGGATTCCTTGACTAGATTCTACTTATCTTGGCCAAAGACTAGAAGTGAGAAAAGAAAGGGGTTTTGGTATTTAAATTTCCTAAACAATCAATTCAAGCAATCAAGTAATGAAATAGAAGAGTCACTGTGCAAGGAAAAGTATAAACAGTGTTTTGAATTTGAATAAAAGATGTTTCAAGGGTTTCAGACTTCATCTCTGAGTTGCCTCTAGTGGTACGGGTCTTACCAAGTTGGTGCGGCTAGGCCGCACCAACCTGGTCCGACCAAGCCGTGTGGGGCTTGGTACGGGTAGGCCGCACCACTCTTGTAAGACCCGTACCGATTTACCAGAATAGAGCTTACAAGTTCGAGTTGATGCATTTCTTGCTGGTACCTCGTATTAAACTCTTGAGAAAGGTTCAATTGACCATACCTAAGGTTCATAAGCCTCAACTCTCGTTTGTTGGTTCAAGATCTAGGTTTGGGATGCAATTCTTCACCTTCTAGGGTTTCTAAACCTCAATTGTCATGTGTTGGTCCAGATCCACTAGTTGATTGATTGGAGATCTAAGGTATCCTCTAATCTGTCAATTAGAGGAGAATTCAACCTTTCGGCTTCAATTCGAACAAGTCTACCTAAAGGGATTGATTTGGTTGAGAGATAGCAATGGTCACATGACCTTGTTAGGGTTGATCTACCACTATAGGCACACCACATGCAATCACAGCAAAACAAAGCAATCAAGACAAGCAATTCACAATCAATGCAATAAAAAGAGTTTATACAAGATCCAAATCAAGAAAAGCAATACAAATCAAGAAAATCCATCTCTAAACCCTAGAAACAATGATCAACTACTCACAAGTCATAGATCTGTTCAGAAATACAAGTAAAGAGATAAAGAGAGGCATGATAAAACTAGATCGAAGATCAGGAGTGGAGAAGAGCTTGATCCGTCGATTTCACCTCTTCTTCTTCCTTCTTCTTCTCTCCTTGCTCCTTTTCTCTCTTTCTCTCTTTCTCTCCGCTCTCAATCTGGAATGGAATCCCCCTTTTCTCCGGAATGGAGAGATCCCTCGCTTTAAATAGCCTCTGCCAAGATTTGAATTCTGTCAGGCGGCATCTAGGTACGGCCCGTACCAAAGTGGTACGGCCAGGCCGTACGAGATGGGAAAAAGGCTGAATCGGTTAAGTCTGGTACGACCCGTACCAATCCTGGTAAGGGTCGTACCAGGGAGTCCAAAAACGCCGTTTCTTCGTGTATTTTGCTCCAATCCTGCAGAAAACAAACAAACTCTCAGCAGTACCAAATTCTAAGGATATATCAATGAAATGCACATGATTTTGACAATTTAGAACGTGAATTCGGTACGAAATCAAGTCAAATATAGGCTAAATATGCGAGGTATCAGTGAACTTAGGAGCACCCTAGTTCTACTATATATATATATATATATATATATATATATGAGGAGGAATCAGGTTACAATAATTTTGATTTACAATAACGGAGTTTTTCATTGTTAAAGTCCAAATCGTCGATCCAAACTGTTTAACATGATTATATAAATAAAATATGCTTCCAGATTAAATTTTACATTTTTTTGAATATTTTTACTATTTATTAAGATGGGTACAAAATTCAATGGTCTAAATTTGACTAGTTTTTGTAAAATACTTAATAAATAGTAAAAAAAAAATTTAAAAATTAAAAATTTGATATGGAAGCACATTTTATTTAGATAATCATGTTGAATGGTTTGGATCGACGATTTAGACTTTGAAAATAAAAAAAAACCATTGTTGTAAACTTTCTTGTAACTTATCCCTCCTCTCTCTCTCTATATATATATAAGGAGGGATCCGCTTACAACATTTGAAAGTTACAAAATGTTACAACATTCGGTTTTGCAATTTTCAAAGTCCAAACAGTTGGTCCAAGCCATTCAACGTGATCTCTACATTAAAATGTGCTTTGAGACCAAATTTTACATTTTTCTGAATTTGTTTTACTATTTATTAAGTATTTTACAAAATTGTTGTTTTTAGACAATTATGGACCATTGAAAAACAGTAGTTTTGTAAAATACTTAATAAATAGTAAAAAAATTCACAAAAATATAAAATTTGATCTCAAAGCACATTTTGATGTAGATATCATGTTGAACGGTTTGGATCGACTGGTTGGACTTTAAAAATGGAAAAATTGAATATTGTAACTTTTAAAAGTTGTAAGTGGATCCCTCCTCGATGTTGTAACTTTAAAATCGAATGTTGTAATATGTTTTTCAGTGGTCCAGAATTGTCCAAAAACAATAATTTGTAAAATACTTAATAAATAGTAAAAAAAAACTAAAAAATGTAAAAATTGATCTCAAAACACATTTTAATGTAGAGATCATATTGGATGGTTTAAATCGACTGTTTGAAATTTGAAAATCGCAAAATCGAATGTTGTAACATGTTGTAAGATCCAAAATGTTGTAAGTGGATTCTCCTCATATATATATTAGAGATTCTAGAAAAAACAAAAATAAGTTTCAAGACAGATTGGAAGAACTGGACTAAAATCTGGACAATTTTTTTTCAACAAAATTATAATATACATACAATAATTGCCCCATTATAGATAGAAAAAAAAAATGTCACATGATTTTAACCAATAAAATGGTAAGAAAAGGTACAAGTGGAAAATGATATACTGACATGAGAAAGTGGTAAAAATAAAAATATGCAAATGTTACTGTTCTCCCCCAAAATGAAAGAGTTTTCAATCAGATACTGGTGAAAGTGTCTCTAGCAATTTATCCGGTTATGACACCTTTGTCCTTACAACCTTTATAACTGCTAGTCAAAATGGTCAAAAACATAATCAGATATCAATAATAAATTCAACAGGACAAATAGAAGGCGGGCCACTGTTGTCTGAAGACTCGGTTTTACTTTCCGTTTGTAGTCTTCAAGTCCAAACAGCCGATCCGTTTAATGATACGAGAAAACAAAATTATTTTTGTTAACTGTAATGATTGAATGTTCCAATTATATATGGTTTTATGCTATTTTTTTAATAGAAAAAAAATCATTGAATAACATGTTTTTTTATCACTATATTTAAATAGAGTATTCGAATTTTATTTGTAACTGTTTAATAGTTGAACAAAATTAAAAAAAAAAATACAAATATGATTTTACCACATATTTATGATCTATGATGTCTGATATGTGTTCATATTATTTTTATTGGTTGGCGGCGAAGCGCCAACAAATATATTAGATAAAAAAATGTTGTAATTACAAGTATTTACAAGCCTCTCATAGAGATTAATTAGGAATTCAAATTGAAATTTTTGCCGTCAGCATAACACAATTCCAACCAATGAAGTTTTCTCCACTAGTTCCCCTCACCCGATCCAACCCAAAAAACAATTTTAATGACTGTATCATTTATTAAAAGATTCACTGGATGACTTTTCACAGAGAAGTCTCATATTCCTCTCTCTCCATAATGCCCATGCCCCGACAGCCCAAACTACACTCCAAACCGATTTCTCATTCGGAGAGAGATTGCTCCGACCCCTATTCCATACCTGAACAATGTTGTGACAATTGATTAGTGTTGTGTCGAAGCCGAATTGTGCAATGAGGTCTCTCCAAAATCGTGATGAGAAGGTACACTCCCACATGAGATGAGATCTCATCTCAGTGTCTGTCGAGTTGCACAGGTGGCATCCAGTCTGTATGTTGCGTCCTCTTCTTAATAATATATCTTGCATAAGTACTTTGTTGTCCAACGTTAGCCAAATGAAAATCTTGATCTTCATTGGCACGCGCAACTTCTAGATAGATCTCTGTGTCAATGATATAACTCATGTGTGATGCATTGCTGCATAAGCCGATGTAGAAGTGAACACCCCTAATGCCATCCACCTCCATGTAATCCCATGGCCTAATTTTGTGAACGCTTCAAAGAACGGTATTAGATGTATCAACTCTTTAAGAAAGAAGGTGTTTTATTGATTTTGTCCGATCTGCGATGCAATAGAAATGTTGTATAGTCTCCTAATTGTGGTTGGCCAAATTTCTATATTCATATTTTAGATTCGAAAAAATATTGAGATCAGTGTAGATTTAATTTTGCATAAATCTCAATACGAATAAGACATTTTAAACCGGATATCTGATTGAAATGATAGATTTCAATCCAATGTTCGTTGGAAAATCCCGCAGATAAATGATTTTAACAGAATAGTTGACTTTATGCAGCGCATAGACTAAAATCAAAATATCATTACATATGGTCGATGCGCTGCAGGAAGCAGAAACTACTTCGTTAATATCTTTACCCCCATCAACCTTAAATCATACGAAACACTTCTCAAAAAAAAAAAAATCATACGAAACAAACACTACCAATCAGATTTTGGTCAAAGAGTCTCTGCCATTTTCGCCGGTTCTACTCCTTACTAGTTACTCCTTAGTTCTTACGACCTTTATAACTGTCAGTCAAAAACATCGATAACTATAAAATGTGCCATCGTCAGATATCAATTCAACTAGAAAAATAGTTTAATAAAAAAAAAAAAAACTAGACAAATAGACCCCTAGTTATAATGCCTTTATTGCCTTCTTGTTTCCTGAATTCCTGATCCGGTCTCTCTCAAGTCTCAACGAAAAAAAAAAAAAAAACAGGGATAGAAAACACATTTCTTTCTTTCTTTATTGAATACTGAAACAATTAGAAGTTACCAAACTCTCATTAAGAATCTACATGAAAAGGGGTCCGACCAGGGGCAGATCCAAGACTTTCGTCAGGAGGGGCAAAAAAATATCGAATTGGGTTTACATAACTAAACGGGTCCAAATTCATTAACTAATTAAGTATTTAATATAAAATAATGCTTTAATTTATACTTTTCAATGCTCTGACTTGTAATTTCTGATATTTCAATCTATAATTCTAATTATTAATCATAATTAAAGAAGTTTACTTTAATTTTAACTCTAAATTTAACCCGAACTACAAATTAAACATCTAGCGGGGGGCAAAAAAAATTTCAGAGAGGAACAGAGTCGATCGAAATGTCCCGACTTCTACAAAAACGCAAAATTCAGGAGGGGCAGCTGCTGGGTCCAACGGTTCTAACAGTCCGTGTCCCACGCCATTAAATGGACGATAGTGATTGCAAGATCCTTTACATTAAATGGACGATAGTGATTACAAGATCCTTTAGGTACAAGCGACTAAGATTAGAGATTTCCTGCGGCGCTTTCTGTTACGAGTCGCTGGCGTCTGACGTTGACATTATATATACAAAAATACGGGAGGCCTCAGGCCTGCGGTCTTTGATCCATGATAGGGAAGACATCAAAATGATTCCAGCAGAGAATCCCGAAACTGTTCTTCTGAAAGGACGAGACGGACTCCGCTCTTTCTCAGTTAAAAGAAGTCCGCTCTTTATCTCTGCGCAGGCGCTGGAGATTTGGGAAATAAATCTGCTGTTATTCTAAAAAAATAACAGATTTCTGTTATTCTGATAGTAACCTTTCAAATTTTTTTATGTAAGAATTTTAATACAAAAATATTTTTATTCGAGAATTTGAACGAAGTTCAACAGTTGGAGATCAACGGTTGGAATCTGAATAATATATTTCTATTATTTGTTCTGTTATTCCTTCTTGGGTTATTTCTTTGAAATAACAACATATTTATTTTGAAAGATTTGTCGCTCCTACAATATTACCACGATGCTAAAATTAATTTAGAATAATACTAGTACAATACTTTTTATTCTCAACATATTTTTTTTACAGCATGATTCAATTGCGTTTTCTGCACTTTATTACACACATAATTCCTTATAAAATAATTTAAAAGATTAATTATTTTTTAACTTGTATTTGATCAATTCATCCAAAGACTTAAAATAGTATGTTGATAGGTAATTATTATACAGAATAAAAATAAACTAAAAAATAATTCTAGAACAGATGAGTTATATTTTGTCTTTATACTGCTAACTTGTTTATGAGTAGTAATATAAAGTTTCTAACAATATATTTCTATTGCACTTACTATTACTAAATGTATACTTATGGTCAAATTTTATAGGTCTGTGTTATTTAATTTTAGATTATTGTGGGACAGTTGACTTTGAAATACTTAATAATTATTTTGTTATAATTTAATCATGTCTCATGATAATAATTTAAGCTGATTAGCTACTTCAACTTCCCATCAGAATCCTTTCAATGGAATTCTAGATTGGGAATTGTAGAAGAATAGAACTATGAGGACAAAATAAGAGCAAATAATTAAAATAGAACCGGTCTTGTCATGCACCAACGATTAGTCTCCGGGACATGCACGAGCAAGATCAGCAGAAATATGATTCCAGGATCACATGGCTCTGACACCACATTACTTTTTCAGAATGTGGGCCCGTGTTTCAATGTTTCGAAAACTGCAATTCTGCAACAATTGCGTAACAAACCCAAACTTACCTTTTTGTTTAGTTTTCTTTATTTTCCGTTTCGCGAAATAGATCAAATATAAAAAAGGAAACGTGCCATGGGAAGAAGTTAGAACTTAGAAGTGGAACAAATTATACAAAATTGTTATTTTTTTAAGAGGAGGGTCGAATGCACTATTATTGTATTTCAATATATTTCGTGTTTTTTCTTATCTCTCTTTAAAATCTGAACAGTTGATTTGAACGGCTCAATATAATTTTCATAATAAAATATGCTTAGAAATCAAATTTTATATATAATTTTTAAATTTTTTACTATTTTTTATACATGTACAATATCACTTTATCTGATGGTCTAGAATATCCTTAAAATAGTGATTTTGTATCTATAAAAAAATAAAAATATATTAATCGACTGTTCGTATTATAAAAAAGGAGATAAAGTATGTGTAACATATCGAAGCACAAAAAAAATAGTGCATTTGAATCCTCTTCTTCTTTTTTAAAATCAAGTAGAGATGATTATTTTGACATCCTTTGATAATAATTTCATAAAAAAAATTCAATAAAATTGAAAATAAAAAATTAAACGTACAGTCATTATACAACTTAAACGATCAAACTTTTATGTAATTAAAGTATTATTTAATGATGCATCAAGAATTATTAATATTAGACCATTGAAGTTTTACTGAATGTATAATGATAAATACAAACTGTTAAATTTTTATCGTTGAAAACATCATCATTTATAGATATAAATGTATGAAAATATAGTATGATATTTATAATTTTTTTTAATGATCGTCGAGATTGTTAAAATAATATTTTTTAATATTATTACGAATGTTATCATTAGAGATCAATGCTGTACGCCTGTACTTGACAGAGTTTTAATATCATTATCGGATTTTTATAAAAGAAGTCATCGAGCTGCTGCTGTCTCTAGCACAGAAAGGGTCCAGAGAGGAAATTCAGGATTCTGAAAGTGGCAGTCCAACGTCTGGCGACGGCCAACAGGATGAAGATTCTATTGATTGGGATTGTTTAGATTAGTATATTGGATGCTAGGGATAAGATAGTTTTTGTTGTAGTGACATATTTCGCTTTTATATTTCCTTAGTAGCTTACTCTGGTATTTGGTCTGTTATGTAAGTTAAGTTGTACTGATGGGTACTTATTTTAAGTATCTCATCCCTAAATTCTTTTGGTTTCAATATGAAATCGGTGGATTCTCCACTATTTTTCAAAAAAAAAATAATAATTTATCAAAAATAGAATATGAACCCGAATGCCCGATTCTTAAGAAAATTTTAGAGATGAGTTTGTAGAGTTGTAGACTATTTGGTCCATAAGTTTGTGAAAGTTTAAATAGCCCTAATTAAAAGAAAGCAAAATTTAACTTTTGGCGCAAAGACATTTTCCAGCGCTGGGAACCAATTCACAGCAATCTCATGTTCGGATGTTCCGCTACGAGTCTACAACTGTTTTATTAGCCCACCACTGCATTTCTCGACTGTTTGATGTTGGATGTACAATTAATTTCCTTCAAGAAGGAAAATTTTGGCCAACCATTAATTTTAATTTTGACCGTTCATCAATGAAACACTTAATTATTCAATCATGCTAAAGCAAACACAGGGCAAATAATAATTAAGAAAAAAAAGGAACAAACGAGACCAAAAAAAGAAAAAAGAGAACATATTCAAATCACACTATGATACACTATTGCTTGGGCACTCTAATTGCTCACAAAAAAAAGCACATAATCCACCCAGCAAAAGATGATAATCTAACAAAAGACAGCCTAATTAATTAGTCACTGACTAGACACCCCAACTGTACCAGCACTAGCATCCTCCGAAACTACAGAAGGAGAATCTGATATTGAATCGAATGAATGCGAGGGAGACGCTTCACCTCCCGATGATACTCGGATCTCATCAATCATCTTCACCACCTGACTCATTTTGGGCCGTTGATCTGGGGATACAGCCGTGCAGCTAATCGCGAGTTGCAATAGTGCAACCATCTCCTCTTCAATTCCTTTGTATCGCATTAATTCCAAGTCGAACACCTCCGCTGTCCATTCTTCTCTTACGACTGATTGCACCCACCTTGGCAGATCAATGGCTCCACAATCTGACGCAGCCTTGCCTATTTTTGACAGAGATAATTATATAAATTCTATGAAACTATTACAAAAAATATGCTCATATTTACTATTTGAATAAATATGCTATTTCTGGGGTTCAAATAAGCAGTAACATGGCACACCTTAATTTTGTTTGAGAATCCAAAATAAAGATGTAATAATTACAATGTTAATTTAGAAATTGATATCTTGACAGGGAGGATCTCAAGTATAAAAATAATTTAAAAAAAAGAAATTACCATATGAAAAATCATTTGACCCCTACCTGTGAGGATCTCAAGTAGCACAACACCAAAAGAATACACATCGCCCTTTTGAGTTGCCCAAGGCCGGCGCGAATCTGCTGGGGGAGCCTCTGGAGGACGATAGCCGGCTGACCGTGTGGCAACACCAACAGATGGGCCCAACATTGCCAAACCATAATCCGCGAGCCTGGGCTCGCAATTCTTGTCGAGCAGTATGTTAGTTGTTTTCACATTTCCATGTGTCAAACGTGGCGACGACCGGTTCGCATGGTGTATGTGGGCCAACCCACGGGCCGCACCCGCTGCAATTCTGATCCGCATTGACCAATCCAATGGCGTACGACCGGGCCCCCTGTTACCTGCTTGAAAAATAAAATTGCAAATATTAACAAATGATTTGTCATTGTTGTTTCCATCTAACAGGTGCAAAGAAGACTTCACATGAAGGTTTGGTTGTTCTCGGAATAAAACAAACTTGTGATGTGTTTAAAGCTGTGTTCTAAATCTATCCTTTTCTCTTTTATGGCTTTATGGAAAACTATCTTTTATTTTTTTGGCCTATGTGCTGTATTTGGCTTTTAGAGATACTTTGTCTCTCATAAAAGTCATTACCGACAAGTGATTAGTAAAAAAATATTTTTGGTGGTAAATGGTCATCCAAAAGTTCATAACAAATTTCTTAAAACGAAAACAAACAAAATTTTCTTTCTTTGCAATGTATTTGGTAAAGGCATAATTTTGGTCAAAAGGGGGCAGACAGCACTTAATTAGCAAGTACTGTGTGATTAATTTAATTACATAAAAAATTCATCAACAGATTTGCAGCAATTGTCAGAGACGCCACTTGATGGATGGATCATAGTCAACCAAAATTTACCTAAAAAATGAAAAATTATAAAATGTTACCATGAAGAAGAGAGAAGAGGCTGCCATTAGGCATGAAGTCATACACAAGCAGCTTCTCATCACGCGCGTAGTAATACGCCGTGAGCGGCACCAAATGCTGGTGCCGCAATCGGCCGAGCATCTCCATGTGATGCTCAAACTCTTTCTTCCCTGCCACGTGTACATCCCTCAGCCGTTTCACCGCAACCACGCTGCCATCATCTAACACTGCTTTGTAGGCTGTTCCATACCCTCCCTTCCCCAGCATTTCGGCCGAGGCCCGCAACAGATCCTCTAACTCAAACCTCTTGACACCCTGTGCCCCTGTATCTAAAAAGACCATTTTACCCCTCTCAAAACCCCCACCAGCAACCGCCATGCCGGCTGTCCCGTACGGGCTAGAAGAGTACACTATCTTCTCCCCTTCGCGCAACCGAGAGGTGCTCTTCCTCCAGGCAAATTTTCGCCAGAAGTAACAGAAGAGAAGACAGGAAACAAATACAAGCACTGCAAAATCACCAGCAACAATGGCTAGCACAGCCGCACGGCTCATTCTTTCATTATGCTGGGGTGGGGCTGCCTCTGGTTTTGACGAAGGTGAAGAGGTGACAACGGCCGCAGCTGGTGGCACTGGTGCAGCGGCATTGGATGTGATATTTGGTGTACCGGGCCGGCTAGGGTCACTGACAACGTCCTGACACGCTAAGAGCGGAGCCCCACAAAGAGTTGGGTTGGATGAAAAAGATGAAACAGAGAATGAAGCAAGCGAAGGTGGTATTGAACCCGTTAAGAGGTTGGATGAGAGGTTTAGGTCCTGAAGTTGTGGCAAAGAGAGACCCGAAATTGACCCGGTAAGCCGGTTTGAGTCGAGCCTTAGTGTCAATAGACGGGTGAGCTGGTTCAGTGAACCTGGTACCGAACCAGAAAGGTTGTTGTGAGAGAGGTCAAGTCGGTACAGCCGGTGTAGCGAGGAGATTGTGGGAGGTATTGGCCCCGAAAGATTGTTGTAAGAGAGAAAGAGAAGCTTGAGCCCGGAGAGAGAGGATAAATCGGGTAATGAACCCGATAACAGGTTCGATTTGAGGCTAATTACCCTGAGACCATCAAGCCGGGACAGAGCCGACAAGGCGCCGGTACCATTCAGGTTCAAGTCTTCCAGTACCAGCCGCGTGACCCTCCCACCGGCGCACGTGACCCCGATCCACGTGGAGCAAGGAGATGGGTCGGAGCGGTTCCAGGTCCAGAGCGCACCTAACTGATCAGAGGTGGCGCGGAAGTCGAGCAAGGCGGTGAGGTCACTGTCGAGCGAACCGGAGGCGGAGGAGAGAGTGTAGAGAAGGAATGTGGTTAGAAGAAAGAGGCAGTTTGTTTTTGCCTCTGCCATTTCTCCTGGAGAGAGAAACAGAGGAGGAGGGGGAGGAGAGAAGGAGAAAAGACGAGAGAGAGAGAGAGTGGTAAGGTCCAGAGAAGGAAAGTGTGTTCAGTTGTGCTGTGTAACTTCTACTGTGGACTTGTGGTGTTGTTTATTTATTTTTTATTAGTAGGGAATAGGGATGATGAACGTAGACAGATACACTTTCTTACATCGGAGGCTACAAATACAATGCGGGTTTTAATGTTATTTAAATCCGAGATACTCTTTTCGAAGGTTTTACGGTATATAATTTTTTTTGGTAATCGTGTTTAGTCATGGACTAATTTCTTATTTCTCAATTCAATCATCAACCAAAAACCCACATCATCATACTCATCTAATTAAATTTTCGATTCTGTTATGAAAAAAAATAATGAATCCACATTTTCAAAACACCAAAATTATGAAATGTTATTACAGAGTTCGTTGTGTGTTTCTGTTATGTGCGTTTCTGTTGTTATTTTATTTTATTTATTTACTTGACTAGCATTATTATGACGGAAATAATTTATTTTGGTTGTCGTTATTGTTATTGTTATTTTTATTGATGTTGTGGTATAATCATTATTAGTGTTATGATTGTAGTCACAGTTGTTATTGTTTGTATTTTTTTAATTAGAATGACTCAAATGTCTTTATTTTTTGTGTCTTCATCATGTTTCTATTTTTAAAACATTAATAACTCAAAATTTAAAACATAAACGTCAAAATAAAAATATTAGATATGATCTATATGATTTTCAATACTTGCTTGTGAAAAATTATCACATTTTAATTTTGTTTTTATATGAATCAATTAGTTGAAAAATTAACGTTTAGAAATTATCTACATCAGTATATTTCTACAAGTTCTTGATGACAAATATAATAGAGTTGAAATATCATAAATTTTTACACGTACATAGATAAAATCACATAGATCATATCTAACAACTTTATTTTAACTTTTAACTTTTTAATTTTTAGTTATTAAAGTTTTTTTAAAAACAAAGACATAACATAGGCACAAAAAATTAACACATTTGAACACTCCTCTTTTGTAATATAGCAACAAAGAGAATATTATTTTCTTTTCATTCTTCCACGTACTAAACCAAATAATAATAATTTTATAACAACACAACTTTATATAAAATAATTTATAATATAATTGTACACAAAAAAAGTTATACTTGCATAACTAATTTAATGGTCATAACGAACATAACTAAACTTAAATAACTTAACACCATATTAACTCCAACCTTTAACGGGCCCGGGGTCGTAAATGCCAGACCCAATAAAACCATAAATGAAACAGGCACGTTTGTTTTTCTTTAATTAAAAATCAAAATGCCCCCGAATTTTGTTTCCCTATCTCTCTCTAAAATCACGTTACGTCTCGGTATGACACATGTGTCGATCAGATAATGTGATTCGCATGTCGCGTGATATGATTGCATTCAAGTGTAAATTACATGTCACGTCACAGTATGAAATATAAAGTATCAAATTTTTTTTTAGTATGCATAAAGTATCTAACTTTTTTAGTTAATTTTCAACTCTTTTTGGTAAGTATAGAATATTCAGTTTCACTTTTAGTATAGATTCATTGATACTATTATAGTGGTACTCATATAGTACTAATTTATATTTTCTCTAGTTTAGTCTAATGAATATTTATAATTAAATTTTTAAAATAATTTCAGATGCTCAACGGTTTTTTCTTAAATTTTTTTTTTTGCAACATTATTTACTTATTTTAGAATTTTTAGAAATTTTCGTATTTCTTTGAATTTTCAACAATTTAAATTAAAATATAAAAAAAGTTTCACGTAACTAATTTACGTCACGTGTGGTCACATTGTCCATTCGCATGACATAATCGTCCACCACTATTTTGGTCACTTCACGTCACGACGTATTTCCTTCTCTAACTATCCCGCTCGGAACCTAATTCCTTCTCTTCCGAATTCATATCACCTGTGGGACCTCAAACTGTGTGTTTGAATCCGGTACGTTCGTATATATTCGCACGAATCTCAAAGGATACCGTTCATTAACAAGTGTGTGCTGAATTGGTCCAAATTCAACCTCAAACGGCGAGGTAATGCAAAGGTTCTGGACTCGAGATCATACGACGCCTTTTGTCGTCCCCACCAAAACCATTCTCACCTATTCTCTAAGGTCATGTTTGGGTGTGGAGCAAAGTTACTACAGATTAAATTTCTTACTCTGAGCTAAGGCAGATTAAAATAATCATGTTTGGTTGAAATTTAGTAGAGTAAGCTAATGAAGAGAAAGAAAATTATAATATGATGTTACTCTAACTACGGAACCCACAGGTGGAGTAAGTTACCCCATCTCTATAGGTGGAGTAATTTAATCTAGATTAATTTAAATATTACTTTATCTTACTCCTTTAAATTTACTTTTCGTTTGGATCTTTAAAGATGGAGTAGAGGGTTTACTCCACCACTTAATCCACAACCAAAAATGACCTAATTTCCCAACAAAGATTAACCAAGCTCAGCGGTGATATAAGAGAAGAGAATTCAAGTTTTTATTCCTGAATTTTGTTAGAAAAATCACATTAATTGGTGCATGAACTTTCATTTGCACTAAGTTGGTTCGTAAACTTTTTCGAAAGAAACAAGTTGGTCCATCCACTTTGAGTTGCTCCAAATCAGTCCTTCAACTTTAAAAAATAAACTAAGTTGATCTTTCCAACTTTAAAAAATAAACTAATTTGATTCTTCAACTTCTCTCAAATTTATCAAATTAATCCTTCTAACTGAGTGTTACTTTAATTTTTGAAGGATTAATTCGGTTCATATAGAAGTTATAGGGATCAACGTCGTCATCTTTTCAAAATTCATGGACTGACTTGACTCTTTTTTAGAAGCTTTCAAGGACTATTTTGGTGCAAATAAAATTTTACGGACCAACATGAATTTTTTTTAGAAAGTTCACGAACCAAAATCTGAATTCATTAGAAAACAAACAAAATAAAATAAGGCCCACAAGAAGCCCAAATAGGACCTTTAATGCTGCGTCTGTCGACTTTTGGATATATTTTTAATACAATTTAATTAGGAATTTCTTTTTATTATTTTGCCCACTCAAGGCTTCATATCAATTATCGCAATCTAACTTGTGTTAGTTGTGTAGGCCTGTTAGATTCACAAAAAGTCAAATTGACACAGGTTTAACTAATATGATCCTGGTGAGTTATAAAAATGCACATGGTCGCTGGTACTCATTTGGTACTAAGATTTCCCTGGTGAGGTGCAGTATGCAAAGCCAATTTGTGTTATGTTTGTCTTTTCCCTTTTGAATTTAATTGGGGCAAAATATGTATCTTTAATTTTCTATTTATCTTTTCGATGAACTTGAGAAAGGCCTTTTGGTATTGGAGCGATGCATGAATTCGAGAAGGATACAACAAAATGTGCTTTCAAATCTTAAGATTGAACTGCCATCATTTGCTGCATTTTTTTAGTCGACTTGGAATTTAATATCTAAGATGAGCTTTCATACTAAAGCTTAATCTGTCTAAGATGATCTTTCTTTAGTCGACGGGAATTCTTTTTACTTGTTTTTCATACTAAAGCTTTAATTGTCATAATTTATTCTCTCTATTTTTACATATAGATTTATTTTCGGTTTGAAAGAAGGAAATCATGAATGACCAGCCCAAAATGCGGTCTATGAATTTGCATGCTTTCCAAGCACACAGTTAGCAAGGGGGGGGGTTGAAAAATATTAATATTTCCCCCTCAAAAACTCATAAAATACCCATTTTACCCTTTATTAAAAATCATAAAACATCCGACTCCAATTTGAATCTGAAAGGTTCCTCTAACGTCCGAATTGCTTTAAGATCAGTGTGTGCTACGTCAGCATGAATCTTGAAGCGAACACACACGAATACTGAAGCAACGTGCACAGATATTGATGCGAGGCATGCACATCAAAATCGCTTTAAGATACGTGCGCACTACATCAGCACAAATCTTGAAGTGAACACGCACATATCTTATTGCGATGCGGATAAATCGGACGGTAGAGGAACCCTTCAGATTTAAATTTCAGTTCGATGGAGCGTTTTATACTTTTAATAAAGGGTAAAATGAGTATTTTATTAATTTAGAATGTGTTTTAATATAAAATATAATAAAATGGGTAAATATGTAAATTTTTGAAGTTTAGAGGAGGAAATATGTAATTTCAAAATTTAGAGGAGGAAATACGTAAATTTGAAGTTTTTGAGGGGTATACGTGAAATCCCCCCTATATGAAACTATTGCTCGACATTACATGCATATTTCCTTTTGCAAATCCTCCATTTGATAAGCTCATAGCAGAAGCTTTTGTAATATATTTTTTTGTTTCCTGAGGATGGTTGAGTATGTTATACTGGCAAGAAGGTGCCCTTAAAAATTTCCAATCACTCACCTGAAATGCTTGGAATTCTTAGTGTCAATTAAATAGTAGTAAATTCAGTTTTTGTTAACCATTATTTATTAAGTCATTGGAGTGTGATATTATTATTGGGTCCGGACTGCATTATTTATTAAGTCATTTGAGTGAGAAATTCCACTTCAAATGATCTCTAATTTTGTTAACTTTTAAGTAAATTAGATTGAATACTCGCCAAAATATAATTCTCTAAAATAGCATCTAGAAAATGTTGGAATGTGCTGGGACCTTTAACAAAAAAAAAATTGAATACTTGCCAAGATTTACTCAAATTTGAGCTGAAATGAACCATTGTTTTGTTTCACGCATAGATACGCACATTATAATCACAATTTATGAATTAAAAACTATGTTTCTCTAAACGCTGGCATAGAAACGTCATAAAAGACTCAGACTTGGAATTAAAAAAATGGAAATCTCGTTTCACATTAACAGCACATGCACTTGTTCATTTTATCTAAATTAGTGCATCTCAATGATAAATCCAACCATTAGTTTGCCTGAACAGGCCTTACAACATGTATATCCAAATTTATTTTCTATTGCTACAGATAGATATATTTCGGTGGCAACTGTGTTTTCTACTTCCAATTTAAACTTACATTTTAGAAGGCAGTTAACAGGGGTTTTTCGGTCTGAATGGCAGACTCTTAAAAATACCTTTCTACACTTTACTCTTTCTCCTGATTTAGTTGATAAGTTAATTTGGAGATGGACAAAAAATAATATTTTTACAGTACATTCTTTTTATAAATAGTTGGAATATGGGGGTACTCCTGAAAAGGACTATCAAACCATATGGCAATCTAACATTTCCTTGAAAATTAAAATTTTTCTTTGGTTAATTAAGAGAAATAAACTCCTTACTAAGGCTAATCTTGCAACTCGAGGCTGGTCGGGAGACTTGTCTTGTGTGTTTTGTAGTCATATTGAAACAACTGATCATCTTTTTATTAATTGTTCCTATATTAGAACTATTTGGGAATGGATAACTTCTTTTAATAATTTTCAGTTTGATTATGATTGTTTAGCTGATCTATGGCTTATTGATGCAGTCATACCTCTTAAAGATAGATTGTTAATTGAATTGTTAAGAGGAGCAGTTCTTTGGGCAGTCTGGTTGGAAAGGAATAGAATTTGTTTTAATTCTACTAATCTTGTTTCTCTTAAAGTGCTTGGGGCTAGGATTATTTCCTTAGCCTCATACTGGTGTAAAGCTAAATCCAATAATTCTTTCTTAAAACTCAGTCTTTTACTTCCCTCTGATGTTAAGGATCTCTCAGATCAGCTTCTGGAGGAACCAGCCAGCAGTACAGATACGGCGCAAGTGGTGGGGCTCCTGTTGTCCCTAGCGCA
Organism: Carex arenaria; assembly: GCA_964058825.1. NCBI lineage: Eukaryota > Viridiplantae > Streptophyta > Magnoliopsida > Poales > Cyperaceae > Carex > Carex arenaria. The sequence continues at coordinate 770,524 of CAXKVW010000363.1, read as the reverse complement.
GGACGGGGACAACGGGGCAACTCCGGGTTCTGGAAATGGCAGTCCAACGTCTGGCGAAGGCTGGGCTGAGGATGATGATTCAATGGACTGGGATCTATTAGACTATTAGTTGGGCTGATTTTATATCTTTTGTTTCTTAGTTTTGTTTTGATGTTAGTAGATGCAGGTATTTTAGCAGTGCTTTAGTATAACAGACTTGTGTTTTGGCTTACTAGTTTGTTGTTTTGGTCACTTTGTAATGGGTGGGTACTTAGTTTAAGTACCTCAGCTTTTAAACTCTTTGGTTTCAATAAGAAATCGGTGGATTATTCCACTACTTAAAAAAAAAAATAGTTTGCCTGAAAATCTGTTGTTCCGGACCAAGTTTCATCAATAATTAAATCCAACGAATCAGGCAAGAACTTCCTAGCAAACAATGAACAAACCTTAGTTCTTATCCCATTATAGGTACAATTTGCACTGTATCTCTTCTCAAAAAGATCTAATGTAACATCGTTCTTTCCGAAACTTGCCGGGTGTGGCTTTCCCGCTGTCCAATCGGTATAAGTCACAATTTTTAAGGCAAAACCTCTCAAAAAGCGGGAAGTACGTTTCATCTGAGACAATTTCCACCGCTAATGCTCGATTTATTTTGAACCATTGTGATGCTTTGTGCTACTGTTCAACTGTGTTATTTGTGGTGCCATGAAGGGTTGTACCGGCCAAGGCTACCTTCGTTGGGGTAGAAGGTGCCTGCAGGCTACATGGGACATGTTGGAATTTACGAGGTATGTGTAAATTGTGGTGAAGTTGTAGACAGGTATGCATGATTCAGGAGTACAAAATGCTAGTTTGAGAAATCGAGTGATGCGTTTACTATGACGCGGCGCTCGGCCTGAATCATGTTGATATATCCCCACCTTGCTCGCTGCATAAATCGATTGCGTAATTCTACATTAGAAATTAGCCCGCTGTATGTCACTTCTTTTTATCCTGGTAATCTGTCATTATGTCGGTTCATGGGTTGTATATTAGTATCTAATGGTTTGTACCAACCTTTTTCTTTTTTTGGTTTTGCTAGTAAGCCCATATTACTAGATGATTTGAAATCGATAACAAATTTTTTTAACAAAATTGTAACTGGTAAAAACACAAAATTCGGTAAAAATTCAAAATAATGTTATTTTTAGATGACTTACAAACTTTGATAATGTAAATTCGGTAACGATTTTGAAAAATGTTATTATTTTGATGACTTGAAAACTTTGATAATGTAAAGCAACATGATGGGTGAAAAAAATAGAAACTTGATACAATGCATTTCTTTTATTATTTTCCAAGTGTGTGCAAACCTTTTTTTTTTGACTTTTTCATTCTATAATACACTGCATGTATTATGTAACTTACCTGACTTGAAATTCTTCTACCGAAAAACATTGAATTCTTCGTTATCAACCCATTAAATGCAGGATCAGGATGCACATAAACTGAATACAGACCATCGTGCTCTTTGAAAAACTCATCCCAGAAAGGAACCATCAGGAGATCGCCTCTTGTCAGAAACAAGAAAGCAACCTTTGGTACACGGGTAGACGGCAAATGGCAGATTAGGTGCAAATGCTACTGTCCAAAGCAACTCCTCTTCTGACATGTTGTGCAAAAGGCTAACTGGCTTTGGTAAAAGTGTCGGCGAGGAGAAGATAAAGGAAGCTTCAGAGAATTGGAAGAACTCAGGGAGAGATCATCGGTAGGGGTTTGAAAACACACCAAATGCGAATGCGAAGATAAAGAAGAGACATTTAGAGAATGGAATGAGGTTTTGGATGATCTTTTATGAAGAACCTAGTTGCTTTTGGTTGTCTCGTGTCTTGTTTGATTTCCCCCGGGTGTTGTGTGGGCGGAGGGGCGGGGGGTTTTGTCTAATGATGCCTTTCATGAAATGATTATGAATTAATAACGATATTACATCGTGGTGTTTATATTATTCTAATATTTGTTGCCTCGTCACCTATTCTGAATTGTCCACAAATCCTAAAGCATATATATATTTTTTTTTTATAGTCTCCTCTCAAAAGCCAATGAATATATTACATAATATAGTCATATTGGTTTCGTGCAATACTAGTAAAGTAGAACCTGAATTTGTAGTCAATACATGGCACCTTTATTCACCAAGATTGAAGTTATATGCAGGGACCTTTTCAAAAGTATATTACAGTGCTACGCCACTTACTAAACAAGCTTAGATCCGGAATTTCATGGTCAATTTTTAATGCAATTGGCCTTTTCAAACAAGCCAATACAAGTAAAATATTAAACTCTATTTTTCGTTTATCACTACTGGAAGTTAATACAGTTTTTTCTGAAAACGTTCTGTTGTGTGAACAATAATATGTTTATATTTTGCTTTTACTGCTGTATAAAACATACCATGATTATATCAAGTTATTGTTTATACATAGGACACCCCACTTCATGATAAATTAACAACCTATCTCTTTTTCATAGCATAGGCAACAGCCACGGTGCCTCCGATTGTAATTCCCGCAACTAAAGATTTATTTAACTTAGATTTGATGTAGGCGAATAACCATCTAAGTGTAAAAGGAACCCCACAACTTGACTTGAATTTCTCAATAGAAAAATCCTGAAAATAAAATTCATTCAAATGAGTTAAAAGACAAAATAACTGGCAGTGCCAAAACTTATTTTATTATATGATTGTAGAGAATAAGTTTTCTGATAATATTTGTATAAGTTTTAGGATATTTTTAGTACTCTTTATCTCTACCTTTATGCCCTTGTGCTTGCAGACACTTTAAAAATAAACTCATCACAACTTATATTGAACTGTTCTAACAAAAAACCCTGCATAGTAAGATATATTAAACTGAAAGATTCTCCTGTGGGGTATGAAGGTGCAATTTTTGTCAGTGCTAACGTGATTAAATCAACTTAGATTTAGATAAAGGAGTGAAGCCATGGTACTATGCATAGCGCAAATTGGTCTGTACTACGGATCAGTATTTTCGTTTTTTATAATATTTTAGATAGCTAGCAATCACCATTTTTGAATGGTGAAGAATCTTTGGTCAATTGGTTTTGTACATATCTAAACAAATAGTAAAAGAATTATAAAAAACGTAAAATTTGATCTAAAAGTACAATTTCATATGGAGATCAGGCTGAATGGTTCAGATCGATTGTTTGGACTATGAAAATGGAGATATTAATCCATAGTACGGACCAATATGTGCACTATACCATAGCCTCACTCTAGAAAAAATGGCAAGACTTACCTTTGGTAGCTTATTTTGATAATTCAAATAGTCCACATGGAGTTGAACATTGGACGAAGCCAAAAGCCACAACTTCTTATCAACATTCGCATATACATCGGATACTATATCAAACATAGAACAAGCTCCATTTTCTATTGAATTTAAAATGCTGGCCTCTCTGTCTCTCCTATGCCTAAAAAAAAAAAACCAATTTCAAATTTACCCAATCGCTTATCCTATTTTGCTAAAAACAAATAAATAATACGAGCAGAGATGAAGTATGTACTTGAGGTACCCACAAAGCATGCGCTTTGGCCAGAGATTCATTCTACCATGCATCGGAATCAAAACATGTGGTGACAAATCCATGAATTTGTACGTCGTGTCAAAATAATCCTGCACTTAAATTAATTAATCACATAATCAGCCTTCTTTTAAATATATAATTCTGTGTTGCTTTGTAAACAAAGATATAATGCACCTTCATGCTCCCACCAGCTGTACCATCCAAAACAGCACTTCCTTCACTGCCAAAATAATAACCATAGATGTGTGTCTCTAATATATAATAACACCTTTAAATAAGTTGCAGATTAAGAGTAGACCTAGGGTGTTGAAACAACGAATCAGCTTCAAACGAGGAATCCAAATCATTGAAACCGATCTACTTCACGAGTGATGCGTTTACATACAAAGTTAATAAATTTTCAAATTAATTTAGCATAAAGTGAAGTGGTAAAAAAAGAAGATTTATAAGTTAATTTAATGCATTCAATTTTTGACCTCTTGACTTTATACTATATTAATTAAAAAAATAATAAACTTTGCATGTAAACACATCACTTGTGAAGTAGATCGGTTTCAACAGTTTGGATTCGCCATTTGAAGCCAATCCGATAGGTTTCAGAGGTAACCCCACCAAAAGGCTTGGTGAGCTTAAGAACACTCTACTTCTACTCTGCAAATTAATACTATTTATCTTACCCAACACAATGGTCTCCGACAATTAGGGAGTTTGTGTCGACATGGAGAAGTGCAAGATGACCATCTGTATGCCCCTAATTTCACAAATTAATCAAATATGAGCTTTATATAAACTTTTCCTTCTTACTAAGTTCATATCAAGCATACAAAACCTACCGGCGCAAAGATAACCTTCAATTGTTGATCACCTATGCATATTTTCTCTCCCCCAGATAACTTGGTGCATGCACCAGACCAATGCCCTTTACAATAAGTTACCAATTAATTAAGCAAACCATGTAGGAGAATAACGATACTGCAACACTAGAGATAATTACCATGGATGCGGTTCATGGTATTTTCATGTGCCAGGAGAGTTGCGTCAGGATTGATCTTGTGAACAATTGAAAGGCCTTTAAATAAATAAATAAAATGTAGTAAGAACTAAGAAGCAGGTTTATTTAATCTGGTAGGAAAATAAAATTGTCCGGTCTAGTTTCATAATAATTAGTTTCGCTACAAAAATAAATCCCCAGCACATATGTGTGTCATGCCATTGTAACTCTACTGGCTTCTGGGTTAATTAGACACTACTTAAAAGTATTATTGTAACTCCACTGGCTTCTTTGGATGATTGGGAAAGGGAATAAGTGAAAAGGGTAAAATTCAAGTTCCCAAAAGAAACTCAATTGAATGCTTTCTTATAGTAACTTTATAAAAGTAAAGAGTAGGATTTAATACATAAAAATTGAATTTACTGAATGATACGTACCATCGACATGATCATGATGATGATGTGTAACAAAGACTAGAAGCTTTCTTGGAAGTGAGGATATAATATCTCCAAGCTGATTGTGATTTGCAAATAAACATATTATTAAATTGAAAATTGCTTTTAAAAACTAGTCTGATTAAAATCTTGCTATAGCTAAAAATTACAGTATGATAGTGACTGCTACATGCTATAGGAGCAAGGGGGCAATCGAATGGAAGAAGTATTCAGAGTAGCATGGTACAAATCTGATACGGGATTCTGTCTGAACCCATGTAAAACTCCGCAATACAAGAAATACCCAAATAAACCTATCTTAAAGCAACCCAATTCCTATTAATACACCCCCCGTGAATCTAAATAGGCTCCGTATAAATTTTGGCCCATTTTGAGATAAAAAGAAAAGTATAGTTATCTAAGAGGATAAAGACCCCCCCCCCCCCCCCCCCTGTCAAAGAAAAAAAGAAGGGAAAAAAAACCTAACAACAAAGCGGCCAGCAGATATATCTGTAACTTCTGGAAGAGGTAACAGTAGTAGTATCTCAAGTTTTTAAAAGAGATGCAATAGTGACTGCTTTTACATGAAATACTTAGATTTGCAGGGACATCTAAGCTAAACTCCATCTTACCTCAGCGTGAAGTTTACATCCTGGATCCATTATCAGTGCATCACCATGAAGAATAGAAGAATCAGAATTGCATGGTCCCAAAAAGGGGTCTTTGGGTAAAATGGCAACTAAATTTGTTGTCGAAAAAGGCTTTAATGTACCACTCTTCATTGGAACTACTGTTACTCCTGGCGGGTATTCCTGACAAAAATTGGCAAATAAAACAAGAAGAAACATCCCAGTTAACACCAGATTACTGAAATCCAGTTTTGGCTATCAATAATTAGATGAAGCAACCCATGAGAGTTCTAAAATATTGAACCTGGTATAGCAACCGAGAATTGGCTACTTCGTTTGGTAAAGGGGTAGATTTGGAAAGGTATCCAATATATGAAAGAGGTCCCACACGATCAGTACACGGTTTGACCCCAGATAGCAATTCAAAGGCACTCTCCTTGGTGATCCATTTGGATGAATCTATATCAATAATTAGTTTGAATTAGGCTCTATGTAAAAATTTGCACACAAGAAGAGAATGAAATTACAACCCGTATTATGAAAAATCAGCACGAACATATCTGAAATCTGGAATTTATTCCAATTTTTCTTTAATCAACGTCAATTGTGCAACTAATCTCATGTCAGGGTTTAATGGGGTACTTCCGGAATAAGATGGAAGAAGAGATCTTCGGAAAGCAAGCCAAAGTCCTTCCACCTTTTATTATAAAAATGACATTCATTTTCTCTTCTTTCTATTTTAAAATCATTTTTTTTTGTACATATTCTTTATCCAATAATAAAAAAAATACAATAATAATTATTATTACTATCGTCATCATCATCATCGTCGTCGTCGTTGTTGTTGTTGTTTTGTTCTTATTATTAAAAACAAAAATATTTTTCATATTAAATTTTCTTGTGGTGATTTTTATTATAATGATAATAATAACAACAACAACAACAACAATAATAATAAAAATAAAAATAACTGTTGCTGGTGTTATTACTATTTTTACTATCATCATGGTCATCATCATCAATCATCATCTCCATTATTAATATTCGTATTAATGATGATGACGATCGTATTAATGATGGTGACAACGACATATATTGCTATTATTTATTATTATTATTACTATGATTATGTAATATAATAATAACCACCACATGAAATTTTAATATGGACAATATAAAGGTTAAGAAACAATTCTTTTTTTTTTCCAAAATAGGGGTACCAAATGTCATTACAAAAAAAATGTAAATTGTAATAAAGTGGAAGAAGAGTTCTTCTGTAAGATTTCTTCTTCCACCTAATTCCGGAAGAAATTCTGTACCAAACAGGGGCCTAATTTAGTGGTAATCTTATCTTATTTTGTGCAATTTGACACGAACAGGTCAGGCAGGCTAACCTTTTAAGGATTCCTCTTTGAAATCCAAAGAGAGAGCGACAAAGAGAGTATTAATAGGAGGGCCTGGTCCAAATTCAGCTTCTTCAACAAATTTTAACAGCACCAATTTCCAATCTGACTTGTCAATTGATAATCCCACTTGCTTCAAAACCTATGTAGAAAAAAAAAGAAACATGGTCAGTTGCCCTTCTTCAATTTGAACAGGTCAGTGAACTAATATATTAGAGCAATACAAACAAGGTTGCAGTATACATAGCTAGTATTCTGAGTAATTGAATGAAACACAATGATCACCTGATCAAGAGCCAATCCCAAATCAAACCCGGAAAGGTTGAGTGTTTCTCTAATGGTCTCAGCACCTCTGACCTCAACATCAGACCGAGAGAGATCGCTAGAGTTATCATCTAAAGTAGATTTTGGGGTGAGAAGGACAGAGGGTAGGTCCCACAGGTCAGAATCGGACAAGAGGAGGTACTCGTCCTCCGAAAGAGGAGGCGGCGGGGATTGGCGGACGACGATGAACTCATCGCCGGAGGGGCCGGTGATGGCGATCGCCAGTTTAATAGAAGCCATTTCTCGAGACGAATGTGAGAGTGCGACTGGAGAGACATTTGGAACATAAAAAATGGACTAATTAGCCTTGATCTACGTTAAGATTCGTGCGATCTCAAATATCAACGGTCAATCGGCTTGGTGGTGCCTGTTAGGCTGTTACTAACCACTTCGAAGACACCGCCTCAAGGGCGAGTACGTATCCTCTGAGATATCTCAATTTTTGCGTGACCGACGTGTCCGATGCCTATTCGGGGAAGCGTAGGGGGCCAGTTTTATTTGAGCTTTGAGATTCGTACAGAATGTATTTGAACGATTAAGATATTCCAAAAAGTCACGCAAAGTTTGAGATATCTCAGAGGATGCAAATTCCTCAAGGGCCCACAAATGGGAGAGACTATGAAGAGTTTTTTTTTTGATAAAAATCCGTAGGACTGGGAAATAAATCTGCTGCGATTCTTTGGAATCGCAGGTTCCTCATTTTCCGGATCAAACTATTTATTTTTTTAAATACACGAATTTCAAAATAGTTGATTTTATGTACAAATTTCAAAACAAATGAATGGTTTGATTTGGAAAAGCACGGACCTACGATTCTACTGTGAAGAGAGTTGGTATTGCTTATTGTGATCATTACTGTGATGGTGGGAGCCAGACAAATTAAAATCAACATTTCTTATTTGAAGACGATGGGCTCTGGTTCGAATCCGTATCCTCTCTATTACTACAGAGGATGCACATCACTTTACGATTTGAGATTAAATCTCAGCCGGTTTGAGATTCGGATGAAAATAGGGGGCGGTATTATTGGGCTTTAAGATTCGTGTCAAGTTAAAAGAACAGTCCAGATCCACTAAAAAGATAATCATTCTAAAAGATTCTCTTTTGCGGTACAGTGGATACAAATTCCTCTGGTTAAACGACTCTCACTTGAGGTGTTGAGAGAGAATCAGTTCTATTAAAACCGAATTAAAAAAAATTAAATTTATCAAAACTAATCCAAAATGAGGAATCCAGAAAAGTAGTATCAGAGTTATCAGTGTATCACAGAAGGATCGCCAGTATCTGTCAATGTTGGGCTTGGTCATGTCAAATAATTTCGAACCAAACAAATATTATGTGCTTGTTGGGCCTACACTGATTCAAATAAAAGTCTTCGGTCTACCGCTGACTGATTTTGTATCTTTCACTTGAAAGCCCAATGGCATTCGTGTGCCTTAAAAGCTCCTTTTTTGGTTACAAATTTGATCACCTGCTTTTAGAAACTCAAAATTGCACGCGTCATAATTGAAAATATTGATTTTTTTTGTCAACTTATATATATATAGTATAGGCAGATGATTTGTACTTCTAAAGTTATATTTAATGATATGTTTTTGTTTTTATTTTCTCCTTTTTTTATTGTTCTATTTTATGTGTTTTTGGTTGGAAGATTTTCTATTACTTTTTATGCATTTACTGTCTGTTCTAAATTTTTATGATTTTTATTGATAAAGGAATTCACGTAAGAGAGTTCCTAAATTTAAAAAAAAAAAACTGTATTGATACAAGAATATTTATTATAGCTTGTTATCATGAACTATTTTTTAACTCTTTTTAGTCCCCACAATTTGGTCCTTTTGTCTTTCAAGCTTACTTTTTAATTATGTTCTGATTTTTAATCTTGTCATGCCCTAAAATATAAAAAGATACATACTTGCAAACTTACCAAACTCAGCTTTAACCTTGGTAAGAATTTCGTAATCAAAATAACAAGTCGCCAATATAAAATATAAAGTGAGAGGTTTCAAAATTAACTGAAGAAGAGAACTATTTTTTATCTCTTGGAATATCACAAATTTGAAATCCGGATGAGAGAATCTTTATAGATATTAAATAGTTTGATAGCTTGATCTCCAACCTTAAAAAAAAAATAACTGAAGACTGACAAAGAAAAACCAGATCTGAGAAGTCAATATCATTTGGAATCCTTCACAAGTATTTTGTAACTATATTAAACTCACATGATCTAGTTGCAGAGCGAAAGGAATATTCAGATTGCAAATGAAGGATTCCAAAAAACTGTTTTTCATATGAAGAATCCAGATTGCAAGACGAAAGAAAGCTGTCAGGGTACAAATATGGACATCTAATTCAAAGGGAAAGCTGGCAAAGTAATGCAAATTTGTTGGCCATTTCTTTTTCCTAATGGTGACTGAAGCACAAACTATATATGACAACTAAAAATCTAGCAGAACAAGACTAAATATATCACGTCCAATAACAGTTCAAGTGGATCCATATAATCTGTATATATATCATTCACCAAGAGTACATCTGTTAAAGCTTTAATCAGAAGCAGCTCGAATTTCTTTCATCAATACAGTTGTATCCTCGAATAAAATCAGACCATGTTGCTCCTTCAGCATTTGTACCTATGAATAGATAGCATATGAATCTGAAGCCTTAACAGAGAGAGAGAGAGAGAGAGAGAGAGAGAGAGAACCTTCTGATCTGAAGCCTTAACAAAGCCCAACTTGTGAATCCAAATTGACTCCATTTTCTCATGCACTGGAGCTACCAGCAACCTCACTTGCAACAAGAGTAACAACTCTACTATCAAAGAAAGAAGCATACGAAAATAACCCTGCCAAAATGAACCAATGAAACATGTAACCTATCAATTTACTCAAAAAGACTGGGTGAACATGCAGTGTCGGCTCCCATTACATAATCTGATACAATACTGCCAATTAGTTTTCCTAGGGACAAAATAAAGGTCTAATCCAGAAAATGTTAAGAACCTTAAAATTAAAAAAATATATATCAATAAGATCCTTCGTTCATCCAAATCTTGGTACACTAAACTTCAAATAGGAATTCACTTTTACCTTTTGACGCCACAACTTAGATGAGGTTACCAAAGGAAGCTCAGCAACAAATTGGCCAAATACTCGAAGTACAGCAATATTGATGATCTCCTCGCTGAATTGAAACAAATTATGAACAGGACAGATCAGAATCATAATGCATTGCAGTACAGAAATCCATGAATCAAACTCTAATTTTTTGAAAGCGTATATTAATATCTAAATGGAGAAGGCCATTACTCAAGCTTTATCACTATGCAAAGCACTCCCCTAAAATCCTGCCCTGTTCCAGCCACTTGTTTTCTGCAAGAACCAAATTAGATCTTTCCACATCAAAAGCATGCTTTGTTAACTGAATCCATCATCTATAACACCATTGAACAGAAAAGCCACCATATGATAATGTGGTACATACCCATAAACCATTTCTCGTAGAATATCCTCCTTTCCATGAATAATTGGCTTAAATCCCCCCTGCAAGAAGAAACAAGTATTCACTAATCCACATTTAATACTCCGAGATCATATAATCTCCATAATACACCGACATTTATCAATACATGCAGAAAACACCTATTAATAACAGAACCGAACACAAGCAAGACAGCAGCTCACAGGAAGTCAAAGACAGTTAGATGTTAGTTAACAAGGTTGTTAGAGAGATCAGTCGTAACTAACTTAGTGATTGGATGTTAGCTGTTGTAAAAGTAGTTAGTCGGTTACTGTTATGAAATAAGCTGCTGTAATGAACTCTATAAGTAGAGGAACCTTTGTACAGAATAATCAATCAAGAAATAAAAACATTCTTGCATTCGCTATTCTTTGTTTATACCTATCTTAATATTCATAATAAATTTTAAAAATGTCAAAAGTAAAGGGTACCCCGAGCACTTTATACTCGGTTCAATACCCAATGGAAGTCCACTTATCTAGTGTGGAGTTTCACACAGAAAGAAACTCGAAACAATACATTTGCCACTAAAACAAGAACTGAAAAACTCGAAAACCATAATTTATCTGTCCCTATTGCTTGGAGAGGAAGGATCACTAGAACCCAATAGAAATCCACTTATTTAGCATGGAGTTTGATACCGCAAGGAAGTCATAACAGTACAGTTGTCACTAAAACAAAAACTGAAAAACTCAATAACCACAATTTATCTCTCCCCATACTTGGAGAGGATCACCTCATATAGTCAAACCAGAAGATGACTTCTAACACTTGTCAGCCTAACTTATATAAGGCTCCAAGCATATATCTTTACACTAGTTAGAAAATTATCAAGATATGTATAGAATTTCTAGGACTTTGGTTGAAGCATTACAACATCAATGATGTTGTTCAATAAGCCTGGAACTTAATCCCGGCTATTGGAAACATGGCAAGAAGGTTCTAGACGGGCGGATCTACACTATGCCCAGGGGGTGCTAAGCCACTCTATGATTTTGAAATTTTTAATCACATATGTTGAAATTTAATTGATTTTTTATTTTTTTTGAAGTTTTTATATAGTTTAGCCCCCCTCATAAAATGTTAGATGTGTACACGTAGTCTAGTAGGTAAGACTCTATTTTATTCTTGAGAGGTCTTGAGTTCAAATCCCACTAGCTACAAATTAATAATTATGTATTTTAAATTTTAGCCCCCCCTAACTAAATTTTCTAGTTCCGCCCCTGGTTCTAGAAGAAGATTAATGCGGTGCAACGAGCTCTACAACTATGGGTGCAACAGAAATTCAAATCAAGGGAGATCAACTTGAGGAGATCGAAATGGGTACTACAAAAACTGGACCGAGTTGAGTGAGTCAAGGAAGTTAAACACCCTTGAGTACAGGTTGAGTGAGTCAAGGAAGTTAAACAACTTAAGGAACATATATTTATACTTGTTCAAGAAAGGGAGGCAAAATGGAATTAAAGATCTGGCTGCCAGTGGTTAAACTTGGTGATAAAAACACTAAAGTGTTTTCATGCAGTCACCAATGGGAGGAAAAATCTTAACTCACTGTTAACTTTACAAGACGAAAATGGAGTTGAGAGGTTCTTGGGTTGTGGCGTTGTGCAAAGAGGAAGAGGTTGTGCAAAGAGGTTCTTGATAGGTTCCACCAGCCAAAACACTCAAGGTATGAGGTTCTTGAGTTGTGCAAAGAGGAATTGGTTCTTGATATCAATTTCCACTCAAGGTAAGAGGTTCTTCCTTTTACAGGCCCAGACCAACTCCCCAGCCCGCCCCCCCCCCCCCCCCCCCCCCTCCCCGCCTGAAATTTGTTTTGCCCTCCTCTGGCTCGCTAAGTGCCAGCTGAAAAATGAACAGGCTTTAAAAAATATATATTTAACAGCCAGTTGCCCAATTAGTTGAGAAAAGTTGGTCCAAGCACTCGCAGACCTGTGCAGTAATTTTATAGCCCGTGAGAGAGAGAGAATTGAAAGCAAGCAATCTTTATTATATTCTTGATCATTTCTTACAAATGAGTAATCCACCTATATAAAGGCAATAGCCAACGGACTAATTCTCTAATTACAAGTATTGCCACTAACTAACTGTTGTTGCTCCTAATTACATCATTACCACTTGCTAATTACAATAATAGCCGTAACTAACTGCTCCAATACTCCCCCTACAAGCTGAGCTGTGAGCACAAACAGTCAGCTTGGAAGATAGATGGCTGAATCGAGGAGAGGCAAGTGGCTTTGTAAAGATATCTGCAATCTGATCCTTCAATGAAATAAACCAAATTTGTAGGGATTTGTTCACAACTCATTCCCTTGCAAAGTGGTAATCAATTTCTACGTGCTTAGTTCGAGCATCCACCATAGGATTAGGGATCCGAATCTGCTGCAATTCTTCACTGTGAACAGTGTTCCTAAAATTCCTGCTTTTCCAAATCCAACTGTTGAATTGTTTTGAGATTCATGCACAGGAAAATAAGTTGTTTCGAGATACGTGCACAGAAAACATTGGACGGCTGGATTTGGAAAAGCAGGGATTTTAGGAACACTGTTCCTCAGCTTTGGATCGCAGCAGGTGTGAATCATAGGATTAGAGGCCAAGAAGGTAGCCCCTATGTTGTCACATCCAAGGGTAGGAGGAGAGGATAGTGTGACTCGCATTTCGGCTAACAAAAACTGAAGCCAAACAAGTTCAGAATTGGTGATAGCAAGAGATTTGTATTCAGCTTCAGTACTTGATCGAGCAACCGTAGGCTGCTTCTTTGAACCCCAAGAGATGATATTAGCACCAAAGTAAACACAAAATCCTGAAGTCAACTTGCGATCGTCAATGGAACCGGCCCAATCCATGTCACAATAGGCATTAAGAGAGAGAAGTGGCCAGTTGGAGAGTAATCCCATGAGACAAGGTACCATTTAGATAGTGGAGAATTCGCTTAACCGCTGCCCAATGAGTGGTCGTAGGTGATTGCACAAACTGCGACACTTTGTTGACCGCAAATGCAATGTCGGGTCGGGTTAGAGTGGCATATGGTAGAACCCCAGCGATGGAGCGATAGAGATGGGGATCATCCGCACGTCTTTTGATCTTGTAAACCCACTTACAACTGATCACGTTTTGATTAGAAGAAGAGGGAACTAACTCCCAGGTTTGATTAGAAAGAAGGGCATTGTGCTCCTTTGTCATGGCCTCGACCCAATGAGAATGTGCTTTAGCTTGATTGTTTTAGGCTCAGAATCAAGAAAAGATTCGTTAATTAAAGCAACATGATTAGATGTAAGGTTGGATCTGCGACTCCTTGTGATCATAGGGGGGATAGAGGTGGTCTGGCCAGTCTGAGAAGAGGCAATTTTGGCAAATTTCGGAGTATTAAGAGCAATAGCCTGGTCTCTGTGAAGCTCCAGGGGTTTGGCATGCCTGGTGTAGGTTTGAACATGGTTCAAATCTGCTACAACAGGGGAAGCACGCGCATCAGCTTGGGATCTGCTGCTGCTAGAGAAGGACCCAAAATTTCAAAAGAGGCGCTGGATAAGGGTGGAATTAGGGATATCCCATCCAGATAGACTGGTTTTGTTGAATGGAAGGAGTCTGACCCTCTGTGGCAACAGAAATGCAGCTAGGGTGATGTAAGTCGCCAGTTGGTAGCAAAAGAGGAAGCCAATAGGTTGGATCTGGTTGTGAATTTGAGGCCGGGACAACTCCAGGAAGAAATTTCTTGAATGGAAACTGAGATTCATCAAATATAACGTCTAGACACGAAAAATTTGTTAGTTTCAATATGAAAGAATTTGTATCCTTTTTTTAGAGCTAGGATAACCAAGCGCAAGGTTTTACTTCCGCTCATTTGATAAGTGATTACAACTTCAATTCATATAAAGAGGTTTTACTTCCGCTCATATCTTCATTTTTGAAGTTTGAACATTCAATCCGAACCTTTCAACATGTTCTCCATATTAAAATATGCTTGCAGACCAAATTTTACATTTTTTGGAAACTTTTTACTATTTATTGGAATTTTTTAAAATCATTGTTCTAATAAAAAAAATTCTGAATACAATGATTTTCAAAAATACTAAAAACAAAATCCAAAAATTGTAAAATTTGGTCTCCTAGCACATTTTATATGAAGATCATGTTGAAAGGTTCAAATAGAATGTCTGAACTTTAAAAATGAAGATATGAGCTTTACTTCCCAAAACATGATAGCCCAACTCTCTCTCTCTCTCTATATATAGAGAGAGATATATATATATAGAGAGAGAGAGAGAGATTGAATTTATCTAAAAGTTTTTTTCTTCAAGTAGAAGGGGTCCATTCGTCCTCAGAAAGAATTACTCAGTCAAGTGGACCTTTCTTTTTCTTTTTTTGCAGCTACAACAAATCCATGTAGACTACGATTGGGTTCCATTTCTAGCCTACCCCAACTTGTTTGGGACTAAAGGCTTGGTTGTTTTTTTTTTTTGAGGGAAAGCCCGTGGGCATGGCTTGGTTGTTGTTGTTGTTGTTACAACAAATCTGGGTACCTTTTGCAAATACAGCAACTTAAGTTAGAACAAAGCAACATTTATTTTCGAGACAGAAGCAAGCAAAATACTTTACTTTTATAAACTTCAAAGATTGTGAAAGCAACATTTGGTCTTCAGTGTTTCCACCTCCAAAAATTTGCCAGCATAACTTGAGTCGGTTATTCTCAGCAGCAAGAGGCCTCTTCAATAAATCCAAGAATGGAGCTGGCACCGGTTTGGCCCCAAGGGCACATATATTTGTCAAGCTTTTATGAACCCGAGTACAACCAGTACAGCAGAACCAGGTGCCCTTAAAGACATCCTGTGAGGATAATCAAGTTACAAAGGGTTATATCAAGGACCTCATCATCTGTATTATTTTCTGCAAAGAAACAATAACAAAGAAAAAATATAAAAAACACCTCTATTTCGAATGTTTCCTGATTCTCCAAACAACCAACATGGTATGCTCTCTCGCACTGCAAATAAATAAATAAAAATTACAAAAAGCAATATGTCAGAAATCTTATGAATTTAGGTTAAATTGTAAAACAAGCAGAAGTAGGAGACCTGAAGCATACCTGATTACAGAAAATGATCAATTTTGGATCTGCTTCATCTCCTAAAGAGGCGTAACTTTCCCTATTAAAAGATGAAAATATATAATTATTAACAAAAATACCTCAAGAACTTCGAATAATCAAACACACGCTGCGATACTTACTTGCAGATGGTGCAACAAACAAGAACACCTTTTAGAGACTTCAATACACGTTTCAATCGAAGCCTTGTTGAAACCGTAAAACCTGACCAATACAATAGATAGGCAAATACAAAGAAACTGCAATTAGAATGCTAATTCCAATCCATGAGATTCCCTTTCATTACAAGCTATTAGCCAAAAAAATTAACATTGGTTTAGGTGCATAAATTGGCATGAAAGAATCAATAAACTTGCCAAAATATATATCTTCTCTTAATAAAACCTTTTTAAGGTTGTATAATTTGAACTTGCATTATTGCCTTGTTGACTAGTAAATATACTTTGGGTACTGTTTTGTAGAGATTTGGCGATCTGTTTGTGGTGCTTATTTTGGTCACGCTTGCCACGCCTTGGAGAAAGAACTATTTTAGACAAAAAAAAATAAGAGAAAGTTAGTGCTGTCCATAATTTAACCCACCAGCACAGAAGTACTAACATAATTGTTTTTTTTTTCAAAAAAAAAAGAGTGATTATTGTGATTAAATTAAATATTGAGCACCTGAACTTGATCTTGGAATATCTGGAAGTTTGAGGGATAATTCAGGAAGTGATTTTCCATCGGAATTATAAATGCTTTCATCGCTGACAGGCACAAAGGTTGGTCCAATGCTCATAACTTCACTAAATAGTGCATCCAACAATAATAGAGAAGAGTACATAGTAGGCATAATTAACTCACAGTCGACGTTTCTGAGACAACCCAGCATGATCTTCAAAATCTGATGGCATTAACTGATCACATAAAAATGATAACATTATCAGAACTACATCTTCCTCGAAATATGTACGGCATGAAATTTGTGCAGTGCAGAATCAGAAGTTAGGCATTGTTTGGGATGTCTTAATGAATTATGACACGGTGATTTTCTTTTTATGCTTTATTAAAAAGAACATTCAGTATCATATTCCAAAGGTGTAATTTCTTCATTCCCATGAAAAAAATCACCTCATAGTTGCAGCAAGTACATTTAATAAGACTTCCTTGCTTGTAACCAGTAGGTGGTGTTCATTGGGTCCGGTTTAATCGGTTTTGGACTGAACCGAATTAGATCGGTTCAAACGGTTTGGTTTTTTCGGTTCATTGGATCGGTTTGGTTGGCTTTTCAAAACCGAATTAAAACTTTGGTTCAGTTCGGTTTTAAAATTTCCAAAACCGAATGTACTGAACCGACTGAACTTTTTTTTTCTTATTACCTGCGTTCAGGTCCCACTGGCCAGTAACCACTATATGTCTGTCTCCCACCCATCTGCTCATCAGACCATAAGTCTGTAACCCTAGATCTAGTCGACTCCACCCCTAGCCACACTCGATAACCTATTCCTCTCTCACGCTATACGCCACGCGAAACCTAACCCATCCTCTCTGGCTATGTCCAATATGACAAGAGTTTCTACACAGCCTGTCCCAAGCCATTTCATACTAACCCCAACCCCACCAGTGTAAGTGCAGGAAGTGCTGTGTAGAAAATCTAAATGCCATTTCATACTACCAGAGACGTAGCCGGTCCCAAGCACGGAAAATAGAGGAGGGTTTACGTAAAAAACTTGAAAATATTGACTTCTCATATTCAATTACTCACAGATTTTTAGTTTTTATTTCACTTCTTTTCAATTGTATGTTGATGATCTGGGTCTGGGATATGTATGATTTACTAATCCTCTGTTTGGATAATATATGGTATGTACTATGCGTTTTTATTTTATTTTTATGTTTTTTTGGTTTCTCAATAGGTTTGTGTGTACTATGTTTGGATAATATATGGTTTGTATTATGTTTGGATAAGATATGTTCGGTTATGCAACATTTTTGCTATGCTGGTTAACTTGATATATTGCTTTGACTATGCATGGTTAACTTGATATATACTTTTATTCAGTTCTGTACTATATGGTCTGTACTGAGGGCTACATTTTTTATAATATATGGTCTGTACTAAGGGCAATTTCTTAAGAAACAATGAGTCAATTGTTAAAATAAAATAAAAATTAATATGCTTCGGTTTGAACCGAACAAACCGAAATAAACTTCGGTTTGGTTCGGTTCGGTTCGGTTCGGTTCGGTTGTATTTTTTAAACCGAAGTAAAACTTTGGTTTGCCTAGTTCGGTTGTATTTTTTAAACCGAACCGATGAACACCCCTAGTAACCAGTTAGAAGGATCTGTAGAGGAAAACTAGATAAGCTCAGAAAAAAATTCATACATCACTTCAAAGAATGCATAACAAAAAGAAGAGAGAGAGAAGAAGAACCTTATCATGATGGTGGTAGGTCACCACGGTTCCATCAGGGAGACCTTCAAAAACCATGTTGTGCAACGATGCATCTCTTAAAATATTAAACCATAGCAGGAGTGCAATTAGTACTATTAACAGGAACCATTTAGTATCAATAATACACATATTGTAGTAATACTAGCAATAGTAAAACAAGATTTAAAAATACCTCCCTCTTCTTTTCAGAATGCGTTTCGAGGGATTTATCTCTTCACCTGTCAACCTAAAAAGGGTGAAACTTTCAGCAACAGATTTTCAGACAACTTTCCCAACGTAATTAACTAAATTTACATATGGGATATTGCTACAAGGAAATGGCCTTTTAATGTGAAAACCACATATCAGGACAAATTCAGATATAACTTCTTAATTTTCAATTTTGAAGTTGAAAGAAATAAATGATACAATTCAACTTACCCATTGTTTGATGTACTCTCCAGGGGACTATAATCAGGATCATCTTCTACAGAAGAATCTGTAAAATCAGAAGCTGTGGCGGATTCTGAACCAGAAAACTCAAACATAACCTTCTGCACATGCTTTTGAACCCCACGCATTAAAGTTGAACTTCCAGCAGTTATTCTAACATCTCTAACAAGAGAAGGATCTGACGTTAAAGCAACAGACACTGCATTCCTTAATTTGCTGTTCAGGAAAAGAATAGAGCTTAAAATTACACCTCTTCCACAAGAACCCTAACAAGTGGAGGTTCAATTAACTCTTGCTGTCCCAAGGAAAAAAGACCACAAAACATGCACAAACACTATATACAAAAAAGTAGAAAAAGAAAACCAGAGGATGCGTACCTTTGAACTGAAAAGCACTTGCTATTAACTTCTAAATGGTTGTCAAAATTTGACCTGAGATTTGAAAAGCCACCACCCATCTTAAAAGAACCTAGGTATCGTATTAAAAACCAGGAAGCAATATCAGTACTGAACCAGAAGCGTATATGTTACATTAAAGTGCTTTTAGATCTTAAAACCAAACACAGAATTTATCTGAGGAACTGGGACCCAGACACTAGACAGACTAGATACCATGGGAAGATTTGGGTGGCAACATTGGGGTTCCAATGAAACGCCCATAAAGAAAATCCCAGCATTTGCCTTTGCTAGAGACCGTTTCCACTTTTCTTGATGATGGGTACTCACTATTACAAACTGCAAACCAAACATTCTTTGGCAAAAATGGTACATTACCTCTGGCTGCATGGATACTAATATGAACATTGTATTGGATACGATACACAAACAGCCATTCTGAAAAAAAAAAAATAGGAAAAAGCTTCTCTTTCCAGTTGGGACTTGCAACTCTTTTGGTCCCAGCCCATATCAATCACCGTATCTGACGGTCAAAAATAAACAAAATTTAATTGGATATGCAACATGGCATATCTGACGCTAATTGTATGTAAATTTTACATGTATCCATATCCTATACGCATCCATAACTGGTGGGTTAAGTGACATATCTGGGTAGCATATTACATTACAATTAATAGACAATGCAAAGACAAACTACAAAATGCACCCAAGCTACCGTGCACAGAAGGAGATCAAACCTTCAAAGTTATATCATATTTAGAGAGGAAAAAAAAGGCAGTATATGCCTGCTCTAAGGTCATGTGCTCACTCCTTTTTTCACTCTTATCCTCTCCTTAGTTTTTCTTTTCCCAATTTCTCTCTTTGGGCACCCTAGGTATCTGACCGAATTTGAGCTACATAATACATCGGTCAGAATTTCATAGCTGAACCACCCTCTCGGCCTTTCCACCATTCCATTGGTCCCTTGCTTCTCCGTTCATCATTTATAAGTGATCCATCTGATTGTCTTCTCTTGGATATAAGCCCAACCAAGCCAAACCCCAGATGGACACTCAGAGGAGGTACACATGGTCTGATGATATTGTATAAGAAGTGTTGAGAAGATGTATTGCCTTTTGACCTGGCACTCATACAGAACTACAAATTATCTGTATTGAAATTTGTGTAAAAAAGTGTTAAGATATATCACCTTTCCAAATGTCAAAGGAGCTGTAATTGGGAGAGCATTTGATCTTCTCTTGAAGCAAGTTGCCCAAACGGTTCAAAGGTATTCCTTTGAGTTCTTTCACTAGCTTGTACAGTGTCATCTCACTGTCTAAATATATGTTTTCATTTTGGTTTTTTGAAAACTCTCTAGCATGGGTTTCAAGTTCCTTTGCAGTTACGACCTAGAACCAAATAAATGTGTAGTTTAGTCGTCTTGTTAAGCCATCTTCCGTAGTTTTGAACTTTACAAATGTCACAATGGATTCTCTTAATTGGTGCTCGTAACTTATCCAAATTTGAGGGAATATTAAGAGTAGTAAATCAAAACATTAATTTACAAAAGTGCCTTCCTGCTTAAGCTACTAATAGCAATTAGCTTTTTGTAGTGTTGAGGCTGGCTGCAAGTACAATAATAAGAAGATAACTCGAATGTCAACTAAGAACAGACTCAAGCATATCCAATAATGTCCTTACCTTAGTATAATTACATGATGAACAGCCACATTCGTACGCAGAACCTCTTATTCGAGCCTCCAGCCTTGCCTATCAATTGTACATATGTTAGTCAAAATAACAAAGACATATATAGCCGATGATTTTCTGGACAGAATCTAATTTTATCTATTATTATAACCACTAAAATTTCCGGTAATAAGCTATCCTTTCTTAACAATAATGTATGAGGTATGAACATTTGAACTGCCCCTATAATGTTAAATTCTGCATTAAGATAAGCTTTCTTAATGCTTCTTGCCAGTATTATCCACATTAGTTTGGTACCTCATTTCTCCTGTAAGTCACTCTGAATCCTTCTAGAAGCCCAGTTGATAACAAGCCTCGAACATCAATTAGGGGCCTCTCCGGATTGTACCTTTTAAAAAAGTAAAAAACATAAGAGATGAGGTACCAAAATAAGCAATTAAGCATACAATCATGCAGAAGTTCCATTACAGTAATAATAAGAGATGGCAGTTCAACCTCTGCGGTAAGTGGGGATGACTATGGTGCAGCCCTCTGGATGTGTTGTATTTGGTGCATGCAAGATGTTCGATGAAATATTTCAATGGCATTAATTGAGTTTATTGGGTTCCTAACAAACAATGACCATTGCCATATATTTTCTTACCATATATTCTGATAGGATTTTTACAAGTTGAAGAAAGCTCAAATAAAGAAACAATCACCTTCTGTAATATTTTAAGAACTGCCTTGAAGCTCCAAATGTGTTATGCAATGGGTCTAAAACTGCAGGCACCCGTGGAGGTTCTTCATATATTTTCTGATCCTTCAAATGTATCCTCAATTTTAAAATTTTGACATAGAAGTCATTCTCTGGAATGTTTCTGACAAGCTGAAGTACTTCATATATATTAATTCCATTACTGAAGAATATGTGATCAGTCTGGAATATGGCGTCGGCGCCAGCATGTTTCTCAAACACCTTCGCTGGCAGAGCCTGACATTGTTCATATTTCTTAAGAACTAAATTACTAAACAAGAAGATTACCACTAACAATTATTGCTTAAATAGTTTAGAAATGGAGTAAATAAAAATAATAAGAGAAAAAGATAGAAGGTTCAACTGCTAAGAAGCAATTTTAGAAAAATGTGGTAGCTCATGTTTACTGAAGCAATATCGGCTCCTTTAGGATAACTCGTTTACTTTCAGACAACTTTAACTCTTACTGATAACATCCTTAGGAGAAAATTGTGTTTCCTAATCTATCCAGTTGGATAATCCTCTGTATAAATCAATGATAGAATTTAAATGCAACAAGATGTTACTTAAGATGGGCTAAGTTGTCCAGAAAACATTAAAAGTCTGCTTCAAGTTGTGGTAATTTGCTCTAAAAAGTACAAACCCGTTTTTGTAGATCTCTGGAAGATATACCTAGGCACACTGGTCATCTTTCTACTCATTAAAGAACCTTCCAAAATCCAAGACAAAATATAACTACCAAATATATTTCAAAATCATCAACTAAGCCTCACTAAAGTGTCACAATATAACGACTAAAAAGCCAAAAACACAAAAGTTAATTAAAATAAATAAATAAATACTTGCCTCACTTTTATAGTTGCATTGAGAGCAACCACATAGGATACCAGAGCCCTTTATAATACCAGGGACGTCACCCTATTAGTCGTAAGAAACAAGGCATGAGATAAATTTAGAGAAATATGCATTACGAACACAATAAATAGGAAAAATAAGAGAAATTAGATGACACTACCCCCAGTTCCTCAGAAAAACAGGTAATTGGCATTCCTTCAAAGAATCCAGTCTCTAGAAGGCGCTTAACGCTCGTAAATCTAGCGATTCTCACCGACTCCTTCACAGTTTCGCTCGATTTCTCATCAGAACTCGCATTGGTCAGCATGGTCGAACGCGTTAACTTTTGAGTGCATTTACTCTGGTTGTTTGAATGTTTCAGCCTGGGGGATCGCCGTGGAGTTTTTTTAGCTCTTTTCTTCGATATCGCATCCATCGTTTTCGGATAAAACGATCGGGGCTTCTTCTTGTGACGCGATGATCTCCTCAGGCCTTCGATACAGTTGATCGCCATTTATTCAGCTCCAATTTGTTTTTGCTTTTTGAGAAAAAGAAATCAAGAGGCAGTGCGGAATAGAGATGACAAGCCACGGTTTATTGAGGGTTTTGATTTGCAAGAAAGAAGATGTACGGCTTGTCGTTTTGCTGAGGTTCTGTAAGAGCGTTCAAGTTGGCGAGCGGAGTTTTTGAGTGTGCACTGTGCACTGCAATCGGTATCCATCCCTGGGAGTTTGTAAAATGATTTTAATTATTTTTCTAAATAAAAAATTGCAAACGTGGCGCTAAGGGCCTAAAGTCACGTGTATGCATGCCGATTTTTTTATTAATAAAAATTAAATAAAAAAAATATCGTTAAGCAGGATAAATTTGCAAAAAAATTAAAAAAATAAGTAGAACGGATTAGTTTATCATGTCATGTAGGACGAGTCATTTTAACCCGTCTCACTTAATTCATCCATCTAAATATTTATAAAAATTAAGCAGTAAAAAAAATGCCAAAGCTGGATTCAACCATTTCTTCCAGTAAAAAAAATTAAAAATAGTTCGAGATGGGTTAAATCGTATTGTCCGGCACCCACCAAAGAAAATAGAAAATCGGATATATTCATACCACAATGAGCGCATTTAAGTCGTGCATTTTTATTTTGGTTGTGACCGCTAGCTAAACAGTTAACACACACACATATATAGGAAATTGCTAATATGCTACACGTAACATAGAGGGCCTTCGTGCAACGGCTCGATATTTGAGTTTTCAAAATTGTAACGATCGA
This sequence comes from Carex arenaria, assembly GCA_964058825.1. Lineage (NCBI taxonomy): Eukaryota > Viridiplantae > Streptophyta > Magnoliopsida > Poales > Cyperaceae > Carex > Carex arenaria. The sequence goes on along the minus strand of CAXKVW010000363.1, from coordinate 746,760 downwards.
TACGAATCGTTCAACTTGATCTCCATATGAATATGTACTTGCAAACCAAATTTTACATTTTTTAGAATTTTTTTACTATTTTTTTAGATAGGTAGAAAATCACTTGATCTGAAAATCTGCACCATTCAGATCAAGTGATTTTTTACCTATCTAAAAAAATAGTAAAAAAAATGTAAAATTTGGTTTGCAAGTACATATTCATATGGAGATCGTGTTGAACGATTCGGATGGACCGTTAGGATTTAAAAACTCAAATATTAAGTTGATGCATGGAGGGCCTCTATGCTACGCGTAGCACCTTAACCAACTCCTATATATATATATATATATAGAGGAGAGATCAAGTTATAACAACGGTTTTTTTTTCATTTTCAAAGTCCAAATCGTCGATCCAAACCGTTAAACATAATTATATAAATAAAATGTGCTTCCAGATTAAATTTTACATTTTTTTGAATTTTTTTACTATTTATTAAGATGGGTACAAAATTCAATGGTCTGAATTTGACTAGTTTTTATACCCATATTAATAAATAGTAAAAAAATTCAAAAAAATGTAAAATTTGATCTAGAAGCACATTTTATTTAGATAATCATGTTGAATGGTTTGGATCGACAATTTGGACTTTGAAAATGAAAAAAATCGTTGTTGTATCTTTGTTGTAACTTGATCCCTCCTCATATATATATAGAGAGAGAGAGAGAGAGTAAGGCTACCATGCTTTGCAAATTAAAGTGGGAGTTTTAATTTGCTCTCATATCTCTATTTTCAAAGTTCAAATAGTCAATCCGAACTGTTAGATGTGTTCTTCATATTGAAATGTGCTTGGAGACCAAATTTTACATTTTTTTGAATTTTTTTACTATTTATTAAGCCACTTTGAAAATCTGAAAATTCGGGTGAACAGTAAAAATTTCTGGACCACCGGATCAGCGATTTTCAAAGTGGCTTAATAAATAGTAAAAAAATTCCAAAAAATATAAAATTTGGTCTCCAAGCACATTTCAATATGAAGAACACATCTAACGATTCGGATTGACTATTTAAACTTTGAAAATAGAGATATGAGCACAAATTAAAACTCCCACTTTAATTTGCAAAGCATGGTAGCCTTACTCTCTCTCTCTCTCTCTCTATATATATATATATCAGTGTTCTAAATAGCGTGCTATAGCGTTTTTGAAGCCTAAACGCTACGCTATGACATCAAAATGCCCTAATTGCGCTACGGCCGCTATAGCGGTAATAGCAGTCCGTTATAGCACTTATCGTGTAGCGCAAATAACCCGCACTATGAAATATAGACTTTTTTGGCATTTTTATATGGGATTTAATAAAAAAGACTCAATTAGGCTTTAACTGTGAGTTTTTTTGGGGCAAATAACTTAAATTAAAAATTAAAATAAAATCTCAAATCAAAATCAATTAAAAGATTGGTTGCTACTGTCGAGAAGAAACTTTTGTCGCTCAAATTGTGAAAATTCTAAATTGGCGACCTTCCCAAATTGTAATATTTTGAACCGTAATTTGGACTTTGTATTGGTCCAATACGAATATTATAGTTTTTAATCAATTTAGTGTTATTTATTGTTATATGAGATTTTAAATTATGTTGACACTTAGTACAAATATATAATATAATTTTTGTAAAAATAAAAAACGCTATGTGGCATAACTTCCGCTATAGCTTTTTTTGTAGCCTTCCCTCGATGACGTGATAAATGCTATTTAGAACCTTTATATATATATATATATATATATATATATATATATATATATATATATATATAGTAGAACTAGGGTGCTCCTAAGTTCACCAAGTTTCTTTGTGAACTCAACTCTAAAATCTATCGAATTAACTTCAAACGACGAATCCAACCCGTTGAAATCCTTCTACCTTACTAGTGATGCATCTACATGCAAAAAATTTAAAATTTGTATAGAATCAAGTGGTCAAAAGACTTCCAAAAATGAATACATTAAAATTAATTTATAAACCTTCTAATTTTGACCACTTGACTTTATGCAAAATTAATTCGAAACTTTAAAATTTTCACATATAGACGCATCACTCATAAGATAGAAAGATTTCAATAGTTTATATTCGTCATTTGAAGTTAATACCATAGATTTTAGAGTTGAGTTACTTGGTGAACTTAGGAGCACCCTAGTTCTACTCATATATATATATATATAGAGAGAGAGAGAGAGAGAGAGAGAGAGAGAGAGAGTGTGTGTGACTAATATGCTTTCGGTAGCATATGGGTTGAAATACATCCAACTCCTTTTCCAATTTTCGAAGTCTGAAATATCGATCCAAACCATTAGATATGTTCTCTATATTAAAATGTGCCTCGAGACCAAATTTTACATTTTTTGGAATTTTTTTACTATTTATTAAGCCACTTTGAAAATCGCTGATTCAATGATTTTACTGTTGGATTAAGCCACCGTTGGATTAGCAATTTTCAAAGTGGCTTAATAAATAGTAAAAAAATTCCAAAAAAATGTAAAATTTCGGCCTATGCATGTGCTGCGACCTTTTTTTTTTACTACTATTGAAACCCCTTTAAAAGGAATTCGCATCCTATGAGATATCTCAAACTTTGAGTGTTTTACACAAAATCACAACCGTTTAAATACGTTCTGCACTAATCCAAGCACAAATATAACTGGTCACTTTGCTATCCTCTCAATAGGAACCGTACATGTCGGTCACGCAAAATTCAACATATACGCACTCTAGTTACCTACCTTATTTTTACTTATATTATACATTAAATAAAATATTAAGACATGTAACTTATATAGTACTTTATTAAAAAAATAATTTAATCATACTAAAGATAAGTAAATCAATTAAAATACTTTTGTCAATTCTTACTAATATATATAATATATACATTTTTTATAATTACTGATGAGATAATAAGTACAAAATAGACTTCACTTGTACTCTTACTCAATTAAATAATTATTAAAAAAATTATCTGTATCCGATAAGTTTACTAAAAAAATTATCTGTATCCATATAAACTCTCATTTTTTTGTAATTTTTTATATTTATATTTGATTTTTTGTATAAATTAGAGTAAAATATTATCGGTACTATAAATTGAACTCATTTTTAATATTATTTTTTTTGATAATTAATTCCTATTATGTGTTTGTGAAAGTCTGAATTTGCCTCCTCATTCTACCACTTTTTTGGGTGCGTATCCTCTGAGATATCTCAATTTTTGCATGACCTATGTGTCCGGTGCCTATTCGGGGAACCGTGGGGGACAGTGTTATTTGAGCTTTGAGATTCGTGTAGAATATATTTGAATGATTGAGATATTCCAAAAAGTCACGCAAAGTTTGAGATATCTCAGAGGATGCGAATTTTTACGGGTTCCGCTATTATTCATGCTTGAGTAATAGCATTGAGTACGGATTTCCGATCGTTTGATTTCAATCCTACGATTTATATTGGATTAATTTGGAAGGTCCAAATGGAAGCCAATTTACCGGACTATTTCTAGGGTCAATCTGTCCATTTCTTTTAGATCGAACGGATGAAATATGATGACAGGGTCCTTCTATTCGAGGCATAAATAGTATACAGTAGCAGATATGAACCCGAACACCAAACGTTGCGCTTATATCCAAAAGAAAAAGAGAGGAGGAGAAATTTGTCTAAAATTTTCTCCTCCGGTTCAGCCGATTTGTACAACAAAATTAATGGGAATCCCATAGACAAGGACTGTACACTGGTCCAATGACGTCAAGTCCGTCCGATTAAATCATTAGATTAGATCGACGATAGTAATAGTATGGATCCGTTAATCGAATATGAAATATGTTAATCGAACGATTAATGTTCCATCAGAGCTGCTTTTGGTCTGATAAGTCCCCAGCTTTTTGTACAACTTGCTGCTCTATGCCTCTATTTGTGTGAAATTTCTCTCTCCTCTCTCTCTCCCTCTCCACAAAATAAAATCACTCTCTTTTGTACTACTAAATTAAAATCTATCAAAAATAGCGAATTTTTAATGCACTTCAATTTTTAGAACTAGGAGCTCTCTCTTTCTCGGTAAATATTGAAATTCTAATATTATTATCCAGTAGTCTCTAAAGTCAACCTGTTTGCTTTGATTTATAATTAGTTTTCTCCGCTGAGATTAAAGTCTCCATCTCTAGAAAACCTGTGGCCCCAGTTTTTGAAAGATCTCTTTGTTTACTTTTTTTTTCTAAACAGTAGTATTAAGGATTAAGCAAAGGCCATGATGCAGAGTGTTGTAGCTGTGTCAAAAGGAGGTCTCGCGATCTCCTCCTCTGGAATTGGGAATCAGAGAATCCGTGCTTGTGCTGTTGCTAGTAGAAGAGTTTCGGTGATACCAGAACAACTAGGGTTTTGCTCTGGAGCGAGAAAGGTTGTCTCAGAGCTCAGTTTGGGGGTGGAGATGGCGAATGTTAGGAGTGGTGTCGAAGGAATATTTAGATCAAGGGACAGAGCTCGGTACATGGCAGTCCAGGCTTCATCAATTACAATTTTAATATTCACTACATATTGAGGTATAATTGTGGTTTGATTCGCATATAAAATTAAACAATACAAGCTTTTGGTAGCAATGATTGCCATTGTGACCTAATTTTGAAAACGATATGTTTTTATCTAAAATTGGTGGATAGGTACAGATTCTAAACTAACAGTTAACATTGTCATGGTATCAGAACCCAACATTGCAATCTCTTACTGGTGTCATGCCAATCAAGCCTGGTATTGGTGCAAGGTAGCATGGTAATGTATCTATCATGTATTCATATTTCATAAACACAAGTTTTGTATAAATATTAGGTGACCTGGAGGATGTACCATCGCATAAACTGGAGAAAAAATCATCTGGCAGTGTTTTGCCTTATGTTGGCATTGCTTGTCTTGGTGCTATTTTATTTGGTTATCATCTTGGGTATGTTTTTCTAAACATATAGATTAAATGTCACTTATTTGCTATGAAATACATTAAGATATAATATTTAAGGTTTGGTATATTGTGTAGTGTGGTGAATGGCTTGCTTGAGTATCTTGCAAAGGACCTTAGAATTGCTAAAAACACTGTATTGCAAGGTAAGATCTTGTAAAAACTTAATAGATTTCACCAAAAAGTTTAGCTACCTGACACAAATTCAACGCATCAGATATATCCCTAAAAAACCAGAAATAACATCAATACCCCTCTAGAATGCTGGGTATCATTTACATCTCTCCCTAAGATTCCGTCAACTGTCTAAAATATTCTTTACTTGCTAATCTAGAGAGTATTCTCTTTTACACACCTCTCTCAGTTTATTTTTGCATCTACATTATTTAAATGCGGAGAGGATTATGTTTTGTGAGGCATGTGATATTTCTCATTTTCAGGTTATATGTGTTTGCTTTGAGATTCTGAAGGGCATATGTGTGATTGCGTCTTTTCTTTACACTAATATGTTATGGTTCTCTTTTACTCAGGTTGGGTTGTAAGTACAAGTCTTGCGGGGGCCACAATAGGTTCTTTTACAGGAGGTGCATTGGCCGACAAGTTTGGTCGAACTAGAACATTTATTATGGATTTTATTCCTCTCGCAATCGGTGCATTTCTAAGGTTAATTACAATAAACAAAATTCAATACTTGAGGGTATTTACAATCGCTCCACATTTTTTAAATACTAAACATAAATTAATTTATGTGCAGTGCTACTTCTCGGGATGTGCGTACCATGATTATTGGTTGGTTACTTGCTGGGATCGGAATTGGTATTTCTTCAGCCCTTGTGCCTCTTTACATTTCTGAGGTCAGACTCTTAAATTACTAGGAAGCTTGTATATGTAGCATTCATCACATATCATTGTAATATACTAATATTTATGTATTCTATATTGTAGATTTCACCTACTGAAATTCGTGGTGCACTTGGGACAATCAATCAACTCTTTATTTGTATTGGAATTCTTGTTGCTTTAGTTGCTGGCTTGCCTTTGGCAGGGAATCCTGTTTGGTATGTTTTTCTTTCTTCCAGAACCATATAAAATTTTAAATCATGGATGTTAATTAAATAAAAATCTCAGTCATTTTTTCTAATGCGATGGGATTTACTTGATAAACAGGTGGAGAAGTATGTTTGGAATTGCGGTAATTCCTTCTATTTTGTTGGCACTTGGGATGGCTTTTTCTCCAGAGAGTCCCCGCTGACTCTTTCAGGTTTGTTCATTTATTTGATCTATTTGTTTATTTATGTAGCAACTCTCATAAAACCTAGTTTTTATGTCTTTATTTCAAATTCGTACTCACCTCCACGCAACTCAGCACCTCACATAATCACAAAAACATCACCATTGGCATGAAGAGAGTAACACCTATTACACCTTATATATGAACCTTCAAGCTACGGGGGTCAATCATATAAAATTTTCATGTTGAGTACGGAGGTCAATTTTACAGTACCCAGAGCATTTTACTCTAAAACTATATAAAAAATCATGTAGAAGGACAGAAATTTTGACCACTCCATGTAGTTCCGCTCTTGAGAGTCTAGCCACATGCAAATAAAACTACTGCAAAGGCTGATATATATTTTTTTCTTACTTCGATGAACAAAGCAAGGGAAAATTGCCGAGGCAGAAACAACCATAAAAAGGTTGTATGGAAAGGAGAAGGTTGTCGATGTCATGCTTGATCTGAGAACTGGAAGTGCGAGTTCTACTGAACCAGATGCTAGCTAAACTCAAGATACCTGTACCAGTGAAGTGTAGAGTTCCTAACTGAGCATGCTTAGTGTTTTTGTTTATTTCTGTAGAAGAAAATGTGAATTTCCGGGAAGTTATGTTTTGGTTTTGGAATTTGGATGAATAAATGAGTATGTTAGATGCTCTGGAACTTAGCTTTTCATGCTTTGCATTGTGTAGATGATGTAAGAATGTATAATAAAACATTTCAGAGTATGAATTTTATCTGAGAAAAATATGCTAATGTTGGAATTTGTTTCAACTTTCATTTATACCATAACAATATCAAGATTCGCTCTTTATCATTTCATTCATTTGAGCAAGTCCTGTAGTTGAAAACCTAGTACAGTATTTGTTTGAGTATGCTCCAGTTCAAAAGTTATACAGTTGTTGTTTGAGAGAATCCCGAGACAAACATCATGCATTCAGATCGGACGGCGACGGTGTAATTAGAGTTACGTTTTGTTTGGGCTACGAGATATTAATAGTAAATGATTGAAAAAATGTAGACCATCTAATCTAGCTTCCTTTTTTTTGTTTGAGCTGCAAGATTTTAATAGTGTAAGAATCAGTGTTGTAAATAATTGTATGTGTTTGTTGGACGGATGGACTATTGTCAAGCGATTAATCGGTATGTAGTAGATTAATCAGAATTTTGTGTTTTTATGAAGGTTATGTGCATATACTTGTTATTATAAAAATGATTGATTTAATTCATCAAACTTATCAAATAAATTTGTTTTAACTTAATTTCATTATTAATTAATAAATTTTTTTATGAAATTATCATTTAGAAAAACTCAGGTAAGACAAGACAAATTACAGTACATATAACAGATAAATGCAAAAAAAAAGTAATAAAAAATGATCAACTAATTGACAACATAAACGAAAACGGACAATTTCTATCAGTTTGGGCACTGCCAGGTGCCAATCGTTAGTCAGACTAAACAGTTATTGTTTACAACACTGGTAGGAATAAAATTGATTTAGTTTTGAAAACTAGCATTTAGTCTAGTGGTAAAGACACACGGTTCTTATGTGGAAGATTATGAGTTCAAAACTCACAAAATGGAGAAATCTTCTGTAATGAAAAAAACTAGTAGGCTAGACTTCCACCTTTTATTAAAAAAAATGATTAATATCCAATAAAAACCTACAAAATCGGAGAAAACTAGAACTCGATTGTCAAACGTCTGTTTGCTGTCTGCAAACAATAATAATATAGAAATAAGACAACGTCTAAACACATGTAATCTTAAGCCTATTAAATCTCATTTCAAAATTAATTAAATTGATTTCAAATGATGAATTTATATTATTAAATATCAATATCCTTCACACAAGAGTGATGAATTTATATGAAAAATTTATAATTTTCCAAATTAATTTAGTATAAAATGAATAATGAAAAATGATTGCGTTAAAATTTATCTATAAATATTTATACTGCTAAACTTAGTATTAAATTAATTTCAAAATTTATAAATTTTACATATAAACATCGTGAAGAGATTAATTTTAAGTAACGATTCAAATTTATTATTTAAAGTCAATTCGATAGATTTTAACATGAAAGTCACCAAGAGACTTGATCATGAGCTTAAAAACATCTTTGTTCTCCTAGATATTGCATTGATAATCATTTTCTGATAAAAAAAATTCTTCCGTCTAATAATCTTAGTGTGATAAAAAAAATGGTTCGATTCTAATCGGAAAGTTCATATATTATGCCATAGTTATTCCATTATAAAATTATTACAGTAGCAAGAATTAGTCTTTAGTATAGTAATAAAGATACATGTTCTATGATGTGAGAAATTATGGGTTAAAAAATCCGTATGAAAAATACTTGATGAACAATTAAATGAAAGTTTATAGACTAAATTTCCACCTTATTAGCTTGGCAGCCTCTGCTAAGTTTTCAAAAAAAAAATTCCACCTTATTATATAAAAAGCTATTATAGCAGTTACTGAGTTAATATTCTCTATAATATCTGTATAATGTCTTTACCCTATAACCTTAACAACAACAAAAAAATTCTTTATAATGATACCGGATGAAAGTTTTATACGGACCTGTCTCAGAGGCACAACACTTCTAATATCCGTATCAAATTAAAACGGACAGTTCAAATTTCAATCAACAAGATGCGATATTTCACTAATAAATAAGTAGTTCATATTAAGACCCATCATATTACAAGTACACTTTACATGACCAAGGAGCATCTTGGATTCTCAGTTTATCACTGTTCACTGACAATTTAGTGGGTGAGCCATTTAGTCTCCTTGGACCCAATCGTACGAGCGAGGCAACGGCTACTTGATTCAAGAATTTGAATATGCAAATCGATTGGTTGTATTAACATTTACATTACATCCCGACAAACTCACCGACCATACAAAGCCCACAACTTTCCAGCGCAGAGCCCATCTCATTCTCACCCCGTCCCCGCTCTTGCTCGCTCCCCACTGAACCGCACAAATTACACCTCCCTGTACCAGGTCTTGTGCACCAATTCACGAAGCACTCAGTTCTATCTAGAATTATCTATACAATGTTGCATTTTTTTTTATTAAATATTTTACAATGAGTTGTATGAAATTTTAAAATCAATTTGATTATGATTTTTTTTAAAATAACTCTGACAAATGGTGTTAGAAATACAAGAAGATAAAATCTAATTAGTATTATTAGTCCATTCAATACCAAAATATCTCACGGACAAATTTTCCTAGAAACTAAATAATAAATATTCAAATAAACCAAATAGTAAAATTTAGAAGGATAAGTATTCCATTTTTCATTATTCCAGAAAAATGAATCCCACTATTTCCTTCGTTCCTCGGTTTACAAACACCCATCCTAGTCAACATTTCTTTACAGTCTATTGAGTCTCTTTAAAAACCTAAATTTACTCCCTTGAACCCCTCAAACCAACCCACCCCCTTTTTCTCATATTCAAATTGAGAAAGAGAGGGAAGGGAGAAACAAGAGCAAATAGCAATGCCGATGCTAAGAAGAAAGAATCCAATTTACAAACTCAGGAAGGCATTAGCAGTGCTCATATCCAGAAAACTTACCCTTGAACAAAAATTGTTATTGTTCAAGAGAAACAAGAAATACAAACTCTACAGACACTACAACTTCGCGTACATCGGTGAGTACCAATTTTCTCCTTCTAACTCACCTCTGATCTCACATCACCACCACCACCACAGTGGTTTTTTGAAGAAAAGGAGAAGTCGAATCCTTCATCTTTTGTGTGGTGGGGCCGGCATTAGGTCGATGATCGAAACCAACCTTGATCTCAGAGAGTTTGAGCCCTCGGCGGTGGGCCCACTGATGAACAAAGAGAATGAGGATAGAAGGGTGATTGAAGAATTGGAGATGAATGGAGAGGATAATGTTGTGGAAAATGGAGAGGAAGAGGATGATGACTTGTCGGTTGACGGGCGGGCCCAGAGGTTCATAGAGAGGTTCTATGAAGAGATTAGACTGGAGAGGCAGCAATCTTTACTTCAGAGAAGCTGTTAATCGATCAGTGTGTGCTATATATGTAATATTGTTTGATTTCGTATTGAGATGTGCTTTCTTTTTTGTGTTTAGATGATATTATTATTATTTTTTGTGTGTAGATGATGCAAGGAGATTTCAGTTTTTGATCATTTGAGGCTTCTTTCCTGTTGTATGGTTGCATTATTTGTCTTCTGTTATAAATCTTATTGTTTTGAGTCAAATTTTATCGACACACAAATGTGTTCTCTCAATCTGTGCTTGTATTGGTATGTTCTTGGTATTATATATATAATCTGTGCAGCAATGTTAAAAAAGGTTCTTCTATTTCTTTCAAGTTTATTCGGCTCTAAACAGAAAGGGAGAGGAGGGTGTCCGATGCCCATCATACCAAAGTTTATTCGATGGGCGGTATTTACCGTCTGATTCACTTCAAGATTTGTGTGCACGGATATTAAATCAAGCAGCACGGATATTAAAGTGATGTGCACAGATCTTGAAGTGGATCGGACGGTACAAAACACCCATTGAACAGACTTTGGTCCGATGGGCATCGGACAGCCCCCTCTCCCAAACAGAAATACTTACATGATATGATGACTTCTTTAGCTGACTTCATGTCAAGAACTGAGTAAAACTAGGGTGTTCTTAAGCTCACCAAGTTCTTTGTAAGTTTAACTCAAAAATCTATCGAGTTGGTTTCAAACGACAAATTCAAATTGTTAAAACCGATTTATTTCAGGGTGATGCGTTTACAGGTGAAATTTTTAAAATTTCAAATTAATTTAGTATAAAGTTAAGATGGTTTATAGTTAATTTTAATGAGTTCATTTTTCATCATTTTTTGACCGCTTAACTTTACACTAAATTAATTTATAAATGTACAAATTTTATATGTAAACTTATCACTCATGAAGTAGATCGGTTTTAATTGTTTGAATTCGCCATTTGAAGCAAACTCAGTATGTTTTTTTAGTTAAGCTCACAAAGAGGCTGGTGAGCTTAAGAACACCCTAGTTCCACTCCGAGAACTGTACTAAGAAATTTATAGTAGACGATTTGAATTCATATGCATATGCCACAGCCATAGAAATTCAGATGCTGAGATATGGTAACAGAAAAAAAAAATGGATATGATAACAGAGTTAGTAAATAGAACATTATTTTCTCATTAAACAGTGATGGAGCCAGAATAAATTTGATCCATGGATCAATTTCGATCGAAGTCGATAACAAGTATTTCATTAAAAAAACAAGACTTTTAAATAAATAAAATTCAGGATGTTACAATTTTAAAAAAACAAAGAGCAATACTCTACTAACCATATTTTAAGTTTAACAAGGATAGATAGGAAACTTTGCTTTTCTTTTAAAGCTAGTTCCTAATTTTAAGTTACAAAAAAATCACTAATAAATATGGATTATAAACTACAACATATCTATCAATTTTCAGTCTATAAAAGCAACAAAAGTTTTAAAACAACTAAAATAGAAAAAAGGAAAAAAAAAACTCAACTACAACATATCTATCAATTTTCAGTCTATAAAAGCAACAAAAGTTTTAAAACAACTAAAATAGAAAATGCTACTTTGTGATTTTTTTTAATCATAGTACAAGAATTTGATACCAAAGGAAATATAATCTGTCCTTCGAACAATAGTTTTTCTAACAAAATTATGTATTCATACTGTGTCTAGGAGTGAAAACGGAGTGGATACGGAGCGGATAGTGGTAAAACCATATTCATATTTTTTTTTCATTTTTCAGATACGGATATGGAGCAGATATCATACATATCAGACGGATACTAATACAAATACGGATCCGGATCAGATAGGATATTTATTAAAATAATATTAAAAAATATTAAAGTTCATAATATTTATATAATTATAATGGTGAATAACATAAATTTTTCATAATATACATTAAAATACATGAAAATATATGGTATATATACGGATAATGGAAACATAAAACCATATCAGTATCTTTATCCACACGGATATTCGGATGTCGGACATCCACATCTAATTTTTTGAATACGGATCGGCATATCCTTTTCACCCGTGTGATTTGATTAGAATTTTTTTTGGACAATTTTAAAATATACGGCAATATCTCTTTTGTTAAGATTAAAGGAGGATTTAATGCAAATTTGGGCACACAAATTTTGTGTACGAGAAAAAAAGGATATATTGTACGAGACATGCCGACAAAAAAATGGAAACATGTATTAAAAATTGGATACACAATTTTTGTTGCCCCGAAAAAGATTTATTTCCATTTTATTATAAAATTGCATTAAATTTCGATTGGGAAATTCGCTCACACGAAATTTAATGCACCTGAAAATATTAGCCATTAAATTATTGTATTGGAAAATATCACATCCTCCCCGTTACCTGAAAAGGAATCTTTTACAATTACTGGATCCGGGCCGTTCTTTTTAACTTGGCACGAATCTCAAAGCCCAATAATACTGCCCCCTCAGCTAGCCCGAATCCCAAACCGGCTGACATTAAACCTCAAACCGTAAAGTGAGCTCCATCCTCTACGGTACCTGAGAGAAGCTGGATACCCCCACCCCACTAAAAATCATCCAATACAAAATAACCATTATAATTGATTAATCATAGAGATGAAAAATGCAACTGCTCAAACAATATATCATTAATATCATCTAACTAAAGAAAGGTATTTACAAGTTAAAAGCACAGCACGAGTTATTTTCTTCTTCAAAATACACAAGCTAACACTGAGAGTACACAATAATTCCCATGCTATCTTTGTTTTACAAATATCACAAAACTTTGCAAAGAGGTGAGATAAGATCAATCCAAGAATTAGCATAGATCAAATACAAATTCGTCAACAAGCGTGTGAATTATGGCGCTTTCGATTTCTACTCCAATTTCAAACCCTTCAAAGCGACATTTGGACCATGTTTCGATCGAATTTCCCATATCTCTATCAGCCAAAATGTAAAGTGCCTTTCCTCCCATTTCACTCCATTTTTGCATCTCTTTCAGAATTTCTTTCAACAATTGATCTCTGTTTAAAGTTTGATAAAATACCAGCCAACCTTTGTACCCAGATTTACAAAAATAACTATACTTCCGATCGAAGATCTCTATAATGCAATCAAATAGAAAATTTGTTAGTCTGAAACCTTCTTTCTCCCCATTTAAGCTTCCCCCAAATGCCTCCAAAATGTTTTTCAACAAGTCAAGAAGAAAACTATGAACAGAGAAATTCTCTTCTTCAATATGATTTTCACCAAATAATAGCTCAATATTTGAAAAAACCTCACTTGTACAACCAATTCTACTGGCTAAAGTGTGAAGATTTGAATTTGAAGTTGTTGCAATTGACATGTCAAGGGAGTCAAAATCTGTTTGCTTCTGTATGGTGTCTGTCGAACCAAATAGCACCTTGCCTTATAATTGCAAAAAGAAAAAAAAATGAATATAATACCAATATAAATTTAATTATATGGCTAATCAGTTTACTGAGCTTGTTGTGTTACCGGTTTCGTTTACTGGGCTTCCTAGAGAGCAACTATCAATAGAAAATGAAGTTTCTAGAATGGATATTGGGCTTGGCTGATCACCATCCATGGTTGCCAGATAGGTTGATAATAGACCATTACCTTTCTCTCCCTGAAACAACACCAAAAAAAAAAAAACTTGAACTTCTCAGAGTGATTTTAGAGTCCTGGCTAGTGAAGTAAAAATGTGACATAACTAACTCGCCGTGATTTGGCCACATCAAGTGATCAAAATTTATTTTCACGTGATGTGACTAATCATGTTTAATTATTTTTTTATCTGATTTTAAGTTAGTTCCTTGAATATAACCACGAAAGATACTAAAACATAAGAAACTATTACAAAATAGATTATAATAAAGAAATAATATTGGAAAAATTGGTCACAAAACGTGTGATGTGACGTGACTAAAATGATGAAAGACAGTCACGTCACATGACGTGCCGTGATAGAACTGCTAATGATATGACTAATTTCCTTCACTAGTCCCAACATCATTATAATCTTTTACTTTTGAATGTGTCTATCAATATGGACAAAATAAACAAACCTGAGAAACATCACAACATGGAGTGTTGCCACTACGCAAACAGAGACCAGATTCTTCACTGAACTCCGATACAAGATCCTCAAGTATAGAGCCAATCAAATTACTAGAATAGTCTTTCATTCGTAGTCCCTCTTTCCCCAAAGAAATTGTTTGATTATCACCTCCAGTTACTATACTTCTCTTTGATACCGGTTTAACTCGTGAACTCGAAACAGAGGGAGAAGCTCTAATTTTCTCTTTCTTTACCGATATCCTTTTAGGAGAAACTCCATTCCTAGAGTTATTATAGAATGGTATCGGTTCTGTTTTCTTGCTCATATCACTTGAAGTTCTTCGCTTACGGTTTGCAGTGTTCACTGTATTACCGATTGTACCAGACTTGAAAGCGTGGTTCACATTCTTCTTGGGTTCAAGATAACCGGATCGAATAGGCTTATCAGTCACTCTTTTGTTCAACTTTGCACCAGAAATCTTCATTTTTGGTACCACTTTGTTAGTTTTGACGGGACTGAGAGATTCACTATTTCTCTGTACCTGATAATTTACCGCCATGTTGCGACCAGAAATCATCGAATTCTTCCCTTTTTGCTCTACATGAACACATTTTTTGCCTCGAACAATATAATTCAATGCATCTTCCCTTGTATCCCTCGTTTCCTCTAAAATAATAGTTTTAGCGGGCACATTGACCTTTGGTAGCTCCATTTCATTCTTTGAAAATGTACCAATGTCGGTCTTGGTTCCAAGTAAAGAACCAACCGTTACATTTTCTTCTATATTTCTAACAGAAGAATTCAAGGGGCTTAGTGGTAATTTAGGCCTTAATCCCGGTTCCAAGATTTTAGACGCTGCCTGAATCAGCCGAGCCCGGGGGCTTCTCGCCGATGAACAAGTACTATTATGGTGATACTTTCTTAAATGGGTCGGGTCTGATTTAATGATAAGGTCACCTGACTCATTGCTGGTTTTTTGCATTTTCAGAGGCGGTGCTTCCGAACAGAATTTGCTAGGTTGAGTACCTGTAGTGGGTTGGAATAGTGTGGCTTGGGGTATACCGGGTTTGGAAACCGGCATCGACTCCAGACCCATTAAACGTGCCACAAGCCCAGGGGCCTGCATTCGGGTAGTAGACTCCAGTTGTGACTCCTCTGAGCTAGTCTGACATCAACACAAAGAAAACATGCGTCAAGTGTTGGTCAAATTGTAAAATCTAAAATAATGATGATGAATTAACCAGGGATCATCACGCTATTTGGTAATATTAGCTCCACAAGTATATGGTGTACATAAAGCCACTAACCTTAAAAAGGAGTATATGGTGTACATATACAAGCCATTACTAGGTGCATTGGTCTAAAATCTCAATGGTATCCAACAGTTGATGCCTGAGAAATACTAATCCAATTTATACAAAAAAATTCGAGAAATAATCTCATGCCTAGTCACATAATCCTAAGAATGATCGAAATATCACACTTTTCCCGGTAAAAAAAAGGAAATCACATATGCTCCTCTGGAAAATATCAAGCATATCCCTGTGCTCCCATTTTCTCCAAAACACCAAAATCATACTCCTTTAGTCCTTTACTTGCTCACTTGAACATCAATGCAAGAATTTGTTTTTCAAAAGGGATTAAATTGAAACTCCTGTCTGCTGTGTATGTTTATTTCGTATACGTTACGTGAGTGTTCGCAACATTTTAACAATTTACAGGGGTGTAAAATAAAACTTACCAATAGAAATGGACAAAGTAAGGCAAATCAGGTAAAGGACAAAATGAATACCAGCTGGGGAGGAGGATAGTGGGGATCCGGACAACGGGAGGATTGCTTGGGACAGCGCTTGGGAAGAGGAGGCAAGAGACTGCGCTTAGCAATACGCTTCTTCTTCTTCCTCGCCAGTCTTCGATTCCAATCCAATAGATGAAAGAACAACACTCCTACACAGCCCGCCACCGGTCTATGTGGCCCCTGCCTCTCCACTATTGCCAAACTCATCTCCATTTCTCTCCTTCTCCAAGTAATTTGGTACAGAGTTTGACTCTGTTTTTTAGGAATTGAAGAGGAAAAACGGGGTTTCGATTTGGTTTAGAGAGAAGGAAATAGTCAATAGATTAGTGGCTCGAGTGTTGTGCAGAGTAGGTGGGAAGCAACGGCGAGTATATCGTAATTTCGTAAATAGTGTGATCTGAGCTCAGTGCGAAATGCGAGAGAGAGAGAGGAGAAAAGGTGGCGGAAAGATGGAGGGTTTTTTATTGTGTGCGTGGGGGAGAGAGAAGAGAAAAGAGAAAAAAAACCTTGAAGTGAGCGACAGTGTCCGGTCTGAAGACAGCATTCCCCTACAATTTCGTTTCGTATCGTATGAATTTGCTGTGGCATCACGTCGTTCGACCATTCCTGCTGTATCTTTCTCGACCCATCATATTATTTGGCGCATTAATAAATACAGGGGAATGGAACTTGGAACTACTTTTTAAATGTGTAGTCAACGGTCTAATCTCAAAAGTGATAAACTTTTAATTAAGAATGTTTTAGCCTACCGACATTGATTTTTTTTTTTTTAAATACAACCAATTTTAAACTTTAAAAATACTATTAATTTCGTTTTTACAAAAAAAAAAAAGCTTCGCCCATCCACATAATTAGTGAATGTACAAACACATTTGATCGACCGGTTCACAGGAACAGTGGAATCATTTTCTATTGATTTCCGTAGTTATATTGTATAGATGGGTGATAAAATGGCTCTATCAGAATCGGTGAAGCAAATGTGTTTTTTCTATAGTTATAAATAGCTAGCTATAGCTACGCAATAGTTTTTTCGGACCTCAAAAGCTATAACGTTATTAACTGTTTTTCTTTTATAATGATTCTAAATAACTAGTTATAGTTGTGCTATAACTTTTTCGGATCTTAAAAGCTATATCGTTGTAATCGCTATTTAGAATCTTGATTTTTTCATTCTTTTAAAATATTTAAATTTGATTCTATTTTGTTGTTATTTTGACCGACATGTTTACCCCTCCAAAAAAAGGAAGATTTAACCAATTTATTTCATTTCCGATTTTTACGGTAGCTTACTAATATGCATATTACAGAGGCCGCATTCGCTGCCAAGAAAATCTGACATTCAAGTAATGATTTGTAGTATGTGGGTGATAATATAAGTTAAACGGTTCTAAAATATTATAGGATTATTATAGAATTTTTTATTCATAGAAGATAATAAAAAAGAATGCAGAAGGAAAGAGTATATTTTTTATTTTATTTTTCTATTTTTTTTTCTTTTTTGCTCCAAAATTTTTATTGATAGTAACCTCTGTTGATTCAAAAAAAAAGGAAAATTTAGGATCGATGGCAGCACTACTAATGAAAATTTTCATGCACCTTTTCTATTTTTTTCCCTCTTGTTTTATATGATTTTCTATGGATAGAAAATTTTCAGAGAAATATTCCGAAAAAAACTGTATTTTTTTCTGGTTGATTTTAATGGAACGAATATAAACAGCTATATTGATGGCATCGATTCTATCCCATTTATATTTATGACAACAAGTGCGAATTTTTTATCATATCATACTATTATTAACAGCTAAATTCATCTGGCAACCAGCTTAATGATTCTTTAATTAAATGTCACATAATGTAAGAATTATTAGTCATCAATAACTAATTTCTCAAATTGTACAATCAATATCAATTAATTTTTAAATTACATTAATTTGATACACAATATATCTACAACATACAAATATAACTAATTTTAACTTATTATTTTTCTCCTGGGAACTTATTAGTTGATGACCACGTGTATTTTTTTTCTACTAAAACATTTCTTTTAGCAAGATCACGGGACAGATATTAGTATGGACCCCCAGTAATTTAGGTATTCTCGATATAAGACACGAATCCAAGAAATGCACTGCAATACGACAAATGAAGTTGGTCCCTTGTGTTTTGAGTTGGCTTGAGATTATCTGTGTCAAGCAAAATCCTTATCGTGCCATCGCAACTCGCAAACACAGTAACGAAATTCGCATTTAAGTGAAACATTACACTAATTAATAATTATCCCTACCTGTCGTCGGGAAGGAGTAATTAAGAAAATTCCTCTCTAACCGCTTTATGAATTATTCGCATTTTATTTATTTTTTTGACGTTTTCAAATCGAACACCTAATAAAATGCAAATGTATAAAATGTTTTATTTGTGAATGAAGTGCGGATCACAAATTATTCGCAAATAAAATGCAAAACTTAAAAAAAGGTTTTTTTTATGTTTTCTTTTTACTTTCAAATTATTTTCGAATCATAAATTTTTTATTCCAAACTATTTATTTAGTTACTATGCTTGCAAACACCAAATAATATTTGTAATTGTAATATACCTGCCACACTATTATGACACATTAAGTCAGACTCAAGAAATCCGAAATGCATTAATTATTTTATTTTTTTGAGGAAAAACCGTAGGAGAGCGTGGAGGTAAATAGTAGATCTGTAGAGTGGCAGAGTATAGGTGGGAAAAGGACAAATATCCAGTCATCAGAACAGTTGTCAGAGAGAGAGAGAGTTCCTTTTCCTGTTTGTTTCTCTGTCAGGTGCACAGAGAGGAGGGTTCAGTGTCTGGTCAACTTCATGCTACCCTCCTCAAAAAAAACTTCATGCTACCCTCCTCAAAAAAAACTTCATGCTACCTATGGTCTACGCTGTGCTATGGATTTTTTTTATTTGATGAAAAGTGAAAGCAATATGAAAATCAAACAATAGAAATAAAAGAAATACGAACATACGACTAATTTTTTTTTTCATAAATCCTCACTTCTACATTTTTTTTTTTCATAATTCATCACTTGTACGTTCTCAGAACGGAGTAGGTCCGATGGACTAATTTTGGGTTCAACTGGCTCCATAATCATCCGATTCATCCTAAAATTTGTATGCATGCAAAATAAAAGCAGGTGCTCATGAAATTTAAAACATTTTACATGAATCGTAAAACAAATTGAATAGTGATTGAACCCATCAAACTAAAATAGGTCGGATGGGAATCAGACCTACTCTCAAGTCCTACGTTCTACCTCTGCAGCTCAAGACTTCGAGTACATCAGTACTCCAACATCTTCTGTCTACCCACTATTATTGTGTACAAGTATATTCCTGAACTGTTATATTGCTCTAATTAATATAACTGAGTCTGACTAATGTAATATCAATGTCATATGACACCAATTTCAAAATTCATTGGATAAACTTCAAACTATTTTAGTACCAAGTTAAGTGATAAAAAAATATTGAATAATGAATGCATTAAAATTAACTCAAGAACTCTCACATATTTAATTATAATTATTTCCAAGTAATCGTGGTGGAAAGACAAATTAGAAAGTTTGCTTGTCAGATTTGTTAGTATGACAATTTTGATTAATAACATCTAACTGTTCTCTAATGATTTAGAGGGAGTGAATATGGAGCCTTTTAAATTTAGTTGGATATTCAAGTTTAAATAAATCTCGTGTGTAAATATGTAGTTCTTGGCGGAATAAAAAAACTTAAAATATAAAGTACAAGTAAAGTAATTTGAATACAAGGCTTGTGTCTTCGGAGCACCGCGATCAACTCTTGGCACACCTTTCTATTACCCAATAAGTAAAGAATACAGGGTGGAACCGGTGAGACTTCACAACATGCGGGTAGTTAACTCGACCCAAAGAAAAGTAGCACAAACGGCTCAAACAGAGAAGGAACACAATAACTCAAGTAGGCAAGCACAGCAACTTTAAGTCTTACAAATACTCTCTAACTTTCACTTTAATTTCAACACTAATCAATTTAGATGAAGTGGATTTGAAGTTGTTAAAATGATATTAAAGTTTAAGTACAAACAACAATGAACTAGGTCTCAAATGATTCAAAAGTGGCGGCTCAAAGGTTGCTAGTTTTTTTTTTTGTGTGTGCACTTTCATCCTCAACCGTTGTGATGGTTGGTCAACCGTCATAGCAGTCGAAGCATATCTCAAGATCTGCATAATTAGGGTTTGGTTGATTTGTCTGTGCTTTGTTTATGTACTGGACTTGCTTGAATAATTTGAATTTTGAAGTTTTGGATTTATGCTGTTACGATGTTAAATCAATCATGTAACGGCTGGACTAAGACAATCATAATCTCAAACCTACTTTACCATACTTTCGGATATAAATTAAAAATTGATAAAATTAAAACGGTAAAGTAATCTCCATGTTCTTCGTGATCTTAATGATTCAGTATCCAATCAGTCCGTATAGCTTGTGTTCATCATGAATAATAAATTATGTCTTGATGTTTTTCTTTGACAATCATATTGTTATAGCATTTAAACCTGCAAATATCTCCAAAAAAAAAAACTATAAATTTCAATATTTATATATTTCGCAAATTATTTAAATAGAGCAATAAATTGCTTATAACAACAACAACTATGTTTAGTTAATAATATATATTGTCTATAATATAACTATTTGTTGATAATGACATAATTTTCTAATATATTAATTTTATTAGTTATAAATTTCAAGCTGCTATATTATTGTTGAATCTGTTGGTTCATTCAAATTAAAAATTAAATTTAGCATTTAATAGGTTACGAATAGCATCTGATGAGCTATTATATAACTAGAGATATCACGAGCAATTAATAGACATACTTACGAAGGGAAGCTTAAGATTTCCCTTAAAGATTTTCTTTAAACAAAAAATTGATTTTGTCAGAGCTTTGTTCTTTTCAATGCGTCCTCTCCAATCTCCATATTTTAGGCAGAAAACAAAAAAATCGAGTGAGAAAGGCGCTTCACATATTTTGCGTAAATTTTACATGTACTTCATGCAATGTATGGGGATCCGAATCTACTGTAATCTAATCGTAACTGTGAAATCTCCGCAATTTGAATTCAACTGATAAATTATTTTGAGATGCGTATTCAGAAAAATTAGCTGTTTCAAAATACATTTTTGAAAAAAATTCCGATAATTAAATTCGAATTACATAAATTTCAGAATTACTGTTCATACATCTCAAAATTGCAACATATTTATTTTCATTGTACGGAGCAGACTGTACTACACACCAATAAACTAGCAATGCCGATACTGTGTTATGGGGTGGACTAAGTATACATCCTTGAGATCTTGCTTAGAACTTTTTTTTGAATAATTAGAAGTTAAAATTACCACTGACAAATATATTGATAAAAAAATTATTTACAAATTTTATATTTTATCTCTTTATATAACATAAAAGTAAATATTAACATTCATACTCAATCCTAAAATTTAATTTTTATCTTGTTTTACGATCAGATTCATTTTTTTGATCACCACTGTGCTCCGACAATGATCGGATCTATTCATCATCACGCTCCAATCGAGATGAGAACTCTACGTTCCGAGATTCGACGATACCGTATTTTCAACTCCAATCGGCTCCGCTAGCTTGCTCCGATCCCTCCCATCTTGCTCATGATCAAATATGTTTCTTCAACTGCCGTTGCGCTCCTACAACAATCAGATTTGCTCACCGTCATGCTTCGATCGAGATGAGACTCTCGGCTTCGATAGACTCCAACCCCTTCCCTCTTTCTCATTCTCCTCTCTGCTCGAGGAGAAAGTACGTAGAAAGAGAGAGAGGAAGTGTTGTGTCGGGAATGAACCTACAAAGAGCGAAAAGAACCGAATTGAATGAAGGAGTGTCGTGTCGGAAATCTTACCACTCTTGCTTGGAAGTTAGAAACTGTAAAATGCATGTTGTTCAATTTGGTTTATGCAGAATGCAACACTTATTTGAGCGGATCTTTATATCTGCAGAATTTACACAAAAAAAAAAAAATTACACTTGTAATATTAAATTAAAAAAAAATCACTCATGCCCAAAAAGTTAGCATTTCGGAATGAAGTGAAACGCATTATCTGTGTTTTCGTCATGTTAGAATTTTGAAATAGATCATCAGTGTTTCTTCACACTCGTATTGGATAGCGTTTTGTCTTGTTTTTTATGTTTGAAAATCTCAGCAGAGGCTATGAAGGTGTGAAGGTTAAGCGTGTCGTCTCGTTTTGCCTAGTCGTTTAATGCTAACTAGCGTTCTTTGCCGTAGATCAAATTTATCAAATGTACTTCTCTCAACTTTTTGAATGATACAGAGAAAAAAATCGGCTTGTTGAGACTTTTACGTACAGAGATATATTAGATAAAGAAAAACATAAAATACACAGAGTCTTGTTAGAGGTGTAAACAGAGCGAAATCATTTTAGATCATATGAAAATATCAAGTTCTATTATAACTATTTTTGTTGGACTCAGCTCGTGAGCCGAGTTGAGTCGGATTTTCCCTTTCAAGATCAATCCGAACTGGACCGAGCCAAGTATGCTTCTCATATTGAGCCGAACCTAGCTCATTAGCCGGCCTAGAAATCAACGCGGATGATACTAATACTAAATTTGTATCCGTTTATGAATATGAATATAAATACAGATAGTAAACGAATCTCAAAATTTAAGACTAAATCAGTCTTAAATAGATACGGATACGGAACAGATAATCCATGAATACTATTTTTAATACAGATACAAAACAAATATATGTTAGATAATTGAGTTATATAAACTTAAAAAAAATCAGAAAAAATAAAATAATAAAATAAAGATGTACATAAATTAATATAGGAATGGAAAAAAAAAAACCAAGAGGTAAAGAAATAAAAATGAAAGGCAGCCACTGGTTACAGATCGGAGCTCAATACATTAGTCTGGCGGATAAACTCGGCCTCAGTTGTTGCACCGCAATATTTATATTGTTGCGAGAGAGATGCGTAAGAATATTTAGAGACTGTTGCAAAACGATCGATGACCTGACAAAAGAGATGAAGATTCAATGGAATTTAGCAAACAGAGGATAAATATTGTGCTGACGAGGAGACATATTTGTCTGTTGTTTTATTTTACATTTTAATTTTTTTGTTGTTTTATTTTGTTTTTTGCAGCAAGTATTTTTTTTTCTTTTCTTTTATTTCTCCACACCCACATGTGATTACTTTTTAAAACCCAACAACTAATGTAAAATAATTGCGGTTAATAAAATAGAAATACACGACTCATATTCTTACTTAAAAAAATATCATGTTTTACTTGTAAATTTGCTTTTTATTTTCAATTTCATCTGATTGATTTAAAAATCACTGTCAAGACTGCCGATACCACTTTGCTAAAAGCAATATACTTGTTATTTCGTATATTTTAATACGATATCCAATATTTATATATTATACTAACTGTTGATTCTATGAATTGTAAAAGAAAAGGAATTCAATTACATTATTTTATGGTGACATATCTGGATATCATATGTTTATAAATTATTTTGCTATTTCAAATTTTAAATAGTCGATCCAAACTGTTCAACATGATCTCCATATTAAAAGGTCTTTGGATACCAAATTTTGAATTTTTTTTGGAACTCTTTTAGTTTTCATTAAGATGTGTACAGATTGTTGTTTTTAGACAACTATGGACTATTGAAAAACAATGATTTTGAAAAATTCTAAATAAATAGTAAACAATTTCCAAATAATATAAAATTTGGTTTTCAAAAACATTTTAATGTAGAGATCATGTTGAAAAATTCAGATCAACTATTGTAGTTTTGAAATTAAAAAATAATTTGTCAACATATAGTGTCAAAATGTATCACTATAAAATAATATATTTGAATCCCTCGTTCTAAAATATAAATTTACAAAACAACACATAACTTTATTAGTTTTTGAGGCCTCACAAAAGTGAACATATACTGGTCCGTAAAAGCCCATTAAACTTCCCCAAACAGTATCCAACAAAATCAGAAGTCACAACTCACAAGCTAAAACAGAAAAGACACAAAAATAAAACGGTCTAAAATTTAAAGAGCGGCCCACTAACAACCCAATTTGAAAATCGATAACCAACCCAACTATATATATCTTTCAATAGGCCTAATGGGCTTATGTTAAAACCCGTCGAAAACATCAAATTTAATATGCATGTTTTCCTACTAAAATGACAATTTTCTCATGCCTGAAGGAATTGGTTTTGTAACGGGCTAAAGACTTTTAGCAAAGTAGTTTTGACTTCATACAACGCACATATTATAGGATCAATACAACTCTGCATATAGTTCGTGGGTTGCATGAAGCTAAAACTACTCTGTTAAAATCTTTATACGTAATGCGTCAGGTATATGATAATTATGAGTTTGCCAAACGGGTTCGTGAGAATTTATCCAATTAAAGAGCAGCAAGGGCCATCTCAATGGGCCCTTTGTTGCACCATATTCGAGTTCAGATCCTCTAAAGTAATTCAAAATTTGAGTTTAAATCCGGACCATTCATTCCGAAATGGCACGAATATTAATGTGCCCCCTGTAAATTTTCAAATTAGCTCAGATTGATGAAGATATTGATCTGACGGTCTGGTATTTTAAACTTAAATTAAATTTGATTTACTTTGGGGGTCCCGACCCCACCATACACACACTGATACCGGTACTGTAATTAACCTGTTCTGAGCTGAGTCAATACAACCATTCCATAGTACCATACACACACTGATATTGGTACTGTAATCAACCTGTTCTGAGCGGAGTCAGTACAACCATTCCAAAGTATATGTAACTATGTATTCTGCGAAAGATTCTTCTTCAAAGGTGGCGAAACTGTTATTTTTTTTTGGCACCACCCGGTCATAATTGTCCTTCAATTACTTAATAATAAGCTTTCATTGCAGTGTGAAGAGTTTGACAGAGCATCTGGATATTGCTATAATTTCCTAACCTATGCATAGGAACCTTCTATATTTTTTAATATTTTATATGTAATTAAACACATTCAGCTTTGAGGACTGCCAACAGGTATATATAAACATCTTTTTGTTGAAATCATTTTACAGAAATAATTTCATCTTAAAGAAAATCTATTTGTAGCTTCTGGCATGACTTTAACTAATCTTTTGTTTTTCAGATTAATTCGGCTCTGGAGCAAGGGGTCGAGGCAGTACGGATGCTGGTGCTAAGGAGTTCTGGTCAAATCATTGGTAAATTCCTGGTACAAAAAACTCAATGCTTTAATGCTTTACTGAAGTTCCTTGATCTGACTTCTCTGTGCTTTACTAAAGTTCCTTGATCTGACTTCTCTGAGCCTCGTAGCAGTGATAAACATAGGCTGGTATATGTGGCGGTATTGAGTTCTCTTATAATATTTTTCATGTATATCTTCCTTTCATTCGAATTAACACTTTTCAATTGTCAATGTACCAATATTGTCAAATCCTGAATTGAATCGAGTCATTAAATTTTGTCAAATCACTGTCCTTTATCTTCAGTGTAGAATCCGATAATCCCTGTAGGCTTCTCTGATTTGCATTACCAGTTCTGTGTACCTACAATTGACACCCATCTCTTGCCTTGTATCAGCCCGTCAAGTTAATTAGTGATACATTTATTTTTAATTAAAGCAAGCTGTTTAAGAACAAAGACTTACACCTGATGATCAATAATCACATGCCATATATAGTTTGAGTACAATTTTGATGGGTACATGATATCATGTGAGTACAATATCTAATTCTAGATAATCCGAAATAAACTATGTATCTGTCCGATGCAGCAGTGAAGCATTTGTCAATTAAGAAGTATGACCTGTCTGTTCTTTCATCTTAGCGAAGTCATTTATTATGTCATTTGATACGGAATTAAGATTAAGAGACTGAAGATGATATTTTTAAAAGTTTACACTAAGAAATATTCTTGAAGAGATAATTAAGCTCGATTTATAATTTTGAAAAATTTGATGCATCATTGCCTTAGAATTAGAAATTGACAACAAATCGTTGATTGAATTTTACTTTCAAATTTCGTTTTTTTGGAAATACTTTTACTGTATTCATATTGTTTGATATTTATATACTTAATTTCATGTACATGTTTTATGAAGAAATTGGAAAGTTTATTTGCACTTGTACTTTTGGTTAAATTATGATATTATATAATTTGCTTGCCTGACAGTAATATGTCATGGATATTAACGAGATAACCGTATACTTCACCGACCCAAATTTGAAAACAAATAAATAGTGCTTCTTTGAGAAAATACCTAAAACAATAAATAAAGATGTAAATCCTTGTCAATCAAATAAGGGCAGCCTGTTATTGAATACTTATTGCAATAGAAAGTTGTTAAAAAATAGACCAAACAGGTTTTGCGTGTATGTTCTAATGAAACAGAGCTTAGAAACATATACAACAAGGGAAAACTGAAAAGAAAAGGAAACAGAGGAAGAGCACATGGTACGTAAAACAGAGCCTAATTGAATAAAAGGGCCGTACTGATTTTGAAACAGAAAATAAATGATGCAGGAATGTCGCCTGTGTCAGAATAGGTTTATATGTGCGCCAGTGTTTTTTTTCAGAACAGGTCCTGATCCAATGTGTGTATGGTACTGGTAGTATATTTGTATTGTACTTTACTGATCACTGGCACTGATGTCCGTAAAGTGCGCCAACTTTTGTCAGACAAAGCATGTACTATCATGCACTTCCATCTTCCCAATCTGATTATTGCCTCAGACAGCATCTTCCCTCTTTAATCATACCTAGCACTCACTCTCAAGAAAAAATCATCAACTAAACTAAACCACCTATGCCTCTTTATCTTCTCCATTCCTTAACTACTGGAGAACTCCATTCTATCAGATTGACAACTGACAAGACCCCAACCCCTCCTTTCAATGCACAGTTTAAGTTTAACTCTGGATCGTCCAATACTCCAATCAATATTCGGATTAATTTGACCCACGCCTGTAATAAACAAGGTTCCTTACGTATTCGTGCTAATATGTAAGGAACAAATCATATTTAAAAAACGGTGCATTAATATAGGTGATATGAATTCCTTTTCAAATGCATAATTTTTTATTTACAAATAATCATTAAATATTATTCTTGGAAACATGATTGATGGCTAATGTATAAATATGAATGATTTGGTTCTTTTAGACTAATGTATAAATATGAATATATCATACTATATGCCGGATCAGTGTGACAAACCAAAGAAACTGAATCAATAATCCGTTCCTTCTATATAATCAAAAAATTAAAACCATCAATCATGTTATCGAAAATAATGTTAATGAATTTCTATAAATAAAATTTCTATAAATAAAAAATTCGGTTTCAAATGGAGAGAGCAAAAACCTACACATAGGTTATTATAATAGATCCTTTACCTTGACAAATAAGCTTTGTTAAGTGTTTGTGCTACCTATTGATTAGTGGACTGGTTGTTGGGTTGCTGGCCCACAAGTAAGAAATGCACAGAGAGATAGAGAGGGAGAGAGAGAGAGAGAAGAAAGAAAGAAATGCATATAGGCCATAGAGGTCTCAATTGGTGGCATTAGAGGGCATTGACCATAAGTGGCAATTAGTCCCCCAAAAGGGGTGATGAACTCCAACAAACAAGAAAAGAACCTTCTTTTCCCTCTCCATTGCAATCTATTCTTGTACCGTGATACATAGATATAGATACAGGCAGGTGGGACTCCTTTTCATTTTGTCAAAATTACCCCATCTTGACGTTTAGAGATTCGCCAAATATGTTATCACTTATCCATATCTAATCCGGCTTATAAAAATATTTGGAAGTGGAACTCTGAAGTAGAAGCCTATTTATGCATAGTAACTTGCATGTGCTTATTGGATAGAATAATTAGATAACTATTGGTTTTCTATGTGTTTCCAACTATAATTTAATCTTCATATATAATATTATTTTTATTTTGCTTGGATAAAAGTCTGTACAATATAATTATATCCATTTTTCTTTTTTTCTTAAATAAATGATAGACCCTTAGAATTTATGATAATTGTTTTTTTCTTTTTCACTAGATATAATTCTAAACTTTATGCTCTGTTCAATTAAAAAAAAAATGAAAACATATAACAAGTGGGGGTTCTTACCAAAGATAGGCCATTTAAAAGGTTTTAAAAAAATAGATACTGGGATAATGGAACATTGCTCCACTACTAGAAGGGAGGTTACAAAAAGTGGATAATTTGGAGTTAGAGGGAATATTGATCCTCTAATTTCCTTCCCTCTCTCTTGTGCAAGAGAGAAAAAATTATAGAGCATAACCCAAATTTTTTTCCAAGTCTGAGTTGCAAATATATATATTACAATCTAAAAGTTGTATAGTTCCAGCATATATATATATATATATATGAGCTATAGTGAGTTGCGAAATAAGATTTTTATTTTACTTCACGCTTATATCTTCGTTTTTAAAATCTAAACAGCAGATTCAAACAACTCAACATGATCTCCATATTAAAATGTGCTTGGAAATCAAATTTTACATCTTTTGAAATTTTTTTACTATTTTTTTATATGGGTAGAAAATCACTATTTTTGGATAGATTATGGACCATAAAAAAACAGTGATTTAAAAAATTCTAAACAAATAGTAATAAATTTTCAAAAAAATATAGAATTTCGTCTCCTAGCACATTTCAATATGTAGATCATGTTGAACGATTCAGATCAACTTTTTAAACTTTACAAAGTAGAAAATATGAGCGTGAACTAAAACAAAACTCTTACTTCGCAACTCACTGATAGACCTAAAATATATATATGAGTAGAACTAGGGTGCTCCTAAGTTCACCCAACCTCTTGTGAACTTGACTCTAAAATATATCGAATCGACTTTAAACGATCAATCCAAACCGTTGAAATCCTTCTACCTAATAATTGATGCGTCTACATGCGAAAATTTTAAAGTTTCGAATTAATTTAATATAGAGTCAAGTGGTCAAAGGAGTCCAAAAAATGAATGCATTAAAATTAATTTATAAACCTTAAACTTTTGACCACTTGACTCTATATTAAATTAATTTGAAACTTTAAAATTTTCACATGTAGACGCATCACTCATTAGGTAGAAGGGTTTCAATGGTTTGGATTCATCGTTTAAAGTCGATTCGATATATTTTAGAGTCAAGTTCACAAGAAGTTTGGTGAACTTAGGAGCACCCTAGTTCTACTCATATATATATAGAGTAGAACTAGGGTGCTCCTAAGTTCACCCAACATCTTGTGAACTTGACTCTAAAATATATCGAATCGACTTTAAACGATGAATCCAAACAGTTGAAACCCTTCTACCAAATGAGTGATGCGTCTACATGTGAAAATTTTAAAGTTTCGAATTAATTTAATATAGAGTCAAGTAGTCAAAAGTTTAAGGTTTATAAATTAATTTTAATACATTCATTTTTTGGACTCCTTTGACCACTTGACTCTATATTAAATTAATTCGAAACTTTAAAATTTTCACATGTAGACGCATCAATCATTAGGTAGAAGGATTTCAACGGTTTGGATTCATCGTTTAAAGTCGATTCGATATATTTTAGAGTCAAGTTCACAAGAGGTTGGGTGAACTTAGGAGCACCCTAGTTCTACTATACATATATATATATATATATATATAGAGAGAGAGAGTAAATCTAGGGTGTGACATGCTCACCAAGAGGGTTTGGTGAGCACAACTCCAAAAATACATTGGATCGGCTTTAAATGACGAATCCAAACCGTTGAAATCCATGTACTTCGTGAGTGATGCATGTACATGCAAAATTTTGGAAGTTTTGAAATCATTTGCTATGAGGTCAAGCGGTCAAAGTAATGAATATTTTAATAAGTTATTATATTAGTTGTTTTATATATTCATTTTTCATCATTACTTTGACCGCTTGACCTCGTAGCAAATAAATTCGAAACTTCCAAAATTTTGTATGTACATGCATCACTCACGAAGTATATGAATTTCAACGGTTTGGATTTGTCATTTGAAGCCTATCCGATGTATTTTTGGATTTGTTCTCACCAAACCCTCTTGGTGAGCACGTCACACCCTAGATTTACTCTATATATATATATATATATATATATATATATATTTATACATGTTTGATCTAGTATTTATCACAGAAATACTCCAAATATCTTCTATTTTTATATATAAAAGAAATATAATACACCAAGAATCAAGTTATTGCGTTTGTTTAGTTTAAACTGCAGAAAATGGAGCAAAACAGGCTTAGTGCGGCTGGCACTCAGTATTTAGACGAATTCAGCACATTTCAGGGCAAGCAGGAAAAGTCTGAGTTGAGTGTGGATGCACTAAGGCCCAGTGCAGACATACTCAGCTCGGCTGAGATTTCAGCTGACGACACACGTTTCGTATTTTGGCCATATCTTAGTCATACGAACTCCGATTTGGGTGAATCAAAGCTTGACGGAACCAAGACAAAAGGATCTACAACTTTCATGAAGGAAAAAAAAATCCAAATTCGGAATGTAGAATTCCATGCAAACGCACTTTTGGCCGCATTCAGCCTAAAAAGACAGTTTTCTATTTTTAGAATGCCAGATCATGCCCCAAAGGCCATAATTAGAAGTGTTCATTATAGGAAACGTGTGGGGGCGAGTATCTAACTGCTCCCTACGTCCATATGATGTACAATAGGCTATAAAAGGGGGATAATTCTGCTCATTAAAATCATCCAAGAACTATCTAAAGCTAGGGAAAGTTAGAGCGAAGTGCTATTGAAGCTTTGAAGAAAAATTAAGAGGAAGGAGCAGAATTCTCAGAGCAAATGCAGGCAAGGCAATGGTTCTTCATTGGGAGAAGGGTGTAATCATTTCTCTTTGTTTTAGCCAATTTGTAATAAATTTTCTGTGTAAGTTTTGCATCTTCATGAAATGCGAACTTCCTCTCTAGAAGTTTAGGTCAATTGCATGAACTTGTTTAATTCTATTTTACTCAGATCTTAGTTTTTATGATGCTTATTTGATTTGATGTTAATTATGTGATTTATTCTTTGTGTTGATCCATGATTAGTACTTGAATTGTAGTTATCCCGCTTTAAGTTTTTTAGACTCCAAAATAGCTTAGGATCATATAGGATAGTACCAATTGTGAACACAAAGTCATTAGGATTTGGATTAGAAAAGTACCAATTTGCAATATAAACCGGAACTACAAAAATTAAGGTTAAAATTTGGTGAAGGACTTAACCGTGAAGTCAAACCCTAATTAGGACATCTAGAATTGAATTAAATATTGGTATGAGGGACTTAATCGTGAAGTACTGATATTTAAGGATATGATAGACTATCAAGAGCTTTATGGTCTAAATAGCTAGGGCAAGAAACTTAATCGTGAAGTCCGAATTATTTAGGTACGTTATTAATTCACGACCGTACTCTTTTTAACATATTTGGTTCGAAACCTTGTCATATAAACATGAATTTAAACAAATTGAGTAGATAGGATTAACAAGAAATTGTAGACCAAAAACCCCTAGATCTCCATACTTTGATAGAAACTTAAACTCTATTTTATTTTTTTTTAGTTTAATTGTTACAAACTTTCACTCTTCGGGTATTGAACCCAACAACCTAGGAACTTAGAACATAAAACTCTAAATTCAACTTTCAACAAAACAACTATTCTGAAATTAATTGATAAGGTTAAAAACTAATATTTTCCTTGATCGAATCGACACCTTTTATACTACAAGGGTAAGTTGTGCACTTGCAACCGACCAATCCTTGAGTATTTAAGTTTATAAATTTAAAAGTAAAATGAGTATAAAATTATAGCCAATATTCTATATACATAATACTCAACACTCACCATAACCCAACTCTCTCTCTCTCTCTCTCTATATATATATATATTGAAATATAATTCAAGTTTGTAATTAAATTTGTAGTTACATTATTATTTTTTTAGATGACTTTTATGATGGAAGAACCAATTAAACTTCAAAATCAAATTTGTCAATGCACACTATTAGGAACACAATAATTTTGATATATATATATATTTTTTAACGATAATATTGCAAGATATCAAATTGATGTACTATAATATTAGATGTATATATGCAAGAACTACTTTATAAAATTGATCGGTCTAGCTTATGAAATCACTAATATGGCTTGAATTATGTTTAGTATGAAACTAGATATATTTAAACTAAAATGTCCTTAATAGTTCTATATAACCCTTTTTAAGGATGCCACTTGAACCATTACTAAAACTTAATGTTAAATCTTGTTAGGTGAGAACAAAGGACATTTCTTTGCCGTTTTACATGTCTCTTCAAGTTTCTTAACATTCATCTAGAGGCTTTATAAAATATTCAGTGAGTAAGATTCAACAATTGGTACAAAATTTGGCACTACTTCGTGCATGTGTTATCAAAATTTCTTGAGTGTATGTTGAGTACACTTTATCAAATTTATGATGCTGCATGCCAGTGGTCATACCAAAAATAATAATGTGCATGCCCCACATAAAACCCCAATTTAGAAGTTAATTTTACTTTTGAAAGGTGCTTTTTAAATTTGAATATGGGATCTTGTCATGTATTGCTTAATTAAGATGCATGTATTAATAAGGTAATACACATTAATTAACTAAACATATGTACCCTTGACGTGCTTAAGAGAGATCTACAATATAATTTAATATTGCATCATGTCATGAATATTAATATCAAGCTAGATTAATTAGATACTAATTCCAGTTATAGTGGACAAATTAAGCGAGTGTGACGCTAAATTAATTAGAATCATTTGAACAATAATTGCTATAGAAAAGTACAATATACAGCACTTGATGCAGGCTAAATTGGTGTCTTAGTTCAATTATATAATTAAAGATAATATTAAATCCACAAAATCCAAAAATGTAGGTGCTGAAAGAACACTATAAACAATAATTAACAAAAGGAAATTTTGATTATACAAAAATGGGGAGCACACCCCCCACATGGCTAGCACCATTAGTTGTGTGTCTAAGGCTTAAGTGGCACCCACTAACTCTCTCACATGGCCATTCTCCCTCTGTTAACACCAATAAATCCAATCATACTCACTACATAATAACATATTAAGCCTTCCAAGCTACACACAACAAAAAAAATATAATCTACTACTACAAACCCTAGTATTTCATTTGTTTATACACCACCTTTCCTATATAATAATGCCACAACAAGAGCCGAGACAAGCGCAATCCGGGCCTCTCTTCTGTCTATGCATGTCTCTCTCTATCTCTTAATTTCTCTCTCTATCTCTTTTCCTTCCAATGATAATATTTTATTCCAACTGACCACCTGTGTACGTATTAACAAAACAAAAGGAAACAAGAAAAGAAAAACGAAATAAAAAAGAAGATCATCTCAAATCTCATCTCCCTTTTATCTCTGTTCTCTTCCAGTCTCGGTTCCTTAAACCACCTTCTCTTTTTATCTCCTTATATATATACACCCACCCACTTCCTCTCACAGTCTCATACACATCACCATTCCTCTTCTCTCTATCTCTCCCCTTCTTTCTCTCTCTATTCTCTATTGCAACATATGTTAGAATCCATGACAAGCCCAACAAAGATCAAGATCTTTGGCTTCCATGTTACTGAAGATGAAGCAACCGAAGGAGGCCATGTGGCAGGTTCCGACTCATCATCTTCCTCCACAACCACCACAGGAATTGGCGGTTCTGGCGCCAGTGGTGACACCCGAAAGTACGAGTGCCAGTATTGCTGTCGTGAATTCGCCAACTCGCAAGCGCTAGGTGGTCACCAGAACGCGCATAAGAAAGAGCGGCAACAGCTTAAAAGAGTGCAGATGCAACAGGCAGCCTCGGCTCGGGGTGTCATATCACCCAACGGAGGATTGCTATTCCCTCGCACTGGGATGACAAACCCCATGGTCTCTGCCTTTGCGCCGCCTCCTCACCTGCTCCACATGGACCCCTCTGCAGGGCCTACTGGTTGGTTGTATTTCTCCAGGCCAGTTGGGCCCACTTCTCAGCCAGTGCATATGTCACATGGCTGTGTGTTCCCAGCTGGACGGATGCCTGCGGTGCAGCCTGCGTCTTCCATGGTGCACCAACACCGTGTCCATGCTGCATCAGCCGGGTCAGTCGTGAGATTTGGACAAAGTTCAGGGGCCGAGCCGGTACGATCAGATGACGGGTTCGGGTTGGATCTGCAACTTAGCCTTGCACCGGCCGGGTCATGAACCAATTGGTTCAGTTGAATTTCTAATAGGCTGTTTATTGAATTCTATGTTCTTAGGAGGAGTTGGGGGGTTGAGGAGGTCATAGATGGCATAATTAATTAACCGGGGGTTAATTCTGAAAAAAGGAAAGGTTGTACATTTTTTCCCCGGCTATTGTTATCAATTGTTTTTTATTTTATTGTTTCTAATTTTGTTGTCAGATGTAGTTTGTTTCCTTTGGCTCCTACTGATAATGACATTAGTATATAATTGAATGACACATTGTTGTTTACTGAGAATTGTCAAAATTTATTGTTTCTAGAATAATTGAAGTACCTATCCGGTATGAAATATTCTCATATATAGTGCCATACTACACTTGTCTTGGTATACAAATATAGAAACCTTAAAAGTTGATATCTAATTGTTTTTTTTTTTTATGGTACGTACATATGTATCTTTTCTCTTTTATTATAATTATTATAATATTTTCATGATATATATATATGAAGTACTGGTTAGTAATTCTGTACTTAAGAGTACGAAGCTTAAGGTTATATATATGGATCAGTATCAATCCGGCCGCTAAATTTTTTTTTTCATTAATTAGTTATAAATTAGAAGACTTTTTAAGTCATATATATATTCTTAATAAATTTCTTCTGAGAGGTGCTGATGTGTGAAATCTACCTCTTATGATTGATCTTCAGTCATGAAAAAAAAATATATTGTTTAAATATGTTTAGATTTCTCTCCCAGGAGATTTATACTGATACTATAGTTGTGTACTAATTATAGGGAGAAACCGGAAGCCTCCAGTTCAAATGAGAAGCTTTTATTATCAAGTTTGAACATATAATCAGTGATGTTAACCTTAAAGAGGGAAGATTGTGGTGTTATATATATTATAATACCAAAGGAATTGATTTATAGCTCCATTTTGCACATAACCGCATGCAGCAGCGAAGCTGAAAATTAATACTGTCAACCATGTATTTTAATAAAGGAGGAATCCACTCATAGTATTTGTAAGTTACAACATCTTACAACAATTCGGTTTTATAATTTTAAAAGTCTAAGCAGATCTAAACAATTCAACATGATATCTATATTAAAATGTACTTGAAGATAAAAATTTTATTTTTTACTATTATTAATTATTTTACATTACTGCTATTTTTAGACAATTATGGACCCAAAAAAAAATAGCAGTTTTGTAAAATACTTAATGAATAGTTAAAAAAATTAAAATTAATTTTTTTTATCTCCAATCACATTTTAATACAGATATCATGTTGAACGGTTTAGATCAACTGCTTGGACTTTTAAAATCGTAAAACCGAATTGTTATAAGATGTTGTAACTTACAAATGTTGTAATTAGACTCCTTCTCATTTTAATAATATCAATCGGTGAAAATTAAGTATAGAGGTCGAAGAAATTATTCACGGTGGCGGTGCCGATAATAACAACTTTTAAATAGTTGAACAACTTATTTTCTTTAATTTAATAAATTTGCAAATTGAAATAGAGATATTTGACCCCAATCACTCTTACATAGATTTTTTTTTCCTCTAATTTAACAAACAGCTACATAATTGGTACCAGAATTGCTAATTTTATTTTTGATTTGCTACGTACGTTGTTTCGATTTATTTTATTGTTTGTTTCTTATCTAACTATTTGAAAATTTAAACTGTGTATTTTTTGAGATAAAGATGAGTGTCAAGTCATTTAATTAGTTTAAAATAAAAATAAGATCAAGTCCAAAATTATGTGTATTTTATAATTTTTATTTGTTTTAATAAAATTGGTGGCTGGTCATTAATTTATGTCATGCAACACTAACAATATCGGACTTGGTAGAAAGTAATTAATTAGTAACATTATCTAAAACTAATATTGCCATGTCATGGTTAAGCAGAGATTAGCTGCATATTATTTGAATCGCTATCTATAACCAATAATTTGCAAACAACTCGGCATATATATATGTTTTATATTTTTTACCAACATGACATTTGTCAACCAATGACAAGGGAATGGGGCACATGGCGTCATGGCACCTTCCAAAATAAATTGCTAAGAAAATGTACTAGTCCATAATTATCTTAATTTGTCCCCTGTTTTGCCATCAATTACCTAGATATTTTCAGATGATGTAAACTGATCCCATATAGTATACTTGTGTTTCTATTTTATAAGAAAAAAATATTCTCATGTAGTATATGTAGAAAGGTTGTAGGCAAACACAAAATTAATTGCAGAAAGATTAACCATTTATATCATATTTAAATGAGGATAATCAGTGAGAAACAGAAGCGGTTAAATATTGTACAGTACAATTACTGTCCATTAATTTGAGCTGATCAAGAAAGTTGTGCTAAATTAACCTTAATTTTCGAAAACGGCAAATTTGCTTTAAGCGATAAATTTGAATTGTTAATTTTGAAATATTAAATGAACCAAGTATTTATTTTTCAAATTTAATTATATTATTAGTTTTGTATTAGATCAAGAGTTTTAGACATTGTGAAAAAAATGGCATGACAACATATATATATATATAATTTATATTTCAACCTCCCTAAATTCTACTTGACATTAATCCAAAATTTGAAACTAGGACTACAAATACGTACCTGTTTCATGAAATCAATTATCAACATTAGTTGAGGTTTGGGCACGTGTGAGCATGCTGTTGGGGTATAACATCGTCTATAGAGAGATGATGATTCGGTACAGGCATCGGTATTGAGATCATGGGATATGTGTAGGAGGCGGGTCTCAAGGCAGCGGTGGGGAGTCTCATTCTTCTCGACATGCTGGATATTGTGGAAGGAACACGTAACAACAATGTTTTCAGAGGAACCAAAGCTGATCCGAAATGGGTTGCGGAACAGGCTGTGAGGGAGGCATCTATGTGGTTGAGACACTGTTGATTTGTATTTGATTTTGAAATTTCTTTGTAGTTTTTAAGAGTTGTTTTTGCTCTTATACTGATAGCTTCTATCAGTTTTTCAAAAAAAAAAATTATCAACATTAGTTTGATTCTGATTTATCTAGGCTTACAGCTCTAGTTAGGCATATATACTACAAGAATGAAAGAGTATATGACGAGAGTATCTGCGAGGGTATATATAAGTTAGCCTAATATATTGTAGGGAATTAAGTTTAAAAATATATGACTTTTAGTTTTAGACCTTTATTACATTTGTAATTGAAAAACCATGATAAATCAAAACAAATTGGAAAATGTGTGGGTTTCAACGTACTATATGACTAAATTAGAGAAGAGGTAATTTTTTTTATTAGTTTGAAAATATAATCATATTTGTGATACTGCGGATTTGTCAACAATAAACTCGACTTCTTAAAATTTTAGGTTAAACTCATATATATTCTGAGTGATCGTAACTAATTTGTACATAAATCACACCTGTGACATATCAAAATTGGTGTATTGGTTTGGCACTTGTGGCGTTATTGACGTACCAATATTCAGGCGTGGGTATCACAAATTGCGTTGGCAACATATTCATATTTAGTAGCAAATCTATTTATATAATAAAAAAAATTAAAAAGATGGGGAACAAAGTAGTTACATATCAATTTAAAATAAATTAATAAATAAAGGTAGCCTCAGTTAAGCCCCCCCCCCCCCCCCCCCCAACACACACACACACAGAGATAGAGAAAATGACATAGGGATTAATTTACCGTATGATTTCAAAAAATTTAGCATCCACTTGTCAATATTCAGTAATGAACTATATAAAATGAGTTCCATTGAATACTGGACTATATAAAATGAGTTCCAATGAAATGTCAGTTAGGAGGACATAAATATTATGATAACAAACCATAATATTTTTGATAGCAAACCATTTGATTTGAATTTTACGATAATAAATTTTATGTAGAAATTCAGGGTGTGCTCCACAAAATCAAAATAGAAAGGAAGAGAAAGAGAGGAGAGAGAAGAAGCAAGAGATGAAGCTTCCCTCTCTCTCCCATTCTCTTCCCTTGGCTTCCCTCCAAAATTTTGATTTGTGAAGCAAGTAAACACTCTTCGAACAATCTGGTCACCTCTTGTTTCCTCTCCTCTCCTCTCCTCTCCCCTACCCTCTTCTGAACACACCCTCAGAAAAATGTGAACCTCAGCTCACCTGAGAGAAAATATGTGCAGTGAATTTTGTATAATTTATCAAATCAATGGTTATAAATTCTCATGTCTCAAAGAGGAAACCAAAAACCAGTTCTTTCCTTCCTTCATATAGTAAACATCGCGCGTATCAATCATTACGTCTCCTCACACTACATTATCACACCACCCATAATCTCATCTGTGTAACGAGTCCCATTTAAACATAATATCATACCCGCACGATAATATCACAAGTTATTAGGCCAAAGAAAACTCCCACTAGGAAACAGCAAACGGTCGAATCGAGTGACTCCCGGAGTCAGCTAAGGACGCGAGTTTACTCAGGGTGCCACGTTTCGGTTTATGATTCGCTGTTAAATATTTGGAGGAACCAAAAGACGACACGTGTAATGGGAATAAAGGTATAGTAAGTTTTATGTGTACGGTTCCAGCCTACGATCGAAACGTAGAGGTGTTGGAACAGATTAAGGGAGCAGTACAGCGTAACACTTTTTTTTTTTTTTTTTTGATTTGAAACCCGTAGGGTACAGCGTGACACTTGGCACCTCTTGTCTTGTGCAGTTGTGTACCTTTTTGTATTTTGTTTTTCTTGGGATGGCCTTTTGGAATTTCCTATTCTTCGCTTTCTGCTGGAGCTCTCCTGTTTGCACGTATGCTGCTGGTATCCAGTTCCTTTTTGTTTTGTTTGGGTCTCAATAATTAGAGATGATTTTTTTTTATGATAAAAGGTAGTAATAACAATAATTTAGTCAATTATTTTGAACTAAAAAATTAAATACAAAATGCACCTACAATATACTATAAATTTCCACATCAAGTGCACAGTGCATTTTTTATTTTAAGTTTGTTACCAATAAATATATTTACATATTGAATCAAATAAATTATCCACAAAAAACAAAAGGATCACGATATTCATAATATCATACTTATATTTCTTTTCTGACATTCTAAGTTGTTAATTATATTTCAGTACATTGCAAATTTAAGTCCCATTCAACGATATATTTGGTTGTGGAGTAAGAAGTGGAGTAAAAGAGGAATAAGATGTGAATTAATTCAGAGCAAGTTATTATATCTCTTCAAGTGAATTAACATACTCCACACTCTATCTGTAAGGCCCGTTGTCATAGGTAGATACTTATTTTCTAACACCTTAGTTCTCTAAATAGATTAATTTACACCATAAGTTAAATTACCAAACAAGTTATAAAATATGTGGAGTAAAATGAAGTCATTTAAACCTCGTCAATTTTACTCTAGAACCAAACTTGACCATAGTTGCAACTTTTTTTAATAGCTCTTTCAAATTCAAAGTGAAGTACTATGCTTTTATTGTGACATTTTTCAATGCTTTTTATATCATAACATTGTTACAATATAAATAAGACGTGTTGCAAGTTTTCATTTAGTACTCCCTAATTTTTTTTTTTTATGTTTTTCCTTTATACTGGAGAGGATGCGACTTGTTTAATGTACTCGACGTCTCAACCATAAACTAAAAAAGCTAGCAATAGGATATGCATAATGCTTCCTTTTTATCATGTGTTAGGTCTAATTAATTATTAGGCTAACTAGGATTAGTTAGTCAAAATTTCTACAGTTGCTGCAAGCGATGTATAGATTATGCTAAGATTCGTATCCCGTATTTTAATATTTCTAGTCGTCGTTTTTTATTAGCTCACTTACACTGCCTATTTTTTTATATTAATTTGATGGGTCCCATTATAACCCAAAGCCTAGTGCTTGAGAGCCAATTGGAGCTTCCTTAAGAGCTAGAGGCACTGTACTTCATAAAATTTTGTGGAAATGTCTATAACTATAGTTTAAAAATTTATATATACCAAGTTTGAAAATCTCATGTAACTATATATATTTTTTTTTCTAAATTTATGAAAAATCTTACAAAAATAGCGAAACCTTAAACATTGTGTGTGTAATGTTGGAACATACTATGTACACAGAATTTTAAAATTAAAAGGTGTTACTCTTAAATAATACACACACAAGTTGGGTTGTTCATACTGCAATGGGTATATATTTAGCACCTTTTAAAAAAAAAATTAGAAGATATTGGGATCAAATCAATTAATTGTCTAATATTCATAAATAATTTGTCATCCATATTTCATAAAGAATTAATTTTTACTTTTATTTTCATAATGTTTAAATTTTTATGATAATACTTTATTTATATTATAATTAAATTTCACATTTGTTCGTTCGGTAACTCAAAATTTTACAATCGAGCCCTTAATACCATTATTAATTACAGCGTTGTCACCAAAAATGATGCAAAAAAATTGTCTAAATTTCTCCTACACACTCTGAATCCAAGAGTTAGGATTATCCGGTGAGAATGCGAGCCAATCCAGTTTAAAATTCCAATGGATTCAAACTAAT
The DNA here is from genome assembly GCA_964058825.1 of Carex arenaria. NCBI lineage: Eukaryota > Viridiplantae > Streptophyta > Magnoliopsida > Poales > Cyperaceae > Carex > Carex arenaria. The sequence goes on along the minus strand of CAXKVW010000363.1, from coordinate 705,679 downwards.
ATATAAAGAACATAATGGATTCAAACAAACGGTGAGTTATAGGGGTTAAAACAGGTCGGATATTATCCGACCGTATCCGGATCCGTATTCAAAAATTAAATACGGATATCCGATATTCGAATATCTGTGCGGATATAGATACATATATGCTTTTAAATTTTAATTATCCGTATCCGAATAGTAGATATATACCATATAATTTAATATAAATTATGAAAAAATTATGTTATTCACCATTATAATTAGATAAATATTATGAATTTTGGTATTTTTAATAATATTTATATATATTTTTAGTAAATATCAGATCTGATCCGATCTGTATCCGTATCTGTACGGTCTAATTTCCAAACCGTATCTGTATCCGAAAAAAAAAATAGATACAAATATGATTTTCCCATTATCCGATCCGTTTTCACCCCTAGTGAGTTACCTTACATGATGTGAATTTTTGAGTCCAATGCATGAAAATTTCACAGATCTCTATATGGCAAGTGATACAATAAAACCGAAATACGAATTGGTAGCTTTAATATTTCCAAATTTGACTATTTATAATCCACTTATTAGAAGACAGCATCAATTGATCTCGGTCCCTTCTGATGCGACACAAATTTCTGGATGTGACCCGAATATTTTATGAGCTTCCGTGATAAAAGAAATCATGGTATATTTTGGAATTTCTTTGTCAATACCGAAAGTTTACCGGCATTTTTATTCATAACCGAAAAAAAATATAAAATATTATTAATAACCCGACTCCCGAAAGTTTTCCACCCATGCCCAACCCGCCCTCCCATGGGGCGGTTTACCCCTCCCCCCCAACCCGCCCCCCAGTGGGGCGGTTTACCCCCCCTCCCCCCCCCCCCAACCCGCCTCCCAGTGGGGCGGTTTACTATTTTTTTTTTATTTAATACGATGGATTTATTTATGTATTTGTTTATATTTTTAATACGATGGATTTTATGATTTGTGAATAGTTTAAAACATAAGTGAACAAAATAATCAAATAACATCTGATCAACATAAAATATAGAAACGAAAACAAAGTGAATAAAATCAGCAAATAACGTCTAATCAACATAAAATATAGAAACGGAAATATAAAAATACTACTGTCAGGTCTACAATATGAAATATAAAAAACTATCAACGAGGAGGACGACGACCGGACAATGACAGTCTGGGAGCCGCCCCGCACGCCCTCGGCGGCTGCGTGCGGGTCTTTTGTCGCTGCACACGCCTCCTCCGTGGCTGTGGAGGATCCTCGTTATGAGTCAGATCCACATGCACGTCCTCCTCGTCATCAGAATAATCCACATGCATGTCCTCCTGCATTGTGCCCGTGGATCGTCGGTATGAATCGGGCAATGGATCATACTGAGTACCCTGTGATGGATTCGTCTCCCATGGATCGAACTCCCAGTCCCCAGTATATGTGCTCGGGGGCTGTGTCCCGAACGCAGCAGTCTCCCAAGCATCAGTGGGCTGCTGTGCCCCACTGCCACTAGCCTCGTGGTCGTGCTGCCTGGGGGGTGGCATCGATGGTGTGGCTCCGGTGACATCCTCTACACCGGTGGCGGTGAGGCCAAAGTCTGCTGCAGTGAAAGTGGGTTCAGCACATCACATAGGATTTCCATCATGCAGTTATATAATGTTAGTTTTTCTTTATGAAAATAACGAAAATTTAATTTATACATAGACGAACCAGCTTACCTCGCCAAGCTGCACCGGCACATTAAATTTATTGTAGTAGGCGTGCCATTTTTTGTTGTCGAGCACCCAATCGTGGAACGCCCAATCCGGGTTGTCTTCTGCAACATTTTGAGTTGAAGTTGTTAAGAACACACTTTGTAAAACAAAATTGACGTGTATGGTAAAATAATTTAACTTATAATACCTTCGGGGGGTGGTGGTAGGTCATCGTCGTATACTAATTCCCGTTCTTGATTTGGCTGGTTCGGCGCTGGTGAGTCTTTCTTGATCTCACGCCAGTTGATGTTCTCACCAGCGTCGTGCAACATGCTAATGAGGCGTCCATCGAACTGGGAATCCTCGACGATCGGAGCAGTGTGATGCAGCATAGTACACCCGAACGCCCGAAAACTTTTTTTCGCCATGCACACCAAGCTGTGTGCAACTCCTCGGATCCCCGTTAGTACATGTTCATAACGATTAATTAGAAAAAAAGTTGTATGGAAAAAACTAATACTACAAGTAATCTTTATTACTTACCGCTCGAGTACTGGTCGGGCCCCATGGCAAATGGGTCTTACTCTCGTCACCCATCATTCTCCGCCGAAGAGAATCACCGTAGTCGCCCTGTAAGTACACCGAATTCATGCACCACCGCTGGTACCAAACCATATATCGCAATGCCCATAGTCCCGCTCCCAAACTGACGTCTGCCGGGTCAGGCGGGACCCACAAGTGGTTCTCAGGCGTGCGGGCAATCCTATAGTGGGCTAAATGGCGGCCGCTCCAATCCACCTCTGGCTTCTTATGGAAGGTACTGCATTATAAGTTAGTTAGATACAATTTGTAAAATAATATCAATATTCGGGTGTGTATTACTTACTTGTGCAACTTCTCCGTCTCATCCTCACCAAGTATCGGGTCATCTGGGATGAAGGCATCGAAGCCGAACTGACGAGGAACCCGATCAGGATAGTGATACTCAACTATCCAGTAACAAACGACCGGACCCCGATATAAACTGAGATCCCTCTGTTCCATCGTCAAGCGACAGAATATCCTAGCCCGGCACCACGGCCGATACGGGAACCACTCGATGTTTGCCTGGTGCAACAGTTGGAGCTGATTTCGGACGTACGAGATACCCGCCGTCCCTCCCCTCGGCGTGTTAAAATAGCGGAGGCGGCTACCCCATATGGCGTCGTATGGAGGGATTTTCTCGATGTCGGAGCCCCTTTGCCACTTCACATTTGATGGAATTTCGGGTCGGCAGACCGGTAAGTGCGACCAGGACCATTGCTGTAGTAGAAGGAGTGGCCCATTGAACTGCTGGCTGCCTCTCTGAAATTGTAGATGTGTATTTGTTATTATCAAATAAAAAAAACGTAAATAATATTAATTGAAGAAGACTTACCAGACAAGCGTGGCACAGTCCTCTGTACAAACATGCAAGCACGGCTCCACCCCAGTTCCACCGCGATTGCTTATCGAGTAGCTCCAGCTGCTGGAGGAACATAATCGGAACCGAGTCGCCACTAGAATCGACAAATATCGTGGTACCACATAAATCAAGCACGAATGCCCTAACATACCTACAGTTTCAAGAGAAAGTCAATAACTGTTTATTTTTTTCAAAAATATTTTTAATGTAATGTAATGGACTTAGAAATTACCTCTTGACATGCTCCACGTCAGACGTGAATGGGGTAATGGCAATTTCGACGGCATATTGGCGGAGAGCCTTAAGACTGATACAGTACTGGGAGAACTTCTCATCATCGTCCTCATTCTTCCGTTTTAGCTTCTTTGCCACCCCCTCCACATGCACACCCAACAGCTCTGGGATCAACGTCTGGAGTGTCTGATGATCCGAGACACCCCCTACCGGATCACCATCGATCCGCAGACCCCATAAGGCACTCACGTCCTGTAGGTCACTGTCATCTCCCCCACCGGGAGATGGAATGAATGAGTCTCAGGTCGCCATCTCTCCACGAGACCGCACATGAGTGCCTGGTCAATCCGCCGTGGTTGTTTCATTGTGGCTAGCTGGTATAACCCGAGGTTAATGAGGTACCGATCCATCAGTGGATTTGCGACATACGGTACCTCCGGCGAGCGGTGCCGCACCGTCAACATGGACTCATCCTGCATTTATCAATGTTTTAGACCAGTGGAACTGAATAACTATTTGTTGTTTGAAACGTACCTCTATCGATGCAAGTGAGACACGGTGAATCCTGTGAGGGATCCTGTCCCACAGGAGAGGACTGAACGTATCTGCACGATGTGGTGCGCCATCCCATGGATCGACACCCTCCACAGTGGGATCGGCGTGAGCTGGTGATGGCTCCGACGTATCTCGTGGTCGCTCATGTCGATGTCTAGTCATGCTGCATTTGAAAATATCAAGTTTAAAAATTATAACACCAATTTCTAACAATTCCAATGTAACAATTTCTAACAATTCCAATTTCTAATAATTTCTAACAATTCCAATCAAATAATTTCTAACAATTCCAATCAACTAATTTCTAACAATTCCAATCAAATAATTTCTAACAATTCCAATCAAATAATTTCTAGCAATTCCAATAAAATAATTTCTAACAATTCCAATAAAATAATTTCTAACAATTCCAATCAAATAATTTCTAACAATTCCAATCAAATAATTTCTAACAATTCCAATCAACTAATTTCTAACAATTCCAATCAACTAATTTCTAACAATTCCAATCAACTAATTTCTAACAATTCCAATCAAATAATTTCTAACAATTCCAATCAAATAATTTCTAACAATTCCAATTTCTAATAATTTCTAACAATTCCAATCAAATAATTTCTAACAATTCCAATCAACTAATTTCTAACAATTCCAATCAACTAATTTCTAACAATTCTAATAAAATAATTTCTAACAATTCCAATCAAATAATTTCTAACAATTCCAATAAAATAATTTCTAACAATTCCAATAAAATAATTTCTAACAATTCCAATAAAATAATTTCTAACAATTCCAATAAAATAATTTCTAACAATTCCAATAAAATAATTTCTAACAATTCCAATCAAATAATTTCTAACAATTCCAATTTCTAATAATTTCTAACAATTCCAATCAACTAATTTCTAACAATTCCAATCAACTAATTTCTAACAATTCCAATCAACTAATTTCTAACAATTCCAATCAAATAATTTCTAACAATTTCAATTTCTAACATTTCTAATTTAATAATTTCTAACAATTTCTAACAATTTGTAAAAATTTCTACCATTTTTCAAACATTTCAAACTATTTCTAACAACCCTAAACAATTCCAATCAATTTCTACTAAATTCAATAACAACAATTTCAAGCAAATCCCGCAATTTCTAACAATTTCATATAAATCCCGTAATTTCGAATAATTTATACAAAATTCCAAATAATTTATAAAAATCTAAATAATTTATAAACAAGTTAAAGAAATAACTTCATACCCGAAAATGAATTCGGAGCGACGGCGCGGCGGTGACGGGACGAAAAAATGAAAATGAAATGGAGAGAGAGAGGGTGGCGGGTAGAGAGAGTGAGAGAGGGAGAGGGCGGTAGAGAGAGAGAGGGGTCGGGAACGGTTGAGAGATGCGAAATGTCGCGTTCGGGACGAAAAAATGACGTTTTTGGGCCAAAACCGGCGGGTTGGGGGTGGTTTCGGGTGGGGGGGGCTGTGGGGGGGCGGGTAGGGTTTGTTTGGGGAGGGAGGGTATTTAAAAAAAAAAAAAAAAATAGACTAAACTGCCCCACTGGGAGGCGGGTTGGGGGGGGGGGGGGGGGGGGGGGGTAAACCGCCCCATGGGGGGGCGGGTTGGGTATGGGTGGAAAATCATCGGTAGTTGGGTTATTAATAATATTTTATATTTTTTTTTGGTTATGAATAAAAATGCCGGGAAAGTTTAAAAAGAATACACGGCTATTATAGTTTCAAATTTTTTGATAAGATCGTACTGATTTTATTTCTAGCTTCCGTATGTTTGAAATGGAAAATCTGGATGGAATATTTTTTTTGTAGTTTTTAAAGTTTGGAGATCTTATTCTCAAATTTATCACACAAAAAAAAATTTGACAAGACGATAATTAGTTGTCTAATGCTCTTTGTGTAAAAAGTTACAAGTGGGCATGTAAGAGGATGTCTTTAGATTATATCGGAATATTTGATAGATACAGATAAACTATATTTTTAAATATTTGATCACTATCGGAACCTTGATACTTTTAAAAAGAAATTGAATATCTGTTTCAGAGGCTCACATATCAATTAATTTGAACTTCGAGATACATTCTTAAATCTTTTATTAGAATTTATAACCAATCCAATTAATTTTTTTAATCTATCAAAATCCAATATCACTTTATCGAATGGTCTATAATCTCTTTAAAATAATAATTTTGTACCTAAGAAAAAATAGTAAAAAATTTATCAAAAATATAAAATTTGGACTCCAAGCATATTTTATTATGAAGAACATGTTTAGCGGTTCAGATCGACTGTACGGACTTTAAAAACAGAGATAAACGATGTGGAGTTTATTGGAGCATAAAAAAATGGTGCATTTGAGCCCTCCTCTCTCTATATATATATATTCAAAAATTAAAAATAAATATGGATATGATTTGATTATTATCCATCGGTGTTCGATCCATTTGCATCCTGGCGTGTTTCAATTTGGCACTCAGATGTCTCTCTCTGATAATAATTTATTTTTAACTTTATCATGTATTTTCTCAAATTTATGTTGCAACAGTCCAATCCAGCTATTTTCATAATTTTAACCCAAGTCTGACTATGAATTTTTTGAAAACCTTGATAGAGGCTATCAAGTTGCAAGTCTGACTATGTCAATATTTTGTTTTCAATGATTCAGGTTTTTAATAAATTAGAGCAGTTGAATGGATCTATTGATGAATTTATTATGTTTGACATGGTTTCATGATCAATGTTAAAGGTGGATTATATCCATATTTGTTTAGGATTGATCTTATTTTTATTTTATTTTTAAGAATTCAAATCTTGACGGACAATTTGCCAATAGATTTCCCCTTATAATCGACGTCAGTCATATGTTGCTAAAGATATAAAGCTTTTAAAATTTTATTTAAAAATATCAAAATAAAATTGTTATATATAAAAAAATAATTTCCATATTTTTTGAGTAAAGTTGGAGGTCAAGCCACCCAACTATTTAATACTCTTGTTATTATAACAAATAATTTTTCTCATCTGGATTTCGAACCCATGACCTCCCACTAGAGACCATGTGTCTTTGTCACTAGACCAAAGGTTGGTTCTTTCATTTCCATATTTTAACTTTATTTTAATTGTTATTAAAAGAATGCAATGTCCACAGAAGGCAGGAGTTCAGTTCTAAAGCAGATAAAGTAAATTAAAATGTGGACAATATTTTTTAGTCTTGCCTTTTCAAATTCTTACTATTTATCAAAATAAACTAATAAAGTAATATAGATCATATAAGATTCTTGTACCTACGGCAAAAGTAATATAATATCATATTTAGAAAATTTATGTTGAGTGAGGCTATGGTAATAATAAATAGATCATCTATTTATGCCACATATTAATATTTTTATTTTTAAAGTTCTAACAGTTAAACATGTTTAATATGAAATTGTACTTGGAGATCAAAGTTTTAAGTTTTTATTATTATTATTTTAGATAGGTAGAAAATCACTTGAAATTAAAAGTTCTGGACTAATAGCAAGTAGTGACCTATCTAAAAAAAATAGTAAAAGATTATGAAAACTATAAAATTTGGTCTATAAGTATTTTTTTTCATATGAAGATCGTGTTTAATAGTTCAAATTAACTGTTTGAATTTTGAAAATAGAGATACGAATTCATAGCTTATAATAGTCTCACTCATTTATTTTTGTTACTTGAAATTTATAATTTTTGTCATTAAGATTTTGAAAACTTAAGAGGTGGCATCTAAGTCTTCCTCATATGTATACACACAGAGATGTGTGAATAAGAAATTATCATATAATTGTATACTTGACAGCTATATTACTTGATAATGAACAACTGATTATGTGACTATCATTACCTAACAGGCTAATCTTTTTATAAACTCTTCATATCTATGCTATCTTATATGATGATACTGCTAGAAAACTTGTTCTTTTTGAAAACTACATCTTTGTCTCGAAAGATTTACGTACATAGCATAATTTGACATAATGAATGAATATTGAAAGGAACATTTAATATATAAAAATGGAAATTATTCTCAACATTTTACTTCGGAGTTCTGGTAAGGTTGGTATTACCAAACCAAAGTACTCATCAGTGAGGGATAACGGTTATCTAAATTAATTATTTTAAGTTAGATCGATTTAAATTATTTTTGTTTAGTAAAAATTTAAAGTTGAGGATCATCTCCAAATTTATTATTTTTAATTAATTAGGTCGATTTAAGTTATTTTTGCTTAAATAAAATAAATTTGACGGTTTTCTAAAATTTCCTACTTTTTAAGCATCTCAAAACTCTTGAGATGATTTTAAATTTTGATACTATATATCATGTATATATATAATTCTTTTGTATGGTGAATTTTTCGTAATTTTAATAAAAGAATAAGGTTACACATTATTAGAACATGCTCCACAATCTAGGGGCGGATCTAAAATTTTTGTCAGGAGACAAGAAAATAGTGAATCGGGTTTAAATAACTAATCATATTTAAATCCATTAGTTAATCGGATACTAGATAAAAAACCAATACTCTAACTTATGATTTATAATTCTCTAACTTATAATTCTCAATACTTTAACTTCTAATTCTAATTACTAATAAAAATTTAATAATATATCATAATTTTAACTCTAAATTTAACTGAAATTACAAATTATAGTCCCCGGCTCAATGTGGATTTGCTCATGCCACAATCTACTGTATGATGGAATGGGTCATGGAAAAAAGGAAGGAGACAATTAGCCGACCGAGTTCATCGTCTTTACACTTCAATTCGGAGATAACGAAAATTGCTAATTTTTAACATGCGTCTTTTCTCTCCCGCTTCTCCTCAAAATTTTCAATTATGAAACAAATATCCAATCAATCGAGGAAATAAATATGCTGTTATTTCAAAGGGATAACAAGATCTTGTTATTCCGATCTCATCCATTGATCTTTGTTGAGATTCGCACATAAAAAGAATTTCATTGAGATTTGTACGTGAAAAACTTTGAGGTCATGTTTGGTTGTGGAGTAAAGTTAATGAGGATTAAATTACTTACTCCACCTTACTCCTTATATTTTACATCTTGTTTGGTGGTTTGTATTATGGATTAAATTAATCCATATGAAGGAGTAAAATATTAAAAAATGAGCTCAAGTCTATGATAGTGGGCCCTACAGGTGGATTAAATGTGGAGTAAGTTAATCCACCTAGAGAGGTGGAGTAACTTAATCCGGATTAGCTCACTTCTTACTCCACCTTACTCCTCCTATTTTACTCCTCGTTTGGCTTCCTAAGCGTGGAGTAAGGGATTTACTCCACCTCTTACTCCACAACCAAACATGACCTGAATGATTGGAATAGAAATAACAGGTCCTGTAATCCCTTTAGAATAACAGCAGATTTATTTCCATCAATCAGATATTATCACTCTCCAGCTCCCTTTGCCTTAATTCCCTTTCAGCACCCCCTTACCCTTACCTTTACTCAAAAAGAATATATTTCCGATCAAATAGGGTCAACTACGGTGTCTGAATTTCAAAAGGGAAATTTCAGTCTAGATGTGGCGCCGATTTCTTTTGTGAGAAATGGAGAGGTAGCCTAACCTGATAATCAAGTCATAAGAGAATGTCGTCACCAAACTTTTGAAATTTGATGGAAACGTTCAACTAAAAAATCCAGAATTACATCATGCTCAGATCTTTGTGTTGCTTTTTTTATATTAAAATAATATGGATCAAGTACATCAAAGTAGGTACAAATCTCATAAATTAATAGTTTAAAGGTTGTAAATTACATGAGCTGGCTGGTGCAGCAGAGACTTTGGTGTTCAATGAAAGCCATTAATTAATAAAGAATCAGGATACTCAATTGAATAAGTCTATTTTTAATTTATGAAAGAAGTGATACTTTCAATAAGTTTCTTTAAGTGTAACTTCTAAGTTTCTTAAGAGGGACACCTGGTTGAACTAACAAAATCACACGGATACTTAATTAGCAATTGAAAGTGGTTCGGTTACTAATCATATTTGAAATGCCAATCTTAAGTTGTGCTATATATTTGAAATCATCTATGTATAATTAAGAACCAATCTTTGTATAGTGATAAAAAAAAGTTAAATAGTAAGATGGTTTGATTCCAACCTCATCTCAAAAAAAAAAAAATTATCCATACTGTACTTCTATATTATTATTTTATGAGGGAGTTACATATTAATAACTAAAAAATATTAATCGGATGTATGACACAATATTTAAAGGGGGGGCAGGGGGGTTTAGGGTTTAGGGTTTAGAGTTTAGGATTAGTTTAGTATAAAGTCAAATTGTCAAAAGACTTCCAAAAGTGAATGCATTCAGATTAAGTTAGAAACTTTCTAATTTTGACCACTTGACTTTATACTAAATTAATTCGAAACTTTAAAATTTTCACATGTAGGCGCATCACTCATAAGGTAGAAGTATTTCAACGGTTTAAATTCGTCGTTCGAAGTTAATCCGATAGAGTTTAGAGTTAAGAGTACAAAGATGCTTGCTACTCGTAGGAGCACCCTAGTTCTACTATTTATATATATATATATATTTGAGATATATATTGCTTTGTATTCCGTGGTTTTTTTTTTCATAATAACCAAAAAAAATTTAATATAAATAACCAGCTGATCAATTTAATTTTAAAAATAACCAAATCGTCCCACTGAGGGGCAGTCCTTCCTTCACACCAAACCGCCCCCAACCCTGTGGGGCGGTCTGCTACAGCAACTTTTTTTATTTTGGATCTGAATGTTTTCATCTAAAAATGAGAAATAAAAAATGTTCAATTTTATAGCAAACAAAAATATTCAATCTTACTTATGTCCTCAATTTTTTTTAAGATTTTAATATTTTCATCTAAAAATGAAAAATGAAAAGTGTTCAATTTTATAACAAACAAAAATATTCAATCTTACACCATGTATAGAACCCAACTCAAGTACCGAGAAAATATACTCTTCACAAATCTCTTTTATTATTTAAGTCATTTTGTGTCATCTTTCATAAATCATAAAAAATAGTAAAAATTGGTATTCTACAATTTTATTATATAACCAATTTACCGAGCTACTCAGATCGAAAAACAGAAATAAAAATATTAAAATAAAACTTCAACTCAATTTTTGAAGCTCTTCCCTTTGTTTTTTGGTAATTCTGAATATTGAAATTCATCATCGCTGGCAGTGACGCATGCATATTTTCAACTCGAGCACCGTTTTATGGCCGTTTAAAGTTTTGTCGTCGTTTTATGCATTCTCAGTGAATATATTGCTTTATTCATTGTCCTAACCTCGGCTGTTTACGAGAGATGTCTTAGATAAATACATGTACAACATGCATGTGCTTTAGAAATGAGAGAAATGACATAAATTTTTTTAATACATATGCATTATAACGAAAAGACATATCTAATTTGTAAGAGCATTAATAAATATCCGTCTGAAATAGTTGTAATGTTAATTTCTAATAAATCAAATTATATAGTACTGACTACTTTTCGGAGCTTAAATGAATTTATTTATTATCTAATAAAAAATAGAAATCGGCCAATAATTGGCCGGTTTAGGCATTTTTTAAATTACCTAACTTTCATACTTGGCAATTTATATTTATTGTTGGATATTAATAAAAAATCACGGTCTAAGATTGAACATTTTTGTTTGTTATAAAATTGAACACTTTTCATTTTTCATTTTTAGATTGAAATATTAAGATTTAAAAAAAAAATTGAGAACATAAGTAAGATTGAACATTTTTGTTTACTATAAAATTAAACATTTCTCATTTCTTATTTTTAGATAAAAATATTCAGATTTAAAAAATATATATTTATGTAGCAATTCTGTCTCCATAGAGGATCGCCTCACAGGAGGCAGTTTGGTGTGAAGAAAGGACTGCTTTTTAGTAGGACAGTTTGATTATTTTTAAAATTAAATTGAGGAGCTCGTTGTTCATGTTAAATGTCTTTTATGGTTATGAAAAAAAATCACGGCTCCGTATTTTGCAACATCATAAGAGGAAATTTACTGAAAAGGCTCTGAAAAAGACTGCAGATATGCGCCAGAGCCTGTATCCTCAGAGATATTCCCCATGATTCACATTGTAATTACGCACACGTGTTAATTTGTGGGAAGTAAATAACTTCGAAATTTGTAACAAATATTCCAGATACTTTCTTTTGATTTATGTATTGATTACTACTTTGAATTTCGGGTAAAATCAGATTAATTTGTCAATTAAATTTGTACAGGATCAATCCATATATACTTGACGAAATAGATTTGAGTACGTACACGTGTGTGTGTGTATTATTATTAAGGGTAGATCAAGTTAAATTTGTACAGGATTGGCAATTGTCAGAATGCATTAACATTTTGTGGGATAAGACATGTATAATTTTTTGTTTTAAGTGTGAATGTGATAGAAATTTCACATTTTAGCCATTTCAAACATTAAATCATTGCTAACAATTCCATAATAAAAAAAAATGCCATGAAGAATTGTTAGCATGTAATTTATAATATTTAGTAATAATCAGATGTTAAATTTTTTATCTTTTCCAACACATAATGGGCTGATGGTTTTATATTAATATGAGCAACAAATCAACTTTAAATCAAACTTTTAAAATTACCTTCTAGTGTTAATTACAAAACTCTTTCTTTTTCCTTATTTTTCTCTCCCACTTTCTCTCTATCCCATGAGAAAGAAATCTCTGAGAATCTTACTAACAAAAAAAGGTAACAAAATTTTCTAGCATAATATCCTCCCCACCACCTAAAATTGCTTTTTGAGATATCATTAATTTACCATAGACAAAGACAAGAAAAATGGCAAAGTGGATTCATAGAAGTCTTACTCCCAACTTCCAGTTGGGACCCACCTTGTCTCCCTTAACCTTTTTTTATTCTCTCGTCTCCGTTTTCAATCAATTCTCAAAGGTCATTTTGCACAATAAACCTTATTTGTTTTTTATTTTAAGAGGCACCCTCCATATATATGTAGTATACCAACTGTTAATTGATTTCGTGCCTGCAGGACGGATGGTAGTGTTTACTTATATAATATAAATTTGTAATTTTGTTCATTAAAATTTTGTAATTTTTGTTTGCATTAATATTTTATTTAGCTCCTTTATATAATGAAATTACACTGCACTAGATTCTCCTGCTCTTTTAATTTTGCCTCTGCATGCATGTCTTATTCAGATTTATTTGGGAGTTGTCTTATATATCTGTAAGGAGATTGCGTAAATCTAACTAGTTATGATGGAAGAAACTAATTTTGTTTAATTTTAATGCATCACAATTTGTGTTTCTCAAAGACATAACACAAGGTCATTTATGGTAATTAAAAAGTATGTACAATTAATGTCATGGGTAAAAAGTATCTCGTGGTCTAGATAAAGGAGATAATTATTTCACAAAAGGTCCTTTTTAGGAAAAAAAAAAAAACGGAAATAGTGATTGCTGAAAAGCACCTCATTTGGGGCATAGTTAGCATAATTAGTTAGTTAAGGTTATTTTTTAAATAGCTCTGGTACATATATTTTAGCATGAAAAGCCTAGATCCCGGGATTCCAATACCATTTTCCTAATTATACCTAAATTAATATAAATTAATGAGCAAGTTGTCAGTTTGCCACAGTGTGTGATTGCCTGTGTGACTTAAAAAAGTTTATTTGACGGCGATTGTAGTATATATTATACAAATTTAAAGGCCCATTAATGCAAACCAAACTAATACGGTCAACATGTCAATAATGTAAAAGGAAATTTTGAATTTGATCCCTAAAGTACTACATTTGATTAGGTCCATTTATGAAACATATTCTATCGATTCAGTATATTAAGGGCTTAAGAGTTAAGAGAGATTTTCCACTTAACCAAATTTTCTTCTAATTTTTCTTTACTTAGTTTTTTAATATCAGTTGATTAGAAACTGAAAATTTTCGTTAATTTAATACAATTTTACAAAAAAAAAATATGAAAATGAAAAATAATACACTAACTAATTTAGAAAGAGTACATAAAAAACCTACCAAAACAAATGATGATGTGTTTTAATATGTTGTGTTACAATTAAAAAAAAAAACACACACACATTGTAATTTACAGAGTTGTCCATTCTCTTAAAATGAGATTTTTTTTTTTTCTTGTGAATAATCAATTGATCATGAGAAGCCAACAAAAATATGTTAACCTCGTATGAGATTTTAATCCTCCAAATTAAACACTTGTGATAGAAGCCAACAAAAATATGTTAACCTTGTGTGAGACTTTCATGAGCATTTATGAAAGATAATACGGCATTTGTTGTTCATGTTTTAGTATAAATTATTTCCTCATATTGAAGAGAATAATGCTTTACCAAAGTTAATAATGAGTCTATATTAAAAACAAAACTCATTATATATGATTACCTAAAATATTTGGCATCTTTAGCATTAGGTACAATAGTGACATTAAATAATGAATCAAAACATGATTACCCAGAGGCGTGTTTTTGAGGTAAAATCGTTTGATGTGTAGTTTTTGTGGTTTTAGGATGAAAGTGTAATTTGCCTATGGGCTTGCTAACTAATGGGGCATATATTATACATGCGCGGACCATGTTTAAAAATTTAAAGAAAATGATCGAACAGGGTTCACATTTTTAAAAATTGTACAAGAGAAAAATAATTTCTCAACTATAAATATATTTAAAAATTGTAGTTGTGGAATTCATATTCTCTGCATTAACTCAAAATAGAATCTTTTGAGTTAATAAATCTCAACCGTCCGATTTATTTCAAGATTTGTAAAAACTAGATCCGTACTAATATTGAAAAGCCCCATATGTCATAGGCAGGAGCCGGATTGGTTCCGTTTAAAATCAAACAGTTGAGATTCATTAACTCAAAAGATTCTTTTTGGAGTTAATGCCGAGGATATGCGTTCTTACTTGTGTTGCTACATTATTATCCATGTCATAAGATGCCCAGTCATGTTTAATTATCTCCTCCTTTTTCTTTATCAAATAATTATTGTGTGCTCATTATTTTCTTCTTATTTAAAATCGAATTTATTTGATGTGTCAAAGATATTTCTATTTTTGAATTGAAGAACTAGCTAAAGATTCTAACATATGAAAAAAAAAAAAATATGTGAGGGAATCTTAACCTTCGGTTGGTAGTAAGTATCACATTTTAAACTTCTCATGGTAAATTTCATATAAAATAAGTTTTAATGGGTGAGCATGAAATTATGTAAAAAGTAAAAAAAAGAAAAAGAAAAAAGAGAGAATATAAGACTACTACAATAATCGACACGTAGAAAGATAAAAACAAACAAGCATGTCTTATGATAATGCTTTAGTCTATAGATAGGGATCATGCAATCCCCTTTGGATGTTATAGGGACATTATCTATTTTGGGTGTCTCTTCAAACATATATAGGTGTGTTGCTAGTTTGCTACTAAATACTTCTTACTCTTAGACATGAAATGAGGTTGAACTTTGAAGTGACCCTTTTAAGAGATTATAATTTGGCTGTACTCCATACTTTCCAGTTAATTCTTAACATCATCTGTAGTACTCACAAAAAATTCACAAAAATGAAGATATTTATTCATTTATGTCCTGTATTTTTTTTAAATTACTTGCATTAAGAGGGATCACCGTCGACACCGATTTGAGAGCTTACGCAATACGAACGATTGATGTGTTCCAAAAAGGAAAATAAATTAAATAAGAAGATTAACAAAAAAAAAAATACTGCTCACAATCGTTCATGACAAAATTAATTGCTATGGTTTTGCTTACCAATAGGCAATAGGTGATGTCATGTGGGTAAATAATAAAATTCAACAAAATGTGAACCACGTAATTTTTTTTTAATAAGATTCACACTATTCTGAATAATTTGTAGAGGTTCATTAGTTTATTCAGTGCAAGGAAAATTTTATAGATATATTTACACTCATGTTTAAAATAATTTTGACAAAATTCTCTCCATATTGTTTTTTGGCAAGAAGTTAACAAAGATTGCTTAATCACATAAGAAAAAAATTGTGTGGAAAATACATGGAAAATATAAAATAGGGCTCCTTTTGCATGATGGGTCATTGATGGTGATATCCATTTCAATATAATTCAGAGGAAACTAAAGTCAATTCTCAAGGTCTGGCATGGTGACCTATCTAAAATTCTACAATGATTATGTCAAACAAAAAAAAAATCAACAATGATGGAAGGAACCAATTTAATTGCCGAAATTTTAAGAGGTAATTTCATGTATACCCCTCCTTCCAAATTATGTTCCCCCCCCCCCCCCCCCCCTCTAAATTTCACAATATCATATTTATTCTTCTAAATTTTAAGAACTCACAAATTTACCTAATTTATTGACTTTCTATATTAAAACTCATCTAAAATTTATAGAGTATTCATTTTTATCCTTTATTAAAAAATAAAATTTATAAAGTACCCATCTTAGAGGGAAAATACGTAATTTTGAGGTTTTTGAGGAGTATACATGAAATTCTTCCAAAATTTAATAAACTATGAGGTGTTCATTGTATTGACTTCTTCGAGTTTAAGAGGCCTCTTTCCATTTAGTCATGTACTTCATCTCCTCCTTTCCTTGGATATTTGTGTAATATAAGAACCCTCTCCTCCTTTCCTTCAAATACAATATCATTTTGTGCTCCAATATGCTTCACATCTTTTTATCTCTGTTTTCAAAGTCCGAACAGACAATTCGAATCGTTCAACATTATATTCATAATAAAATATGCTTAGAGACAAGAACTTGCTTTTAGTCTAGTGGCAAAGGCACATGGCTCTCTGTCATGGGTTCGAAACCCACAAAATGGAGAAATCTTCTATAATATACATAAGAGTTTGAAAGTATATTGGGTGGCTTGACTTCCAACTCATGATTTCAAAAAAAAAAAAAATACTTGGAGACCAAATTTTATATATTTTTTTAAATTTTTATACTATTTTTTTCATAGGTATAATATCACTTTATCGAATGGTCCAGAATCTCCTTAAAACAATGATTTTGTACTTATTTAAAAAAATAGTAAAAAAAAATTCTAAAAAATATTAAAAATATAAAATTTGGTCTCCAAGCATATTTTATTATGAAGATCATGTTAAGTGATTCGGATCGACTGTTCAGATTTTGAAAACAAAGATAAATGATGTAGAGCATATTGAAGCACAATATGATAGTATATTTGAACCCTCCTCAAAAAGGTTATATATATGATGTTTCTTTACAGTGGCGAACTCACATGGGATCGGTGTGAGATATTGCCTACTCTAGTCTAAATTTTTTTTTCAAAATATGATTCTTTTGTCATTTTTTTTTTGAAAAAAATACAAAAATATATCTATATTTAGAATAAAAATACAATTATGTCCTATTCAGAAAATTTTCCTCTGCCACGTCATATTTTTTTTAACTCTGCCCCTACTTCATTGTTATGTACAACCGAACTAAAAAAAATTGTCCAATCACAATGCAAGCTTCTTGTATCATTTATATAAAACTATTGATATTATTCCATTAAATCATTTAGTGATCACAATTAATATACCTATTAAATAACAATGTTCTTAGCCTAATACTATAGAAAAAGGACCACCCTGTGATATTTTACAATACAAGATTCTCATGTGAGCTTGCATGGCCGAAAGCTAAGTAGCAATTAAGTAGAATATATAATTTGGGCTGTTTCTAGGTTTGCTAGGGTTGCAAAGCACATGGGCTTTTCTATAATTATATCAACTCTTTATGAGTTGGATGTCGCCTAATTTTAGGTATCTTATTATACAATATTTTTAGGATCAATTATACAAATGTTGCGTTGGGGAAAGGAAAATTCTAGCTTTGTATAATTTTTGTATGTGATTGGGATCATGCATGCCATTTAGTTAATTCAGTGCTTGAACTATAATCAATTATAAAGAATGAACTGAATTCGAGGAGTTCTAAGTGAGTAAAAACGCACTAATTAGCCAAAATAAGCGGAAATTAATGTCTTTAATGTCTTTTAGTGGTTACTAAAATTTGAAATTACAAAAATTAAGTATTGCAAGGAAGATCTGGTTTA
The DNA here is from genome assembly GCA_964058825.1 of Carex arenaria. Lineage (NCBI taxonomy): Eukaryota > Viridiplantae > Streptophyta > Magnoliopsida > Poales > Cyperaceae > Carex > Carex arenaria. The sequence continues at coordinate 687,601 of CAXKVW010000363.1, read as the reverse complement.
AAATTTCTAGCTAGTACTATCTTTTAACTTTTAATCCCCTAGTTATATTTTAGATTTTTCATTCTGAAAAGAAATATTAATTACAAAAATAATTTACATGCGACAAATTGAAAATACATTTTTTTTTTTCAAGTCCACCTAGTCGGCCAAACGAGAGGATTTTTTTTCAAAACGTCAAAATTATATACGATGAAGAACAACATAATTAACTTGTTAATGGGATGATAATCTATGGAGAGTGACAAAAAGAATTGCATTATTTTAAGAATATTATTACACCTTCAATATAACAAAACACACTTTTAAATGAGGAGAAGCAAAAATACATGAATCATTCTATCAAGATATATAAATAAAAGACATAGTAGATCCAACGGTCCATATTGATTGTGATGTAGAATGGTTAACAAATCTTGATGTCTAACCACTTTTACTGAGTATAGATGTAAGAATAGATTAATTTTTGTTTAGAAATTATTGTGGCAACCAGTTTATTGTTTACTAGTAATATTTAAATTACAAAAGATTCTCTCCTATCTTGCCACCTTGCATGCAAAGAATCAACACAAGCTACTTATGTTCTATGCTATATATTATAATACTTCTTCTCTAGTGTCATTTAAAAACCTATCATGTTCTTTTGGTTCTCCAACTTGCACTAATTGGAACCAACATCAGCTTAATTAATTAAACCTTATTAGCATCAAGAGTATTCAATTCCCACTTGCTATACAAATGAGTCTTGTACAATTTAAAATTAATTCATTCAAAAAAAATTCTCTAACTAGTTTAGATGAACATGATGTGGGTGTTCAATTCTAAATCTTGAATTTATATTTGGATGACAATCTGAGCGTTTTATGATATTTAATTGACATCAAAATGTATGTATAATTGTTTGTAATACTATTAGCTATTTTTATTCACAGAAGTTACTATTGCTCTCTTGTATTTTAGAACATTCAATAGCAAAAATAAGTTCTTACTAGAAAAAAAAAACTTTCCCTTGACTATATATTTGTCCTCTTGCATCTGCTCTTTATTAAAAATGTTTGGAGTATCAACTTTTAAGTTCTAATACAAGCCAACATCAAATATTTATGAAAATTATATATATATAATTGAGTGAGACCAGTTCAAATCTGATACTGAAATGAAATAGCAGCATGCATGTCTCATTAAATATGAATCATCATATACATCTATCTTTTTAAAAAAAGTTAGCCTTCGGTCTAGTGACAAATGACAATACTTTCCGCGTAAGAAATTGGTTTCAAACTTTTTTATTAAAAAAAACTAGTATTTGATTTAGTAATAAAAAAACAATGCTTTCCGTGCTCTTTCATGTAGAAGATCACAACTTTCAAATTCGAATAACGGATCTCATATGAATAATTACTAGATCTCAACTTTTCTTATAAAAAAAAAAGAGTCTTTCTAACGAACTATTCTCTCTCTTCTATCTTAATCCTTTTTCAATACTAAAAGGCCCCAATAAAAGAACCGAGCAGGGAGCGCATTAGGATTTCTCTTTCCAAAAGGTCGCTATCCCTAAAAATTGTGGGGTTACCCGACAGGAGGCAACCTCAATTGATGAGTTATATGATATCTATATAAATAAATATATATATAGGGGTTATAGGTCAATAGCTTTTAATTTCTTGTTGTGGTGGTCTCCACATTGCGACACAATGCACTTCATCTAGGCCTTAATCATGCCTCATTTTATTAATTGATTGCAACGCCGAATAGGCTGCATTAAGATTTCCCGTATCACTATTGGGCCCCACCAAGTTGTGCTCTTAAAGGAAAAAAAAAATACCCATTCATTTTGCTCATGATGACACGGTTTTGGGTTAATTAATATAAGATGACCTCACCCATTAAATCAAAAGATAAGTATAATCTCATCTACATAGACACTATATATATATATATATTTTTTTTTTTCTAGAAACAAGTGCTTTGAAAGAACCCACAGAAATAAAAAGGAGCTGGGTTTTGATACACATCTCCCCTATTAGGTCACCTACACATTTTAATTATTTTAATATAGGTTTTTTTATTTAACTCATCAACTTCTTTTTCATTCTAATGCACATCTCGGGATATATTATTTGTTGCTCATTATTTTGATTTAAAGGTGGACTTACATATTCAATTTAAACCTTAAATACAAGTGCTAATTTGTTTTTGTCTTATTTTATTATATTGCTAGTGTTGGATAGTTTAGCAATTACAATCTGACAAAAGAGAAAACAATTTGTTTTTTTTTTCTCACCTATTTTTTTCTTCTTTTATTTTTATTTTCAATTTAATTAGACCAAGATGGTCCAATTTATTTTGTTACAGTTGATAAACTGGTATTGTTACATTTTAAATGTAGAACAACTTAAGTCCAATCCATGTACATGCTAACAAATTAAAACTAAGAGCTCTCACCGATAAAGTATGGTACTTCTCATCATGTCCCATGTTAAAATCATCTCTAATGTTTCAAAATTGGAAAACTAGATAATAAGGGAAAAAAAAAGTTTGACGAGTCCTATACATGTTGACAAAAAGGTTTGATCCAATCAGTTATTTTTTTAGTAACTTTTCAAGCTGAAGGAAGTGATAACCAATTTTATTTGAAGAAAAAAGAAAGAAAAGGAACCATATATATGTCAAAATGGGTGGTAATTAAGGGCCCCCGTTAAAAAAATACTAAATATGGGTTGATAATTGAGATGATGCTTGCTTGAGAATAATCTTGGAAACTAGTTAACAATCCAAGCAATGTGGGCAAGAACTATTTAAAGTATTAATTGTCTCATTGCTTTCCAAGTGACATTACCTACTCCATAAACTATATAAACTAGAGATTGGGTGCATTTCACTTAAAGTCATGTGAAGTGATTCTCTAGGCATTATTAATTCCTCCACTGGGGTAGAATTGTACAAATTAAACCTAGTCCTTTTAATCTTTATTTAGACTCTAGAATGTCTAACCCTTTTTAGATAATTAATTTATTCTATCTTGTCAATTGACTAATCATGGTTAGCTAAACCCGTGAACTAAGTTCGTGTCCTTTCAAGATTTAATTTCAATTTAATTAGTTTAAATCGCCGATTGAGACACTCAGCTAAGTATCAAATTACTAGACTGTCGGCATGAATAATTAAATTAACCAAAAAATTTCATCAAAAAAAATTTATTATGTATTTGGGGTTTATGTGTATAGATTTTTAGATACGGATTTCGAATTCGGATCATGTACAATACTTGAAGAAATTGAGAACTAGCTTTTGGTCTAATGGCTAAAGCACATGGTCTCTATGCGAGAGGTCATGGGTTCGAAACTCATATGGGGAAATCCTTTGTTGCAATAACAGGTGTATTAAATAGTTTGGTGGCTCAATGTCTAATCTTTACTAAAAAAAAATACCTGAAGAAATTAATAAATATCGCATTTGTTTTTTTATTTTATAATAATAGAGCCGTTTGTAAGTGTACGATCGATCGATAATTGTAAGATTATTTATTGGAGATGTGTCATTAATTAAGGAGGAGTTTGATTAACTAGATAATTTAATTAGGTGACGTAGTTGAGGTGGCAACGAAGATTAGATTAATAATTAAATCTTTTGAACCTACTTATGTTGCTCGAGATTGGTTGCTTCATTAACCAATGTTTTAAACTTTAATTAAATGTTGCATCTATTATCTTAACAAGACAGTTACAACAATTCCTTACACAAACATTGAAACAAACTAACAAAGTAACAGACGCGGTCTAACAAGGGCAAAATTAGAAATTTAAATTGGACGGTTGAAAACGTAAAATGCATAATGTGTGGTAATTGCAATTTAGACTCTAGACTTCACAACATCAAAAAAGAATTCTATTCACTAAGCTACATGCACATATTTGATATCTTATGAGGCTGCTAAACTATATATATAAAAAACAAAATTCAATTAAATTTCAATATATATGATTAAAAAAATTAAAATTATTGATATCAGGTGGTTAAGCACCCTTTGACTTGGCTCTAGATCCACCCTAGGGCCTGTTCGGCTGCCATCCCGCGTGAACAGTAACCCGCTGTTTACTATTCACCTATTTCTGTGTCCATTTCCGTTCCCGGGCTGCAGCCGAACAGGCTCTTATAGTGTGCACTACATATTGTATGTACAAGAGAATTTTTCAAGGATTTTATTATAACGACAACAAATTTACTTAGACAGCTAATTTAAATAAAATAATTGAAGCGGTACATATAGTTTGTATGATTTAGATATATTGTGTACCAAAACTGATTCAATATGAAAACCGATTGGTCTTCCACCGAGTTATTTGTGATCAGAAGAGTAGTTGACACTTGTATATATGACTCGGATATAATTAAGAAATAAAGTAAATAATAAGGTCTAGCTAGCAAGTTTTGATATATGCTTCCATCATCTTTTATGGGTTCAAGAAAATTACCAAAGAAAAAAAAAAAAAAAATCATTAGGTACTTACTGCTGATTAATTAATTATAGTTCTGTTATCTATTACCATCAACAACAGGAGTTAAAGTGTCCATCAATTACGTCAAAAATATGGGTCTAAGTGGAAAATAAAATGCAAACTTAATCTTTCAAAGGTACCGTATGTCATATGAAAAGACTTGAAGATGAGAATATATGCAAGATTTCTTTTATTTAATAATATATAGAACAATTTTTCTAGCTGAGTCTAAACATGGATGTGATTTGGATTGGGATGTATTGAACAAGTCACCTTGGTTGTTATTTGTGGCATCATTGCGCAACTTATTTCAAACTATTTCTAGATTAATACTACTGAGTTGCATTCAACTTTTAAGTACTAATAATCAATTTGAACTCTTTTTCTTTTGTTTTTGCGCCCCCTTTTTAGGTTGCCAATTAATAGAGCACATAGGCAATATATATAAACTTTAAATCTTTCTTTTAGTAGTAGTACCATTTAAGTTACCTACTAAAGCGCAGGGACAAATTAAAAAGGGTTTAGTGGTTTTAATAGTTCAAAAAAATTGTAAATTTCACGTGTAATTTCTGTTTTTTTTAATAAAATTTTATAGTTTGCCCCTTTATTAATAAAATATTTGATTAATTAAAGCAGAAAATATGTCTCGTTTTAAAAATATCTCGTTAAAAATTATTTTTTATTAAATACAGCTTTTGCTATGATATATTTTTTTTGTTTTGCCCCTGCTAAAGCGTCTAGATCCAAGATGCTAATAAGGTTGTGTGGATAAAATATTTCTTATTTCTTGGAGTCAAGTTAAAAAAATGTCTTGGTTGCTCTATGTTGGAGCCATTTACATACTTGTGGGACCCATATATATTTCATGGACTTTGTAACAGGGATTAATTGCCACAGAGTTACATAATAAAATATTTGAATCCCATGATATTATGTGTTGTTTGTTAACTAAATTGCATAGACAGTTTTTTGAGAGAAAAATAAATTGCATGGACATGAATGAGAAAAAAAAAATCATATCATGAGCAATTGTTGTTTGGTTTGCAACTTTGCATTGATTAGAGATGCAGCATGCATGATGCACTTGCAAGGCACCTTTTGAAGGACAACATCTCTTACAACAAAAGAATAATACTTAATTTATTAAAAAAAACTTAAAACGATTAATATTAAAATATCAACACGTAGCTTTTGCCTAGATCATGGAAGCATGCATATCTAACCATTTACACATACACGAAAGCACCACTTTTTGACATATGTGTACACATATATATTTATAGCAAATTAATTATCATTAATCAACAACTAGATGGTAACTACTCTTTAGCTTGGAAATGGCGCCGGCCATTTGTACTATATTCTTTTAACCAAGTCTGATTTACACAAGAAATGATGCAATTTTCAACTTGACATGACATAAACAAATACTTTCAATTGCTTCTTTTCTCTGAGACATGATATAATCTGTTTTTGATAGGTCCAATTTACCTACTTCAATACTCAAGAGACACTGTAATTTGATAACAACAGCAATCTAACTTTTATTAAGATTACCTACTTCAATACTCAAGAGACACTGTAAAAAAAAAACAATAAACAAAAAAAACGGAGAAGAATTGTTAAAAGACAATCCAGTTAGGCCCATAAATACTTTCTAATAGGCCCATATTATATTTTTTTTCTTAGGCCCAATTTACCCCATTATTAGCTTTAATTGCTTTATTTATCTGAATATCATTATATAATCTGTTTTCTTTTAAGTACATAATTCACTGTAATTTGAAAAAAAAAAAAAACAGAAATCTGATCTTTATTAATCTTACCTACTTAAAACACTCAACAGGGAAACTTAAAAAAAAATAGAGAAAAAAAGGAAGAATTGTTATGCTACAATCCAGTTTAGGCCAACACATACTTCCTCTAGGTCCATAAATACTTTTTCCTATGGCCCATAAGTACTTCCCCTCAGGCCCGTTAATAATTTCCCTCTGTCCCATAAATACTTTCTGTTAGGCCTATAAATACTTTCACCTAGGCCCAAAATTTAACCCATTATTACCAGAGACTCCTGGTTTCCTCGTTTTCTATTTTCTTTTCTTTTTCTTTAAACTATTTTTCTCAGTCTGCTTAAATCGATGAACAAAGCGGGAGGGCCGAGCGGCGGCGGAGGTGGCGCCGGGAGCGGGCCGACAGCGAGCTCTGCAGCGGCGGCGGCACAGAAGCAGAGATCTCTGCTTCAGCGTCTCGACAATGACATCTCCAATATTGTCGATAGTTTTTCTCTCCTCGTCAGCGTCTCTAGGGTTCTTCCTCCTCGCCTCTAATCATTTTTTCTTCTTCATTTCTTTCAATGTATCTGATTACTTTGTACTGGTAGAAATGCTGATTGGGGGGTGGGGAGTGTACTAAATCAGAGATAAGATATGAACAGGCTTGGGACTGATGCTGGTGTGTTATCTACTGGTACTAATTAGTAATTACACGAAGATGGTGATTCTTTGATTAGTGTTGAGGTTGGATTGTACAGAAAACTGTGAACTAGTGAGGCTTGGTACCATTATGTACTTCCTTGTACTAAGATACAAAGATGCCAGTACCTTGCAGTTGATTATGTTTATTTCATCATTTATTTTGCGAGGCTTGGTACCAGTATATACTTGTACTAAGATACAAAGATGCCAGTACCGTGCAGTTGATTGTGTTTATTTCTTCATTATTTTATGAGGCTTGGTACCAGTATTTGCTTCACTTTATTAAGATATAAACATGCCAATACTGTGCAGTTGATTGTGTTTAATTGTATTTTGTAGGTTAATGAGCCACCTGTCCGAAACTCACAAGAAGCTTTTTTAATGGAGATTCGTGCATCAAAATTGGTACGTAAGCATGTTCATATGTTTATAGAAACACAATTTTGCAGGAATTAGCGAATTTTGTTTGTGTCGAATTGGTTTGAGCTGGTAGGTTTAGGTCATATCCTTGGTTAAATATTGAACCGTTTAAGTACCTGCATGAAGGTCCTTTTAAATTTTGAAAACTAGGCTTTCTTACAAAACCTCCTTATCTATTTTTTTCATAACAACCATGTCTTTAAAATTTGCATCGTACCACCCCAATTTGGAATTACGTGCTACTTATAGTATGAGACTACTTATAGTATGAGAAATTGTGGGTGTCATTTCCAATTACACTAAAATATTAGGAACTTTTCATTTTTTTTTACACTCTTTAGTTTCTGGACTTTACATGTGATGAAAACACCTCTATAGAAATATTTGTAACAGGATATGACATCAATGTAACTGTTTTAAAAATCTCAAAATATTTTCTCAGTGGACTGATTTTCTTCATAATAGGTACAATCAGCTGATGCACTACTGAAATTGGTATCTGAGCTAAAACAGACGGCACTTTTCTCTGGATTCGCATCGCTGAATGAGAATGTGGACCGTCGGATTGCAGCATTCGATCAGGAAGCAGAAACAACGGAGAAGCTTCTACAAAGAATAGGAGAGGAGGCGGCTGGTAGCCTCAAGGAGCTTGAGTCTCATTACTATTCGTCTGTTGCTAGAAACTTTGCGCATGAGTGATACTATTTTAGTCGGTTTTCTTTTATTGTTTTTCTTTTTCTCTATTTGTATAGTCATTGTACTATATTTTGGGTATAAAGTGGATTCTTTTTTTTTTTGTTCCTTTTATCCAATCTTTGTTTTGTTTTACGAAATGTTCTAGTGGTATAAGTTATTTTCTGTAGTTAGTGATATTAATTATGTTTCCTAGTGTAGGTTGTATGTCAGTACTGGGCATCATTTTAAAATTTGGAGGTGTACAATTGGCATTGTTAATTCTGGGGATGGTTTATGGATTTCTTTCTCTTGCTTTGATTTGCTTTTGACAGAAGGTGTTCATTTCTTTGTAATGAGTAACGAGGGGAGAGGAGGGGTGACCGGATTACCCGAAGGGTGTTTACTTGCTCCACAAACTAAAATTTTGAAGAAGAGCCAGGTGCAGAGAACAGAAGAGAAGAGAAACCAAGACACAAAACTAAATAGAGTTTTCTTTCAATCTCTATCCTCCGTTTCCTCTCTTACTCTTTCCATCTCTTTCTTTTCTCTTCCCTTTTATTTGAAGTTTGTGGAGTACACCCTCAAGCTCTTTGTTGATTCGAACTTCTAAAATAATTTTGTAGTTTGAATCAATATCTTTGTCGATTCGAACTTCTAAAATAATTTTGTAGTTTGAATCAATAAGGAAATTTTTCAAGTTAAAATTGAAAATTATGCTAAACATAGGGGACAAAATGATGGTGTAACTTCACAAAATTTTGACTGATAATAATTTAGATTCAAAATATATGCTTAATATGATAAGAGTATGAAGTACAATTCTACAAGTAGGTTGCTTGATGCCTTGATCCTTCTCAGGCACTTGATTTGGAAAAATCCTACATGTTATCCAGGTCTCATTAGTCTGTGATTTGGAAAAATTAATATTTGATTGAATGAATATCACATACATGTTGAAACATATAAGAATGAGCAACCCTTTTTCCCAGTGGGATGTTACATTTGGACAAGATCTTAAAATATATAGGGGCCGTTCGGCAACAAAAGATTTAGAGTGAAGGATTAAGAGCTTAAAGAGCGCTAAAAAACCGATGTTTGGTTGTCTTAATCCGTGGGTGAAGGATTAAGAGCTTAAGAAGGGAGTATAGGTGCCTTAAGGTTCGGACAAAAAATTAAGATCCGGGCAAAAAGAGGCTAAAGGAGATGTTCTTAATCTGCGCTAAGGAATTAATGTTCGGCAGAATTAAACGGCTAGGGAAGCTAAAAGAAGCAGATTAAGTCTCAAGGAGACTTAATCCATACTTGCCGTCACGTACAGTATATCTAAAGATTACATGGTAAGCAAGATCACATACATGGTTGCTTTTAAAATAAATCAGAAAAGGCACGTTGAGTAGAGAAAAAGTAGTGTTTGGTTTAGCACATGCATGTAAAAAACTAGTGCTTCATGAGGGAATGTGAAAAGGCATATTTCATTCTTAACTAAACCTATACATAATACATCTACAATTTTAAGCTAAGTTATTTTTCTCGAATTATTTGACTTGTTAGGATTGGTCTGAGCGCAATAATCAGAGACTTGGTCTGGCCTTCACGAGATGATGCCAGCAAACCAATTAATTTAGGCTTTTATTTGAATCAACTTAGAAATTCCTTATATCTTGTCATTTAAACTTTTGAAGTTTTGAATTTAGTAGGCATGTTTATAGGTTTCTCCATTTTTCTGAAAAGATAAACGCCTTAATTCTGCCATGAGGCAGAGGACAGATATTGGAATTTCACGTATACCCTTCAAAAACTATAAACTATTTACCCAATTAACAATAAATTGTGATTAATTATGATTAATTATGATTAATATTCTATAATAACCAATGCGTCCCTTCCTCTTCTTCTTTGTTTTTCACCAGCCTTTATTTAGCGCCAAAATGGTAACCTAACCCTTCCCTTCCACTTCTCTACGTCAAAAGCCTTCTTCTTTTCCAGCGCATCTACTTTAGCACCAAAAACTGTTTATGCTTCTTCTTTTCCAGCGCCAAAAGCTCTTGATCGCTCCCACATTCCAATCACCTTGTTGGAGATGGCAACCGAAGAATGGGAACTCAATCGGAGGAGGAAGAACACTCCAGACCTAGATGGGAACTCGGTTTAGAATCACCAACAATCGAGTAAGCTCCCTGGTCTTAATTTTTTGCGATACTTTCGACTGATGTTCTTTTCAGTAACAATTACAACAATAAGTTTGTAAAATGAACAAATTAAGATGACATAATGTTATAAACTAAGAATAAGAATATGACTACTTATTCTCAATCAAGCTTTCTTGGTACTGTACCAGTACCAGGTTCAGGTACATGCTCATATTTTCCAAAGATGACAATGTTGCTCTATTAATTGATCTTTTGTACATGTTGCTTTACATTTTTTTTTTCTTTTATCTAGTTCGCTTTGTTGTCCGATGTCACCTATTGCAAGGTGGCATTTCTTTATAATACATAAAATCTAATTAAACGTGCATAACTATACAGTTTGACTAAAAATTGAACAAGGATTAGTTGGAAGAACTTGAGAAACAAGTTCAAATGCTAAAATTAATGATCATGATAAAAGAGTTACATGATTAATGTATTTCATTTGAGTGTTGAAACCATAATTGAAACTAAATACAAGTTGCCCCTGCAGACTGCATGTCCCTTTTGTTGTACCAGTTAGACAATTATAATTCGCAAGAAAAAGCATGTATTGAATTTTTTAACATGAAGCAAATTACCATTATTCAGAATTTAATTTTGTGGAGGCTTGGTTTTAGCGATATTTTTTCTATATTAGACGAGGTCCATCTAATTACAGGATGAGATTAAAATATGGAGGCTTCTTTCGGCAAGTTAAGAATTCTTGTAGGAAACAGTTATGTTTGAAAGTATTCATGATAACTAACTTTTGTTATAGGACAATGAGGTTAATGTTCAATTTGGCTAATAATTTTGTTTGGTTTATGCACAAATCTGAATTAATTTGGCTAATGATTTTTTTTTTTGGGTTATGCACAATTTTTCAAATGCTTGTAGTAGATTCATTCCATTCTTTTTTTTTTTTTGGAATAACTCATAGGCATCAAATAAAAATGACTATACTGGTACATGAAGTTTAAGGGAAAAGAGATAACGGTAGAGGTACTGGTACAATAAATCTAAGACACAGTGGTAGTGCTAGTGGATTAATTCCTATATACAAGTGAAACAGAAAAAAGTCGAAAACATTACATTGCTAACGGAGAATAGAAAAGACAGAAGAGGAAATGAAACAAAAGAAAGAAGTTACATTGCTAATGGAACGGAAGAGAAATAAGAAAAGGTTGGGAAGAGAAATAAAAAAGCTAGGAGAAACAGAAGATCTAAACGGAGGCCAAATAAAAGGTTGGGAGAAATAAGAAAACAAAGGTCAAATGTGAGTTATTCTGGTAAATATGTTATTATAGAATTTTGGGGGGGGGGGGGGGGGGCTGTACTTAATTTTGCAGTTTTTGAAAGTTATATGTGAAATTCCCTCAAAACATATTAAGACAGTTAAATCTATCGTTATTTAAGCATCAACAAATTGCTGTTTTTGGTTCTGAGAATGCTATTTAGTGAAGAAATGAAAGATGAGAAAGGACTATGTTTATTCTTAGGTACAGAACATGTTCACTTTTTTATCAAATAGTAAACATCCTAGCTGATGACAAAATAAAATCCATTATTAAAGAGAAGATTTGAAGTCTTAATTTCTTTGCTTCTTCCTGCAAGGGTAGCCATTAGATGATCAAAGACAATTTTTATAGAAAGAATCAGGCTCAGAAAACACTAATATTTTCTTTTTGTGTTATGAAGGGAGAAAGACATCCAAATTACACCAGAAAAGAGACCTAATTGACACATTATGTTTTTTTTTTTTTTTTTTTGCTATCTATTGTAGAAAGGTTAGTACTCAGAAAAGATTAAAATGTTATTGAAACACCAATTGACGACATGTCAGAGAAAAACAAACAGGATAGGTTCCACTGCACCCAGCGCATTTGAATCCTCTTTCATCTTGATACCATGAAATGTAGTATTGCTTCTTTCAGAAGGTTGTTTCGGAATTTTCAAATTTGAAGGGTACAGTGGGAATTACATAAAAAAAGATGTTAAGTTGCAAAACACAACTTTTTACCTGATGCACTAAAAACTAATATACAACAATTTCAAGGGGAAAACATGTGCACAACACTATTGTTCTTCCTAATTAGAGTGTGTCTTCTATGGACATAAGGATCTATTTGTAAAATGAACATATTTTTATTTTCAAAGTTCAAACAGTCGATCCGAACCGTTCATCTTGTTCTCCATATTAATATGTGCTTGGAGACCAAATTTTACATTTTTCTAAATTTTTTTACTATTTATTAAGATGGGTACAAAATTCAATGGTCTGAATTTGATATTTTTTGTACCCATCTTAATAAATAGTAAAAAAATTCAGAAAAATGTAAAATTTGGTATCCAAGCACATATTAACATGGAGAACAAGATGAACGGTTCGGATCGACTGTTTGAACTTTGAAAATAAAAATATGTTTATTTTACAAATAGGTCCTTATGTCCATAGAAGACTTTGCCAATTAAATATATGTTTTTCTAATCCAACTGAAAACCATTCTTTTTTTATAACATCCTGTATTTATGGAGTGTGGAGATGGAACTGAATATGGGGTCCACAATTCTACCAAGATTTACTCACAGCCAACTCAAACTCGATCCAGTGCCTATTAAGGTGTGGAGGCCATCTTTTAAGATTTGTGCCAGGTTAGAAGGACAGTATGAACCATTAATGTTAGTGAACAATACTTGTCAGGTAACTGGGAGGACCCAAATTTGGTTCGATGCGCATCGGATCTATTTTAGGTTCGATGGGTTACAGGACCATACAATTTACTTTAAGATTGTGCGCTCCACTTAAATATTAGTGTGTGCTTGCATCAATTTTAAGGCATGTTCGGCGAATCATTGGAAATAGACATGGGCGTGGGAATTGAACTAAAAATTACTGTTTACGTGGGAAAACTCTGAATTAAGCAGATTGGACAATTGCAGGGCCCATTGGATCCAAAAACAGATCCGATGCCCATCAAACCTACTACGTTCTTCACTAATGCGAGGTTCCCAGTTCAATTTTGAGCAGGTTCCATGGAATAACTGACACGAGTTGTTGACTTGTTGTCCCTGCTCAAAATTCACGGCCCAGCATTCGCAAGAGAATGAGCGAATTTCAGGGTAGAGAGGACGCGCCAACTTAGAAGGCCGGTAACAAGCTAGTATTGCCTGACCAAATCAGCTTAAGTTCTGTCTAAACTCTAAACTATGTCGATACATTATCCACAAGCAAATTAATATTACCATGCGTATTTTTTTGCTGAGTAAATGGACCTGAACTTGGGCCTGGTCACATATCTCAATACAAACAAGGAAATGACAAAAATAGACAATCCAAATCCAACAGCTCAGCCACATTAAAACAGAGACAACTACAAACCATATCCATAAAAGCCCAAAACCCAGATCACAGCTATCAGTTAAGAACACTCAACCAACTTTAATCGGCCAATAAATAAATGAGAAGATAAACCAACCTACCACAAAGAATTAATGCCAAATCAGCAATTATGACAATAAAAAAAGGAATTAAAAAACATTCAAGAATTAACTAATTATAATAAGAACGGTTCAGTGGTGTTAATAGAGCAGCAAAGCAACCTCTACTTACTGTTCATAATTATGTACCCCAATCATGATTACATTTCACAACTTCCATACCTAATAAAATTTAAAAAAAAAACAAAACAAAAAAGAATTTTCTGTTGACCGTGATACAAGTTACCCATGAAACTTAACCACAGAGACTAGACTACCTTCACAAAAAAGAAAAAGAAAAAAAAACAAAGACTATTAAAAAATATAGAATAAACCGAGTATTACTATTTGATCAGACCAGGTAAAGTTACCGCTCCTCCGGCACACGGTACAGCTCCACCGTCACCTCCGTCAACCACAATCCTGGATACACCAACTGTAATTTACAAGAAATTGAATTAAGAGAAAATATCACGCGAAAAAAGAAAAATAAATTAGTATATCTTAGGAGCTTACATCGATCTGCTTCTGCACAATGCGAGGCCGCTTCCGGGGTCGGAGGCGGGGTCGGGATCCAGTGACAGAGTAGATATCCTCTTCAATCTCGTCAGTCGTGAGTGGCACGGAGAATCGAGGTCGCTGCTGCTCCTTCCTTGAGGTGGGTCGGCGTACCGAGCCGCGGCACGACCTGAGGTTCCATGGCCGCTCCTCGATCACCTCCACCACATCAGTGACCGTCGAAGCCTTATCCGACAGAGGCGGGAACTTAGCGGGTCGGCGCTTGGAGCGAGGTTTTAGGATGGGGAAGGAGGGGAGATCGTGGCCGTTGGATGGCGGAGGGCTGGGATCTGGAGGTGGTGAAGCGGTAGTTGTCTCTGTGGAGGTCACCATTGCGGTCGTGGTTCCCGACCAGACCCGACCCGGTAAGAGGAGGGAGGTGAGGAGGGGAGATAGAGAGGTGGGGGTGTGTGAGTCGCAAGTTGTGAAAGAGAAGGAAGGAAGGTTGGGTTAGGGAAAAATAATAAAGGTTTATAAATAGGGGACCAAAATATAAATAAGTGAATAAAATAATGCCGAAAAAGAATTAGGGCTTTACTTTTTATCTTTTTCTTGTGGCCCCAAGAATTTGTTTTATTTGCACTAGCTCAAATTTTGAGGTTTCGCATGACTAATAGGGACCGTTGGTTCCCTTTAGGCACGAATATTGAAGAACTAAGTGCAATTCAGGAGTGGGCCAGATTGGCCTGGATCCTGACGAACGGGTATATATTCTAAACACAAGATCTTAGTTAATGCATAGGATAGTCACGGCACCCAACTATCAACTGCAGCTATAAGTTTTTTTCTTTTTTAAATCTCCGCCGTCCGATTTGGATTTGATTGACGAATCAAATTTGGTAGCACACTGGTAGGGTAATTTTGTGCAAGGAAATAAGAATTTGGCAAGTTTAAAGATTGGCGTTAAAATAGACATTTTGGAGATGTTTAAGACAGATCGTTTAATAAAGCTCTTTGGATTTCGGCAGCAGTAATAAATAAACTTCATTTGAATTAATTCATCTCATGTAAGGGCTAAAAATTGTTAGCTGAATTTGATTTCAAATTTTATATCAAATTGATCATCATTTTTGGACACAACTTCCGCAAAAAAAAAAAAAAAATCCATTGGCAAATACTTGATGATTGAAACAAAATAGAAAGGATGGGGATGCCAAGAAAATTTGTCTGTTGCTTTTTTTCATTGGTAAATTGATTTTGCCTTTTCCTCAAAAAAAAATTTATTATTGGTAATACCAGGATAAGAATGAAGAGTTTTCCTACTGAAAATTTAATTTAATAAAAAGAAAAGCAAAAATATGGCTACAGGATCCGTAATACGGGTCAATATTTTTATTTTTAAAATCTTAATGGTCGATCCGAACCGTTCAATATGATTTCCATATGAATATCTACTTGCAGACCAAATTTTATATTTTTTATAATTTTTTTTACCAATTTTTAAGATAGATAGAAAATCATTATTTTTGAATAGTCCAGAATTTTCAGATCAAGTGATTTTCTACCTATCTTAAAAAATAGTAAAAAAAATATAAAAATATAAAATTCGGTTTGCAAGTAAATATTCATATGAGGATCATGTTGAACGGTTCAGATTAATCATTAATATTTTGAAAATGAAAATATTGATCCGTATTACGGATTAACCCGTAACATGCATAGTACCATAGACTCACTCTAAAAATAAACTTGATGAGAAGGGATGAACTTTTCACTTTAGTCTAACAAATCACAGCATCTTTTTGTTATAATAATGATGACAATGACAACAACATTAACAATAATAATAATAATTAAAATTGGAAATTTGAAAAGACAAACTGTAACTGTTGAGGACATTTTGTTTCATGAAGAATATTTATTCACAAAAATTATGAATTTGGAGTTTAATTATTCCAAGTCTAAGGGATGTAATCAATAAATTTTCCAGCTTCTTGATCTTGTACTAAGTAAATTCTAAATTTCTAAAAAAAAAAATCACGCATATACATCGCAAATCAACAGTTAACTTTTTCATTTCAAATTTTAACAATTATTAGTATAACAAAAAAAAATTGTCAAGACATAATCGTAAAACAAGTATTACAAGATCACTCCATTAATTTGTTTCTATATATAAAAAGTGCAATTTGCTGTAATTTCATGATTATACTATGATGCTATATTTGGGTGATACCTTAAATGCAAGAAGTCAATTCAACTGGTAAATATACAATTCTCTCCAACATCTTTGTTGGTCATCAATTAATGATAAAATAATTCATTGTATTTCACTGATCATCAGAACTGCTTCAAGCACCATCAAAAAATTAACCAAATTAATCAAAGAAACACCAACCCATCATTTGATTATTAATTTTTATCTGACCTAAATGTCTAGACTCTAGAGCCTCTGGCGGTCTGGCCTTTGAGAAGTAGACTTATAATATATGAATGGTGTGGATATATTAAATTATTCTTGGAGAAGTTTATTTATTGGTCAACGCGTTAGTTCTAATCAATTGTTTCTATCCCTCAATTGCAACACGTGTGACGGGTTATAATTTGGCAGGTTACAAAGAAACTATGGTACTATACATAGCGCGAATTAGTCCGTATTATGAATAAACATCTTCATTTTCAAAATTTATACAATTAATCAGAATCGTTCAATATGATTCACATAAAATTATATTTACAAATTAAATTTTACATTTTTTACAAGAAAAATATTTATATTTTTAATTGATAGAAATCACTCTATCTAAAAATTCAAAGCCATTCAAAAACAATAATTTTCTACCTATCTGATAAGTAATTAAAAAGTTATAAAAAAATTTAAAATTTGACTTGCAAGTACATTTCTAAATGGAGATTATGTTGTATGGTTCAGATTAACTCTTTAAACTTTGAATACAAAAATATTAATCCATGGTACGTGTTGATTCGCACTGTGTATAGTACGTACCACAGCCTCACTCCAATTCCAAATTAAAGACTACCTTTATTTCCTAAATTATCTTGTTTTTGTAATATTAGTTCCTAAGTTGTTAGAACTTATAATAAGTTCACTTCTTCAGACATCTTTCCTTTCGTATTAGTGTGAGAATTTGCCGAAGAAAGTTCTTAATTTAGTTACTTTTTAATTAACAGAAATGATGCCCTTACTCTGTTGAAAACAATTCTTTAAGATAATAAATTAACCTAAGTTATTTTTTATAAAGTTCGTTTTCTACTTTACTTAATTTACGGTAAAATTATTTTGTACAAAGAGCACCTTTGAAATGAAAATTCGAGAATAATCTACTAATTTTATTTAATTGATGGCCTAAATCCAAGAGTTTATAAAACAAAACAGAAAATCACAATTCCATTACAGTTTACAGTTGGACAGAAATTTGTTTTTATTGCGGAGAAAAAAATAGAGAAACACTATCTTCTTATTCAAAATATTAAATAATTAAAAATTTAAATGATGGTATTATTTTTGGAAAATGTTGAACATTACCACCATCCCGTACATATTTTTTTTTTCGAGGACGGTACTGTTCATTATGTCCATTTTTATCCGTGTTCATTTTGTTTATCTTTTTTTTTCTGATGTTACTGTTCATTTCGTTAATCGTTATAATGATCGTGCTAATTTTCAACATTTTTTCAAAGTGATGTCGTCTTTTTTTTCGAGGCTGTAGCTAGAGGTGCTACTTTTACCCGATCATCCGGAACCGATCCGGAACCGCACCGGAACCGACCCGGATCCGGTTCATTTGGGTAGGGTATGGTTTAAAAAATATAATCGGTTAAATTATGGGTACGGTTACAAATTTAATAATTTAATATCCGATCCGGATCTGAACCGGAACTGATGTTGTAATGGGTAGGATATGGGTTTGATTTCATTATCCGACCCATAACCGAACCCGACCCGATACCCGTATAAATACCCGATAAAACATATATTAGTTTTGCATATTAATTTAATATCCGATCAACAAATGTCACACCACTCCAATAATCTCGTTTGCATATTAATTTTTTCTATAACATTTATTGCGTTAGAAATTTATTGCAAATATCATTTGCCTCATATCCTCTCCGTAATTATGGAAATTTATTGCTTGATATGTCATTTGTAATAAATCTCATTAAAATAAAAAATCTGCCATATATCCTTCTTGATCTTTTGTCAACCAATATTTTACTTTCTAAAAATTATATCTCTTCTTCAATCTTCTAATTTCAAGAACAATAGTATTATTATTTATGAACAAGAATAATAGTATAATTTTTATTTTGCAACAACCTTTAATTTATATTATAATGATTTATTATGTGAGATACTGAGATGTTAAGAAATTATAATTATATTTAAATGTAAATGATTTCTCAAATACTTAGGAGTTGTGACATATATCCGCTCCTGATCCGGAACTGCTCTGGATCCGAACCGGACCCGATAATCTACAAACAAGTTATGGGTATCTATCTACCCGGAACCGAAAGACTAGACCCGAAATATCTACGGGTAGATAGGTATCCGGATCCGGACCCGACCCGATTTGAAACAAATAAGTGTATAGATTGAAATTTGGACCCAAACACTTTTAGGGTACGGATCCAAATATAATAGTATCCGGACCCGACCCGACCCGATAGCACCTCTAGCTGTAGCGTGTGTGATGGAAAAACGCAGTTTATAGTTATATAAAATTGTTCATACCAAACACTTACATTTTAATTATAGCACGTGAGTATAACATTGACAGCGGATAACATTTTTTTTTCTTTTAATTTTCTTGTATTGATGAAATTTTGCATGTCAGGACACGGTTTCGTTTTATATTTACCAATTCAAACACGGACTAATCAATTCAATCT
Organism: Carex arenaria; assembly: GCA_964058825.1. NCBI lineage: Eukaryota > Viridiplantae > Streptophyta > Magnoliopsida > Poales > Cyperaceae > Carex > Carex arenaria. The sequence goes on along the minus strand of CAXKVW010000363.1, from coordinate 668,473 downwards.
CGCATGGAATTTGGAATGACACGCCATCTCTGGAGCAACGAAAGATGCATGACGGCTGGTGACCCAGTTTAGTTTGGTCATATACCAACAATTATCTGTGCAGGGGTCAAGGGTATTTTGGGAATTTAGTCGACTACATGGTCCACATCCCATATCCATTTGTTATTACCTATGCACCATTGACCATTCGTTTAAAATCAAACGGTTATCATCGCTCCTCATTTCTTGAAATTGCAATTAATAATGACACATATACCATTCGTTCTAAAAGTCATGTTGATAAAGACGAGTCAAATTTTGAGTTTTAATCTTAACTTATTATGGTCAAATAGTCAAATGTGTTCCGTAACAAGTCAAAATATATTTTGGAAAAAATGCATGAACAAATTTAGGATACACTGTTGGAAGGGATAAAATTTTAGAATTGGACACAGATATATAATTATATAAATCGCAATAATAGTAAGGATTTTTTTTTAACTGGCTAACACAGTGACAAGTACTTGCTGCTGTTATAATGTGGCTACGCCACTGAAAGAGTATGTTTAATGGTTTAGATCTTTTGAACTTATCTTAAAAATGTACAGTTCTTTCTCCTTAATTATTACATAAGATAATTAACCTTTACTTTAGATTAATGAAAGGTCATGTTGTGATTAATGTAACAGTGATGAGACCATTTCTAAGGAAAAAAGTAAAAGAAGAAAAGGTTATGAAAATTCTACACAAACGGTTGACTCAAATTAATTCAACCGTAGAATGAATGGATAGCTCAGTATATAGTATTATAGAGAGTCCGACTAAGGTGAGAAGTGGAGTAAAACATGTTTGTACTCCACGCTATATCTTCATATTCAAAGTTCAAATAGCCGATCCGAACCGCTCAACATGTTCTCCATATTGAAATGTGCTTGGAGATCAAATTTTACAGTTTTTTGAATTTTTTTACTATTTATTAAGCCACTTTGAAAATTGCTGATTCACTGTGAATAGTAAAAAAGATAAAAAATTATGAATCATCGGATCAGCAATTTTCAAAGTGACTTAATAAATAGTAAAAAAATTAAAAAAAAATATAAAATTTGGTTTTCAAGCACATTTTAATATGGAGAACATGTTGAGTGATTCGGATCGGCTATTTAAACTTTAGAAATGAAAATATAGTGTCATAAAGTAAAAACTTGTTTTTTACTCCGTGAAGTACCATAGTCCAGCTCTCTCTCTCTCTCTCTGAGATCTTGACAGTAGCTGCCAAGTTCTCTCTCTCTATATATATTACACAAAAAAAAAGATATATATCTACAGAACATTATCTATATTGTCCTGTCGATATTATGCAAAACAAACTTGCATGACTTGTTATTTTTTCCATCAAAAGGCTGCATTGAAATCTTAGCAAATTTATAGATTGCATGCAAATATACTGTCACTGTACCAGGCTAGCAGCTATTAATGCTAGATATATTTCAATCAATTACTTATCTGACAGATATAAATGTGAGATATATTTCAGTGTCTGCGTAAAAGGAAAAGTCCAGTACTTGTGAATTTGGTTTATATCTAAAATTTTGACAGATACTTTTGCAAAATTCCAATGCACTTCCATTCTTCTGCGGTCTTTCGGAAGCATTTATTTGCAAAGAGAGAAGGACAAAGAAAGTATGAAAAATTCACTGTGATTTTGAAATTAATTTACTAATCTGATAAAATTTTATGTCGAGAATAGGTACTTGATAAGAAATAATTCAATGTTGGTAAAACAATTCAGTTAATGTATGAATTAAATAGGGATAAAATAATTCTCAACTGAATCAAAATTATTTTGTTGTCTATTTGAGATACAAAAATCCGCTTTGATATTTGTGTCAGGATAAAAAGAACGGTGCAAATCAAATTGCGAACAAAACAACGCTTGTAAGACTGAGTGGGTCAATATACATGGAAAAATAATATTTGATCCAGTGGTTAAAGATAATATTCATCAGAGGCGGAGTCAAATTTTCAAATTATGGATGTCAAGTATATAAATTTTTCCTACTATAAATGAGGGTCAATTTCACACTATTCTGTATTTTCCTTTAAAATATTTTAAAAATAAGACATAAATATAAAAAAAAATTAAAATTGAATGGGGGTCAATTGACCCCATTCAAGCTATGTAGATTCGCCCCTGATATTCACTATGAACAAATTTTTATTTTGAAAATAAATATTGGATCTTCAACTTTAAAAAGAAGAAAGAACTGTTATATATGATGACGTAAATTCCTTGCTATTTTTGTTGACAGGGAGTTTGGTGTTGTATCAATTTTGTTCACTTTTATCTCCTCCTCTCCCAACTAAATTATAACTTCTCAGAGTTCAATTGAAGTAAATGAAAAGAAGATTGGAGATATGATGGTCATTTATGCATGAATATACAAATTACTCCTTCAGACCATAAAAATTCAATTTTAAAATTATTTTATTGAACCTTTTTCAATAGAATCTTTTCGTCTTTTGCGAAAAGCTCCGTTCAACAATATTTCTTCCATATTCATATGTACACTTCATGTGCGAAAGACCTAAAATACTTTACTTTATAGTTCTTAATTTCATACGTTTATTTTTTTAAATAATAAAAATTCAGATATGGATAACAACTTTTTTTCAGTTTATGTATTATATCAGTTTAAAAAAATAAAAATCTGAATAAAAATTTTATGCTTATAAATAGCTAAATAAATTAATACAGATTCCGGCTAGTATGACAGCATTGTCATTTCAGCCTGTATAACACCGACTCTAAAATCTATCAAATCGACTTCAAACGGTGAATCTAAATTGTTCAATCGATCTACTCTATTAGTTATGCGTTTATATGTAAAAATTTATAATTTTTTGAATTTATTTAGTATCAAGTCAAGTAATCAAATGTATGAGTTTTTAAATTAATTTTAATATATTTATTTTTCAATATTTTTTACCACTTGATTTGATACTAAAATAACTTTGAAATAATAAACATTTTACATGTAAAACATCACCCATAAATAAATTAGTTTGAACAGTTTGAATTAATCATTTAAAATCTATCTAATAAATTTGAGAGTTAGTATCATATGATACAAAATAATGTATCACGTCCTTTATTTTTATTTTTCGAAAGTTACACGTAACCCCTTATCTGTAGTGTGTAAAATTTACTATATGCATATGTATTCATACAGAACTGCTTCCCTCAAAACTAAAAAGCTTGTTAAAAAACAAAAACAAGTTGTTAAAAACCGTCTTTTGGTAAATCCTCAAGCCATGTTTTTGTAACGTATAAATAGCATTAGATAAACGAATTCACATCCAGTGCATTATCTGAAAAGGGAATCTTTTACAATTAGTGGATCCGGACCGTTCTTTTTAGTTTGGCACGAATCTCACAACCCAATAATACTGCCTCCCATTTTTTTCGAATCTCAAACCGTCTGAAATTTAATATCAAACCGTAATTTAAGTGATACGGATCCTAGATAAACTATAGAATATATTAAATTCTAAGCTGACATGCTGGGACCACCAGCCCACCAGCCTTCAATCAATGAAGGCACCCTTTGTTTTGTTTAGGTCAGTTATCCACCAACTGAAGTAGACAGTCCTTTCAATGTCGTACGTATAACAGAGATATGCTACACAAACTGATGCATTAAAATAAGCCATAGAAAACTGAGACTTCTTCCTCTATTATATAGAATAATTCACCATCTCTCTCTTCCTTTAATCCAAAACCAAACCCTCCTTACATTCATCATTCCTTCAATCCCTTCCCCTCGCCTCACCTCACCTCTCGATGGTGATCTCAGCAGAGGAGCCCGCATCCTCCACCTCCACACAGCCACCCGATCCCTTGACAGTGGGGCCGCTCCCGTTCCCTCCTTCCGGGGACTTCACCTTCTCTGTCTCCAAACCTCGCTCCAAGCGTCAACCGCTCAAATTCGATTCCGAGCCACGTCAATGGAACCTCAGGTCGAGAAACGGTTCATTCGCGTTCGACCCGAACGAACGAGCGAGATTCTCTGTGCCACTCTCTGATGACGAGATTGCCGAGGATATATACGCTGTCACTGGATCCATGCCTCGACGAAGGCCAAAGAAGCGACCTCGTGTTGTGCAAAAACAAATAGATGTATGACATGACATATTTTGTTATTTATCCTTTTCTTTCTTTATATATTATTTTTCCTGAGTATGATTTTTATTTGTGGGGACTGGAGAGGAGCAGATGGTTTTTCCAGGGACGTGGTTAACGGAGATCACGCTAGAGCTGTATAAGGTGCCAGAGGAGCGGTAATCTTACCTGCGGTGACCTTTTAACAAACACATCCTTTTCTTCTTTTTTAATTTTTATTTAAGTAATACGTAATTACCTTACCCTCTGTTCTGTTGGAGAATAAATAGTAAAGATGGGTAAACATTCTAGCACCTTATAAACTCTTTTCATCTACCTGTCATTTTACTTTCTCCATTTGTACACATCTAGTTGTTATCAAGTTTGTATCCGTAAAATGTATTATTGACTATTGATTATGTTAGAGAACCATGCATGTAATGTTAAAGCTGATTTCATTCCGTTTCGCTTGGAATACCGGTTCCATTGTTGTTTCGGTGTTTCGGTAAAAGAATCGAAATATTAGATTCTCAATTAGTCTGGAGACGAAAATTATCAATAAATAAAACAGATAAAAGAACAATAGTTCCTCTTTCATCACTCCAGGAATAAATACTGTTTTATCGTTTAGAGAGGAAAATCCTATGGTAACATGATTGCAAATTAATGTACGGTGCAAATATTTTTATTTAGAAGGAATAGTAAATATTGAAAATAAAATCACATCAAGTTATAGATGATATTCCTAGAATTGTTTAAAAAGTTTCAAAATAAAAACCAGCTTTGTGATATGCTATTAGATTTCAAAATACTTGTTAATTGAAAATTTACATACATCATTTTTATTTATTTATGAACTGTAAATATAAATATTTAATTATAAATATAATTATAAATACAAATCTGATCTAATACAGTGGATCTGAAATTTAATTATGTAGCTTGTTACTAATACTAACCCTCACTTTTAATATTAAAAAGAACTACAAAAACCATACAGAGAGTTGTGATAATGGGAGGGGAGCACAAATTTAACATCATAAAAGGCATATCACAAAAAAAAAATCATAAATAAATGTGCACAATTATTATAGAAGCATTAAATAAACCAAAGGGTGATACCATAGACGGTGCATTGGGGTCTGATCTGTCCAGAAGTTTTTTCATTTTTAGAAAATTAGTAAAAAAAATATTTAAAATTATTGGTATGATGATGAAATTTTTAGTTAACATAGAAAGAATCGCACCATTTTTCTGCTGTTTTAACAAATTCTTTTAAGAGTAAAAAAAACACACTGCGTTTCTGATTTTTTAAAAATTCTGCTGAACTGTCCCAATACATTACGCTGTGTTTAGCAGTCCGGAGAATTGAAATAAAAAAATTGACCAAAAGTCAAAAGCTTTTTACGCAACGATAGAAGTGTTAATTTTATTTACCCAATAAAACTAAAAATTGTACGATCCTATGAGAAAAGTCAACATATACTCTCAGTTGTCGAAGTTGTCGATAGACCAGTTAATTGAATGATATGATAGTCATGTGGGATTTTATGTGGCGAGTACACGATGCGGTTGAATGTGTGGAGTGGTAGACGAGTCAACAGAAAAGTATACATTGGACATTCAAATAATAATAAAAATGAATTATGGGTAGAGGAGGGATCCAATTACATCCTTTTTTTTTGACACATCTTGACACTATTTTTTTATAGGTCAACTGTGCGATTTCAAAATCCAAACAGTCGATCTGAACCGTTCAAAATGATAACCATATTAAAATGTGCTTGGAGATCAAATTTTATATATTTTTAATTTATTTACTATTTATTAAGATGGTTACAGAATCGTTATTTTTCAATGGTCCGAAAACAACGATTTTGTAACCATATTAATAAATAGTAAAAAAATTTAAAAAATATAAAATTTGATCTCCAAGCACATTTTAATATATCAATCATGCTGAACTGTTTGGACTTTGAAAATAGTAGATGTCAAAATGTGTCAAAAAAAAAAGAGTATAATCCGACCTCTTCTCTTATAGGTAACATGATCTTAAACATCACTTTATAAGGCAGTTCTAAGTTAGCATCCAATCGGTTTCGATTTATGAATTTGAACTGTTTATCGGGATCTGCTTCAGAAAAAAAAAACATATATAATTTATTTTTTAAATTAGGTAAGTTTATTGTTTATAAGATCAAGATATTTTTCCGTATAAAAAATAATATTGACAAGTAAGCATTTACCTATGAATTCGCTTGAAGGCTATTTAATAATTATAATATTAAATTCACATGCTCTCTTAATAAGCTTTAAGTTTATTTCAACATTAATTAAACAAAAAAACACCTTATATTACAAAGTGTAATGTATCCTACATACAGGGGCAAAATTAGAAACTTTAGTTAGGGTGTTAAAACTTAAAATGCATAATTAATTTATTATTAATTTGTAGTTAGTAAAATTTGAATCAAAGTTCTCACAATCACAATAAAAAGTCACAACCACTGTACTACAAGTATACATCTAGTATTTTTATGAGGGGCTGAGTTATATAAAAAAATTAAGAAAATTCAATTCAATTCAATTTTTACATATGTGATTAAAAATTTCAAAATTATAGAGGTGATTTAGCACTCCCTAAACTAAGTGTAGATCCGCCCCTTCCTACATAGTACATATTACACACTATGTATGGTGTGTGATTATGCACACTATCATAATAATGGTAAAAGAACTAGGTTTTAGTCTAGTCGCAAAAGACAATAATCATCATGAGAGAGGTTCGCAAGTTAAAAATAAGAGCAATTTTTTGTGTGAATATTAGGTAATTAAATGACTTGATTCTCAATTTTTACTAATAAAAAAAACAATGGCGGTAAATGTCTATTCAACTCCAATAATACCGTTGCTAGTGAGTTATGCTGTAAATTGTAAAATTTGCATGTCAGACCACCAATTGAAATTATTTAATATTTACTAAATCAAAATTTTCTACTGGGGGATAAGAAACCGTTTAAATTTGTCATCGTCATATCAACAACCCACCAATTAAAAAGATAAATCTAGGCTGATAAAATAAATATGCTTTGTTGATTTTTCTTTAACCTTTGATAAATATAAAACTAATTTGTTATCTGACTCATGACGAGTAGGCAGCAAAACGTGGCAAGTTGACCTTACATAAGTTTATATACTTATACCGGTTGCACTCAATTTACCCAGCTGTCAGTTGTTAAATTTTTTTTTGCTTGTTCAAAAAGGGGGAATTTCATGTATACCCCTCAAAAACTTCAAAATTGCGTATTTCCTCCTCTAAAGTTTGAAATTACATATGGGAATGGCTACGGTGCTATGGATAGTATAGAGGACTCCGTGCAACGGCTCAAAATTTGAGTTTTTAAAATTCTAACGGTCGATCCGAACCGTTAGATGTGTTCTCCATATTGAATTGTGCTTGGAAACCAAATTTTACATTTTTTGAATTTTTTTTACTATTTATTAAGCCACTTTGAAAATCTGAAAAAACGGGTGAACAGTAAAAATTTCTGGACCATCGGATCAGCGATTTTCAAAGTGGCTTAATAAATAGTAAAAAAATTTCAAAAAATGTAAAATTTGGTCTCCAAGCACATTTCAATATGGAGAACACATCTAACGGTTCGGATCGACCGTTAGGATTTTAAAAACTCAAATTTTGAGCCGTTCCACGGAGTCCTCTATGCTATCCATAGCACTGTAGCCATTCCCATTACATATTTCCCCCTCTAAACTTCAAAAACTCACAAATTTACCCATTTTATTGTCTTTTATATTAAAACTCATTATAAATTTATAAAATACCCATTTTACCCTTTATTAAAAATATATAAATCTAATCAGATTCAAATTATTTGAATCTGAAGGGTTCCTATACCGTCCGATCCGTGAGCGTCGCTTCAATATTCGTGCTAATCTAACGTGCACGAATCTTAATGCAATTTCGAATAGCGTGTATCGCATTAAGATTCATGCATGTTGCTTCAATATGCGTGCTTTTTTTGCATCAAGATTTGTGTCAATCTTGTGTGCACAAATATAAAGGCAGTTCGAACGGTAGAGGAACCATTCGTATTCAAATTTGAGTATGATAAGATTTATATGCTTTTAATAAAGGGTAAAATGGGTATTTTATAAATTTAGAATAAGTTTTAATATAAAAGACAATAAAATGGGTAACTTTGTGAGTTTTTAAAGTTTGGAGGGGGAAATACGTAATTTTGAAGTTTTTGAGGGGTATATGTGAAATTCTCCCTAAAATTATAGATCTGGCCAGAATGTATTTCTCGAGGTATCATGATACATTGAGCATGTATTATATTTTTACCGCCGTGTCGGTGTCCGCGTCAGCGTCCGTGTCAGCTCAAATTCCCGTGCAAACGAGTGCCTGAATTTTATTTTTACACGTGTCGGTCTTGCATTGAACCATCAATTGTAAAACAACGGGCCAACACCAAGTCCCGCCTCCGGTCTATTTAACGGATGAGATTCAACGGATACATATTTTATATATACTCAAATAATATACGGGAATCGACGGAAATAAAATATTTATATATTATGGCAATTGTTCTATGCAATATTTTTTTTAATTTAAAGAATTTTTGAATAAATGAGAAATTTATATCGTGGTATTTTTTTCATATATAATGGAACTAAAACTTGTTTTTACAAAATAAATTAATTTGTACATTTAACGAAATATCTTAATAATAATTTTATTTATTAATTTGTACATTTAACGAAATTTATCCTTTTTTTTTTAAAAGATCGAAACGCTCAACACGGAAGCAAACCACCGATACAATTTTTGTAAATATCAGTGACTTTAATACTTCGCATATGCTCTGCTGATACAATTTTTTAAAAAGAAAAGGCTTTGTGGATAAAACACTCAACAGGGAAGCAAACCACTGAGGACCGATGTGTAGATGGATTTATTTAAACTATATATATTTTCGTTCCAACTTTCCAACTTTCCAACTTTCCAACTTTCCAACTTTACAAGTTTCAGTTTCTATTTTACGAATTGGAACCCAGCAAGACCGAGTCTTTTCAATAATAATTGTATTACTTTCAGTCTTTACAAAAGGACCCATATGGTAATTTAAAAAAAAATGATATTCATCATCATTCGTGTAATTCAATATAGTTATGATGATAATCATCATCATGGCAGTGATAAGAGATGAAGAATATATTAATAATGAAATAATAAAAATGGAAATGTCAACACTACAAATATAAATAAATACAAGAACATCAATATTAATCAAGAAAATCATAATAATAACGATAATGATGATTATAATGATAACCTTTATGATGCTAATAATAATAATCAAATGATAAATACATTTAGTAATAATAAAACATATCAACACTATTATTGAAAATGATAATCGTTATTAACATAATATTGATAATAAGTTAATAACAAATAATAACATTTGTTTTGACGACGAAGGCCACGATGATGTTGACAATAATGATAATAACGAGTATCGTGATAATTATTATAGCAGTAATAATAGTTTTAGTATAAATATAGATCCCGCAAGAATAACTTGGGAATAATTCCATCTGTTTTATTTTTTAGCCCATATAATTTCACTTGTTCGGATGACACAAGCTATGTCTCGGTAACATCTGTCTATTATTTTGTTCTTCTTGTTCTTCTTCTTCAACAACATTTTAATGCGAAAAATATTCTATTTGCGTCTGCTCAGATTATTTGTTGCCTAAATGGATCTGTTTGATTTGAATTTCTAAAATATCACCCGTTTAATAAATTTTTAAATGTGCTTTATTACTTGATTTGGTTTGATCTTAAACCTGGCTGAACCTTTCGTTGTTCCTTTTCCATGATTCCGCGGTACTTTATATCCAAAAAAAAAAATTCGGCCAAACTTTTCTCGAAAAAAAAGAGAGGAAATGTACGGAACTTGTTATCCAAACAAAAATTCTCCGGAAATATTCCTGATTACAATTTTAGCATGCATATGCCATAACTATTGCAGGTTGATTTTCTTCATTTTTGGTACTTGATTCCAATAGCATTCACTAGAATCACTACCCTTTTTTCTGTCTAGATTTTCTTAGAACTTAATGCAGCTCATTCTGTCCTCTTTTTTAATTTTCAGTAAAGAAATATATTTTTTTCAAAGAAACGGGAGATATATCAATGTTTTTCTAATGGCATGAAAGGAACCACGTCAAATTCACCATTTCTTTGAAATTAATTAAGAAACTGTAACGTGTGTTAAAGTTCAGTGACATATTTTTACTCATAAGCCAAGGGGTGATAAGCTTGCCCATGAACACAAATTAGTAATTTATTCCTTTATATTTATATTGTATAAATTTTTTTTTGAAGAAGAAATATATTAGCATTTATTCCTTTATATTTATATTGTATACATTTTTTTTGAAGAAGAAATATATTGTATAAATTTTAAATGCCTGTATGGTTTAGTTTCCCTCATAAATGCTAAGGCCTGTTTGGCAGCAACAAATACCGTAGGAATTTAGAGATAAAATGAGATCAAAGGTATTTTTTCTTTTACTTAGTTTTAATCAAAATTCTCATTTGTTTCATTTATTAAATTGTGATTGAACTAAATGAATGGCTATAGTTTAATGACTAGAACTGCCCTTATTATCTGTGGTGAATTCAGTTCAAATCTTACTTATCACACATTATACATTTTAAATTTCAGTCGCTATTTTAAATTTTCTAGTTTTCATCCTTAATAGCGTTGCATGGTTGGTCAGAGTTAACGGTCCTCCTTAGTGTTGCATTTCCTTATAAAAGAAGAAAGAATGCTGAGATAGGGGTCGCATGATTCAAAAGACAAATCGTAAAAAATATCACATTAAATATGCAGTTTCTTTATGACTGAAATTTTATAAAGTTCTCGAACTGATAACGGATAACGTTGTGACACATTAAAGAACCACATGAAATATATAGTTTCTAAGAAAATTATGTAAAAAAATCAGATGGCATATTTACTGTGATTCCTCTCATGTTATAAAAAAAAAAACCCCATCATCATCTTTCTAGAATTTAAAAAAGTTTATTCTTTATCTAAAATAAAAATTGCAACCTGTGCGTACAGTGACTCTAGTCACCGCTGAGCACCAAACGATCCGGTTCCCCTTTGAATTCACATCCAGTGCAATACCTGACTGAATACAATTAGATCTGAGTCGTCATTTTAACTTGGCACAAATCTCGAAAAGAATCCCCTATAATTTTCATAGGCGCCGGATTTAGTTTGGTACGGCTACAATTAATCTGAACCGTTTATTGCTAATTTTCCGAAATCAGGTACCTGGGAGGATCCGTCTCCAATTCCTTTTCCCTCAAACAGAAAACTGATAATTCTGTTCTGTGTTCTGACTCCGCGCTGGACCCACATGTCAGTAAAAAAGGCTGCTAATCCAGCTGCAGTTCGCAAGACCACAGAAAACTTCTCCTTCCCACTTGGCATTTTGTGTTATTCTTCTTTTATACTTCTATTTCTCGGCCCCTTCATCTGTTTCCTTTTTATCGTTTCTCTTCTCCCTTCAAGCCTTCATTCGACACAACACTTATCATTATTTTTTTACGCTTTTCTCACCTCCGCTCAATATGGTGATCTCAGCACAAGAGACCGCTGCATCTCACCCGCCTGATTCTAGTCTGACCATGAGCCCCAACAGTACCCCACCACCTTCTCCCGAGTTCACCTTCCCCATCTCCAAACCCCGTAACAATCCCCACGCTGTCAAATCTGACGCGCCGGTTGCGATCCAGTCGCGACCATGGAACCTCAGGTCGAAAAAGGGGTCTGCTGCGCTCCACCCGAAAGAGCGGGCGAGATTCTCTGTGGCGCTCTCCTGTGACGAGATTGCTGAGGATATATACGCCGTCACCGGGTCTCTGCCTCAGCGAAGACCAAAGAAGCGACCTCGTATTGTGCAGAAACAAGTTGAGGTAAATTTATTAATTACTTAATAAGTATCTATACTCATACTCATAGAATCTTGCTGTAGGAATTTGTTAATGTGATATTTTTCTCTGTTTTTTTACTTTTTATTTTCTAGATGGTTTTTCCTGGGTCGTGGTTAAGAGAGATCACGCAGGAGTTGTACAAGGTGCCTGATTGATCAAAGCCAGCGGTAACCTTACTGTGGTGGGCTTACTTTTCTTAATTAACTCAATTTAAAATAGAAGTTTTTTTTTATTATTAATTTCTTCTTTTATTTCTAGTGTAAAAATAAATTTGGCTGTTTTACTGTGGTTTGTTATTAACAGAATAACAGTTGATAATTTTATCCAGGTTGCCTTGTTTAGATAGTTTTATTTTTTTGATCTAGATTACTTTTGTCGATGGATGTGTTTGCCGGTGGGTTCTAAAGTAAAAAAGTTGGTAAATTAGCGTAAATTAAGTGGGGTTTTATGCTTATCTCCTTCTTAATCATCTGGTATGTACATCAGTTGATATTTATTAATTATACTAAAAAAATGACAGAAAGAACAAAGAAAAAGACCAACTTTTTAGTCAGGCAATTCCAATCTCACTTAGTACCCGACTGGTGGGTCCAATCATCCCGTAAAGTGTTAATTTATTCTTTTTAATACCAGTGCAAAAATAAATATCGCTGTTTTACTGTAGTTTCTTATTAACAGTTGATGCTTAAGCTACCTTGCCTTGTTTATATTGTTTTTTTATCTAGATTAAAACCTGGTTTAATAGTGCAAATTAACTGGTTTGAAAATTGATTATGTACTCATAGTTTTCAGTTAATTTTCTTCTCAATAATTTTGTATGAACTTCAGTTAATATTTAATAACTACATCAAAAAAAAAAATGGCACAATGAATGAAGGAAAAGACGCCACCTTAATTTAGTCGTGCAATCCTCCAGATCTCACTTGGTAGTTGGTACCTGACTGGTGGGTTCCATAAATGTTGGGGATAATATCGCCATGATAATATGATATGCTGTGAAAATTTTATCCCAAATCATTAAATTTTCCTGTGCGTTGGGCACATCACTTCAAGTTTGTTCGGTTCAGCAGTGTTTGTCATTTTTGGGATCTGATCATTTTGAGATTTTGGATTTTTAAGTTGATGCTATTTGTTTCATTTCTACATCAGGTCAAAAGAATCTAGACCCATAACTGAACTGAAATTGACATGGTGTCGAGTCTATTTCATGTACATCTTTGGAATCAATTTTAACAATAACAGTTATTTTTGTGTGTTAGTTCATAATAACATATTTCTAAACATTAATGCTGCATGCTAATCGCTTGCTAACATATCCAAAATGAAATCAATATGACATTAAAATATAAATGTAACTATGGAGGTTAATAATGTTGATTACTTCCCCACTTTTATGAGGGTTATATGTGTCTTCTGATGAGACTGATGGACTACATGACCATCAGTGTTTAATATAAATTGAAGTGTGGAAGTGTATTTTTATCCATGATTGTCTTGTGCGTGACATCATCACCAATTTGATTCTTCCAAAATATCGAGGTTCTTTAAAAGAGGGTCTCCTTTGTTCAGCTTTATCCTAAATTCTCTCGCTCTCATGTTTAATGGGTAACAAAATATAAATTCAAGATGTCTTATATTTTAGAGGACCAAATTATAATATATAGCCCAAAGCTCTCTTTGAATGTCTAATTTGATAATTATTGAATGTAACCCACAATTAAGTTAATACTAAATCTGAAGTTATGTCCATTAAAAGTTCACAACTGTATGACTCATTAATTCTCAGTAAACTATAAACTTCATATGAACATTTTTAATTGAGCAAAAAATTAACAATATACAATACATAATTATTTAGGTATTAGTCTAACGCTGAATTAATAATCCAACATCTTGTAAGAAAATATTTGTAAACATCCATTGGAGCATTATTTCCATACGTAAGCAGCTCGCTACAACCTCTCGCATTTTATGGGTGCCACAAAATACCTAGAAGGTTAAAAACATGAAGAAGAAAATATGATAGAACAGTAGGATCACGCTTTAGCACTTTAGCAGCCGAATGACGTCAGACTAGTACTTGTAAGCAGTCGCTACACAAACAAAAGTTCCGCATAAAAGATTAGAGCGACATAAAAGATCCGAAACGGGCCTCTTGTTTAACTGTAAACGAGGTGCGGTCCCAAGGTTTGTCTACATTCCAAATTTTCAACAGAGCATAATCTGAATTTTATCGCAACAACGTCTTATAATAAGATTTGCGCAGATGATTTAAATTCGAAGAACTATTGAAATTTGTGCAGATTCAAATTCGCTAGCACAAATTTTGAAACGAATAGAACAGTTTAGATCGGAGATGGAACAGATTTATGTTGAAACCCCCTCCCGTAATAACCTAGCTAATGCTAACAGAGCACAAAATCACGCTTCATTAAATGATAATATCAATAAACACGGAACCGCTCTAAAGATAGCTTTACTTGAGAGTAACGACAACTAATTAATATCAGAGAAGCAACAAGAAGTGCTGTGGCCGCAGAGCAAACACATCGCCATGAACTGAGAATACAAACATAGATACGAGATAATAAAATAATATTACCGAAAAACTCATATTTTTGTTCTGATAAATTTCCAAGAAGATAAGATATGAATTTAATTTGATTACGTCAATATGTTTCTTTTGAACAATACAAAGCCTCTTCTCAGGCGTCGGCGTTTGGGTTTGTCGTTGCTGGCTTGCTGCTGAATCCTAACAGGGTATGGTCTTTATGACCCAATTATGATAATAACAAAAGCCCAATAAGAATTGGACTGGACTGAACCGCACCAATTGGATATTGGTTATTGGTTAACAGATGCAGATCCGAAATGCAGCAACGGACTGGTTGGTTTACTTCTTAATACAATTAAACGGAACCTTTTTTGTTTCTATTATTATTTTTTTAGTTTATTTGTCTTGTAAAAGTATTTTTTTTTTCTACTTTCTGATCTGTGGTGGGTTTTTCCTTGTTTAGATATTTTACTTTCTGATCTATATATAGTACATCTGTGTGTTTACTTGGTAGAAATGCATTCGCCCATAGCTTTCTCATAGTTTCCCTCTTAAGCATTGCGAGTGTATTTCATTTAATATCAAATAACTATCAAATAAAAAAAAGAAATATCAAATAACTACACTCTTCCTCACATCATAGAGAGCAGTAAAATCGGTTACTGTAGAAGAACATGGTTTTTTTTTTCCACTTGTAAATTTATGGAAAGTTATTTCTCGATATCTTTCAACAACTGTAACCAATTACGTTAATAAAATAGGAGCTTGACTCCTATTTCTTACTCGAAAAAAATATAAAATAATTACACTAAAAAAAAGCAGAAAGAAGGAAAAGAAAGACCACCTTTAGTTGTGCAATCCAAAGCTTACCTGGTATCTGACAGGTGGACCCCTCAATATTAATATGTTTGTCATTTGTGTCGTAAACTAGTTATTTATTTATCCTAGATGCGATAAACCCTTAATGTTATGGATAATATCGCCAAGATATTTTTCATCAAGTGCGTGGGGTACAGTTGTGTTAGTTATTTTGGTATCATTAGTTCTGGTCAGCTTAAACCTTCTAGTAATTTTAATTTCTTAGTTATTTAATCTTTCGCAACGTCAATTCCTTGCTCTATTCTAGTCTCCTATAATACATTTTGTCAATCTTAATTTATGTTTAGCCTTAAAATACCTCTACCGCTAAATTAAAACTTCTTTTAACTTCAACCCACACATCAATGAAGCAGGGTCTTCGGCCTTTTTAATCAAAATTTTTTTTTTGCTCTCACCTCCCTTCCATCTCATTCCGTGTTAATCAACTCAGCTGAAGCCTTTAGATCCCCTACCGACCATCGGGAGTATTGCGAAAGGCTTCAATATTCATTTGTCAGAATCCCATGCATGTTATCTATCCTCCAATTAAGCTTGATTCGCTTCGTAGGGACCGCTTGGTGCCGGTGGATATAAGCACCAGAGCTCTCCTGTGGAGACTGCTTATGTAGAAGCAAACATTGTTACTTATAATATCTGAATCAGTGCCATTAGCAACACTCCTGATAATCAGTCGAAATTCTAAAGGCGTCAGCTGAGCTGATGAAAAGTTGAAAACACTAACAATAGCCAGAATACTAGCTACTACTACCTTCATCATGAAAACAATATATATATAAATATGAGAATTGTTTTGTTTGATTTTTGTTATGGGATTGATTGATGTGGGTTGAGGTGAAGATGAAGACGACATGTATTTATAGACAACTTAAACTCAAAAGGAAGGAAATGCTTGAACACCCAACTTTCGAATTCCTGTCGAATCTCCAGCACGATAGATATTAATACCATTTAAAATATATTAACTCGTTTACATTTACCTTATATCATTTTGTTCGTTCAATTCACGCATGCATGTACAAATATATATGTACATACTCCTAATTAAATTTAATAAGCTACCTGGCTACAAAAGTACCCATTGCTTACGAGCTATATATTGTATATATGTGTAATTACAAGTTAGTCATAGACAGTAAGTATTCATTGGCTAGAAAAGTTTATAATAATAATTACTGTTATTATTATTTTCTTTATGATGAAAGTCATTAAACTTTGCCCTTTTACAAATTGGTCACTCAAATTTGATTTGTTCCTACACAGTTATTAAACTTCTTATATGTTCTAATCAAGTCACTCTGTTACTATTTTCGTCCAAAATACTAATAGAATATGCTCATCCATTTTTATGTTACTTTACATTTTGCTAATAGTTAATTTGGACGGAAAAGGTTACATAGTGACTTTATTAAAACAAATGAAACGTTCAATGACTACATTTCAAAAAGCAAATTAAATGTGAATGACCAATTAATGACAAATGATAAATTTTAGTGATCCTAATGAAATTTACCCTTATTATTAAGAGAATTATTATTATTATTATTAAAAACAAGGAAATTAAAAAACTCAATCGGCCTTGTATTACTACTTTTTTTATTATTTTGATTATTCAAAGAAGGAAGAAATCCATCATTACCCACGAGAAGCTCTATCGTTCATTCACATTAATTAATTAAATTTCTTTGGTTTTTTTTTTTTGAAAAGCTCCGCAGATAGAGGTTGCAAAATTGCGTGCGGATCTAACTCTTGATTTTTGAATAAACAATAGTTTTAAAAGTTAGAATTTTTTTTTTCTAGCCAATTTGCTACTTCTCTTTCACATTAATTAATTAATTTGTTTCAGTCATTACATACAACAAAAGTGGAAGTTCGATTGATATTGTACCGCTCTAAACAATTTTTTTTATAAACCATAATTAAAAAAATTTTAGAAAACTAATATGATTACTTTTTTTTTACAAACACCATAAGAACCGAGTTGCCAATTTGGTCCGAAACTTTTTTTTTTTTATTTGGGACCAAATTGGCAACTCGGTCCCGAGTTGTTTTTCAGTTTTTATGGAAAAACTGTGTAGCCATTAGTGTAATTTTAGTTTTTTCAGTCGGGACCGAATTGGTAATTTGGTCCCGACTTTTTTTTTTATGTTTTAGGGTTTGCTTATAAATTATTTAGAGTTAACGTGGGATTTGAAGAATAAAAATATAAAATGTGAAACACAATAAAACGTGAATAACATGAGACATTTGAACCCTCTCATTAATTATATTTTATATATAATTAAACGTCCAACCAAAGAATTTGGAGAAATTATAGTCTTCTTGTTTGTTTTGGAAAAATTCTTTGGTTGGACGTTTAATTATATATATAATCATGCCTATTGTAATTATCAATATATATATATACATTAATAAGAGGGTTCAAATGTCTCATGTTATTTATGTTTTATTGTGTTTCACATTTTATATTTTTATTTTTCAAGCCCCGTGTTAACTCGACCAGAAAATAATTTATAAGCAAACCCTAAAATAAAAAAAGTTGGGACTAAATTGCCAATTGTCCGACTGAAAAAAAAACTAAAATTACACTAGTGGCTACACAATTTTTACGGCATGATTTTTCCGTAAAAAATAAAAAACAACTCGGGACCGAGTTGCCAATTCAGTTCCAAATAAAAAAAAACTTCGGACCGAATTGACAACTCAGTTCTTATGATTTTTGTAAAAAAAAAAAAATAATCATATTGGTTTCCTAATTTTTTTTTTAATTATGGTTTATAAAAAAAATTCGCTCTAAACCAGGTAGAGCAAACAGGTACCACTAGATACGGCAGATATCTACTAGGTACAGGCGTACAGCAAACAATAGATATCTACTAATTACAACAATTAGCAAATATCTACTAGGTGCAGTAAACAATAAATATCTACTAATTACAACGAAATGCAAATATCTACTAGGTACAGCAAACAATAAATATTTACTAGTTACAACAAACGGCAAATATCTACTAGGTACAGCAAACAGGTTAATTAAAGCATTAATTTCAAGCATTCCATAAAGGACAATAATTAATTGGAGCTGCCTACAATTAATTAAAGCCAGTATGTACTGAATCTACCTACAAACCAAGCCGGGTAATAAATGAACCAGTTTGGAGAGCATTAAGAGGATGAAACCTTCTCTCTCTGTTTGCTTTTTTTGCACCTTCAAACTGTTAGAAGAGAAACAAATTAACTAATTAAACCCTGTTAACTTGAGTGCATATATGCATATTTTTTCCCTTCTGTTCTTCAATTGCATTTTTGTACTAATGATGCTGATTGCATCTTTGAATTTGTCGGTGGCCCAGACGTTACAACAGCACCTCGTGGAGACATCGAGGTATGTACGTTCTATCACACATTCTGATTAATAACAAAGACGGCGCATATTTTAGGTTAACCATGAACAGATGTTAGTGAGAAGATGTAATAGTATATGTCAAAAAAATGTCAAAATTTTAGCCATAGATTTTAGTTTGCTACCTGATAAGCAAGGACCCTCTTTCCCCTTAATAAAATAGGTTAATAATATGATAATATATAACCAAGAAGTATATTAGTGTGAATGCTTATTTTACATATAAGATCTAATATATGTATGAAGTATGAACCTTAAAGAAAAAAATATCTTTATATATGTATGTATGTGTTTGTATAATTTTAATAAAATGATAAGATATTACCTAGCTAGAAGTACTAATGTTAGTGTTATTTATGTATAAGATCTTATTTAAAATTAAAAACTTGTATATAATTACAGGTAGAAGAGAGAGAATCCTGCAAGTGGAAAGAGATAGAGAGCCTAACCGGTGAATTCTCAAGCACCAGCGAGTTGGAGATGCATGGTTTTATTATTAACATAATTTGGATTTTTTTTCTTTCTGTCAAAGTGTAAATTTTCGTTCGAAATTTTATTCAAGTGTAATTTTCTTTTGATATTTGCAAAATACATGGACCATTTGAGCCATTTCTGATTCCTCCATAAAAATTACATCGAAGTAACATCATTAAAGGATAAAAAGTTGGCCCAAAATAACGAAGGGGTGCTGACCTTACACAACCTTGTGGCCCAAAATTTCATCAGCTTTTCAACAGCTGCACCCAAAATAACAAAAAGAAGTTAGAATTTGGATCTGATTTGGATATTCATAATGTAATCAGTTATATTTCTAAAATAATACTCTTTCCATGTCGATTTAAGTTTGGATTCGATTTGAAACCGGGACCGAATAATCCGGGTCCGGGTCCCCTAATGTAACCCAATTTTTGGGTTTTGCATCGGGACCATCCGATTCTAATCAGTCGCTCATGATCATCTCGGGATCCGAATTCGCGTCTCGGGATATGTGCACTCATTACCGGATGGATGATCTCGGATTTGAATCAGACGGTCCCGATTTTAAACCCAAAAGTTGGGTTACCGCACTGGATCTGGATTCGAATAATCCGGTAGTATACATTTTTAGTCAATAACTTTTTTACTTTCAACTTTCAGGTCGAGGTTGATTTTGGATTTCACACTGAATGGGCCAGACTTATACCAATTTTATCCAAATGTTGTGAGCTAAATTTTATTGGTTTCATCTAACTGGGCCTTTTCAAAGCCCAAAAAAGAATCTGCCGTGTATCTTTCATATTTCCATTTTTCAATTGGGATATAGTATACTTTGTAAAGTAACATTAATTATAAAGTAGTTCGAATAAATTTACATATTTTAACAATCAGATTTTTTACACTTTTTTTGAAGTCAAGGATGAGCTATTAATATTAGCTCATTCAGCCATTGTTAACAGCACCATGCATTTTCAAATTAGGAGTTTAGATAAAAATAATTTCAAAATGAGATGAGTGTTTATTTGAAGCCTTTTGGAAATGAAGCGAGGTATTTCTTACAGTATCGAATCAAATTTGTCCGATATTCGATATGTTTGTGTGCACAGTTAAAATTATAAATAATTAAATTAATACACAAATCTCAACGCGGATTAAATAATCCAAATTAAATATTGAACCGAATTTAATCACATGCGATTGGATCGCTTCACAGTTCACACCCTTTTGGAGTTGGTAACAAATGGGTCTATGACTTTCTGGCCCTTTTCTTTTCTTTAAATTATTTTTATTTTTCTTAAATAGCGACCTATCTGTCGGAAAAGTTTATGCCACTAAGAGTTTAACATTGAGTATTTTTTTATTTAATTTTAATTAATATTAATTAGTCTAGAAAGTACCAAAAGCTTTCCTCAGATTGCATTTGTTCTCGTTGATGAAACTTTTAGAGAAAAATAAATATTAGATATTAGATATATCAATGAATCGCACCTCTTGTTAAATATGTCTTTTTTTTTTCTTTTGTTAAATTATTCTATTTTCCTTTTGATTAAAACATTGCCAATTTATTCTTGTAAAATTCTCAATATTTAGTTATAATCCAAACATTAACTGGTCAGTACGGTAACTGAAAATTTGCATAATTCACCCAATCATCAATGAAATCAACGTTTTTCAAACTATCTTAATAAATAGTAAAAAATTCTAAAAAAAATGTAAATTTGATCTCCAAGCATATTTTAATATAGATTAAACATCTATCAGTTTGGATCGGCTGTTTGAACTTTGAAAATCGGAGAACCGAATCATTTGTCTCTGAAACTAGGAACAAACGTTTTGAGCTTAGCTAACCTCTATATAAACACTAGTTATTTTTTCACAAAATAAAATAAATAAAAACAGTTATTCAAAACAACGGGCGCAATTTGACCGTTTAAACATAACAATAAATCACTGGTTTCTGTTAATTATGTTTTTTAGAAAGAAAGTAGCTAAGTCCGGACCATAATAATTAATTAAGTATTCATGTACAGTACATTAAATACTTAGCTTTAAACAATGACAAAATATCTAACTGACATGGTCCATAGACGCATGTTGCAGCAATTCCAACCAATTTTAGCAACTCTAGACCAGTAATTAATTCTTCTTGTTGAAACACTAATCATTAGATTAATCCCTTATCCTTAGAAAATTAACATCATCATCCAATTCTTATTTGATTGATAGCAACAGATATAAGCCCATTAATTAATTCCTTTACTTCACCATGTAATTATTAGAGGCTTGAATATTTTTGAAGGGCGGTGGTCTAGTCCCGTCAGCAAAATTAGTCAAAAATCACGACGATTAGTTTAATTATATTTTGTTTCTCACCAAATTTGATATTTTTTCAAGATAAAGGTCCAACCGTCTCTTTAGATATCAATAACCATAAGTAACACCTGACATCTCTGATGTCCATATAAATAAAATCTAAAGACATAACTTTCACATGTTTTGTTTTAAAAAAAAAAAAGATTTTAAATATCCAGTTTCTCACGTAGAAAATATCATCTGATTTTCCTTAAAAATGAACTGTCATTTTGAACTTAGCTTAATTTGAAAATATATTCCAAATCAAACTCGAAATGAAAATAGCTAGCTCGAATTCAATTCGTTTACACTCCGAATTCAATTTTATATATAGTTCTCAACATATAATTCATGTACAAAATTCAAGTTAACACCAACTCTCTTTTTTTTTCTATTGTTGCAAGAAGACTTTCTAACATTTTAGTTACAGAGGAATGAGATGTAAAATGAATTTTCGTTCTTGTTCAACTTTTTTATGCATGTAGGGCCTGTTCGGCGGACCATTAGGAATGGGCACGGGCACGGAAATTGAACTAAAAATCACTGTTCACATGGGGAGAACAAATTTAGTTGAACTGAAATTTTTTTTTCCCACGGGAACAGTGTTGCGGCCGAACCGTAGAGTGTCGCATATATCAAGCCTTCTAATAACTCTTGTCTAACATGACCTCTAAACAAATTGCTAAAACAAAGTATACCAGAATTTGCAACAACTTCATCAAGACTACTAGTCCTAACTAACTTCACAAATGGAAGCTTCCTCTGTAGACTGTAATCGTATTACTTTCATAGTTCAATTTTTTTTATCTCAATTAATTCTCTTATTTCCACATTACCCGAAAGGGCCCACACCATCATGTCATTCTATTCGTCATTCCATTGAAAATAAATGCACAAAGCATGATGCAAAAATAAATAGAAGGTGTAGGTAGGATTGCACAAAATATTCGTAATTAGTAATTTGATTCGAATTTGATTCAAAAAAAATTCGATTCGAAATTAATTCAAACCAGTTCGATTCGAAATGGAACGAACTGAATTTGAACTCAGGGAAGTTCGTTTGAAATGGGTTCATGGTTCGCGTCGCTATTTTATTTTGAGCTTTAAGATGTGTGGGCGAGTATTATTTGAGCTTTGAAATCCGTAGAGCGGTGGAGAAGTTACAACCGCGAACATAAAACATGTATAAAATATATATCCAAAAGTCACGCTAAAGTTTGAAATATCTCAAAGAATACTGATCCCCACAGGGGCCACTCTCTCTATTTTATTTCATTATGACCTTTCTCTCTGTCTTCCTCTTATATTCTTCTTAAGCTTTTTTCTGTCTTCCTCCGCCATGGATGAGGGATGCTGTCTCACTCTTGCCTTGCCTCCTCGCACCTTCTCCGCTGTGACCACCTCGCTCTCTGCGATCACCTCCGCTCCTCCGGCCGTCTCTCCTCTACCTCAATTTTGAACCTTGACGAATTGAATCAAATCTAGCTCGAATTGAACTGAATCGAATTCGAACCTGCGTCTTCAGTTCGAAATAGGATCTTCATTTCGAACCAGTTCGATTCGAACTTGAACAAATTCGAACCTACCCAGGTTCGATTCGGTTTGCTTCGTTTGCAGCCCTTGGTGTAGGTCAATGAATATCAGACAAAAAAATAGAGATACTATATACATTGAAAAATGGCCGGACCAATAGAAAGAAAAACTACACTGACTCAAAAATTCATGTTCCCCTGATAAAATATTAGCAAAAATTTCCAACTAATTTTGAAAAAGAAGAATTTTATGTACACCGTTCAAATTTTCAAATTATATATTTTTCTTTTAATATTTATAATATCATATTTATCCTTCGAAATTTTTGAAACTCAGAAATTAACGAAATTCAATTTATCGTCTTTTCCTCCGAAACCATTTGAAATTTATAAAGTTTCCATCTGACTCTATATTAATAATTAAAAAAATATATGTAGTCTCTGTAAGATAAATATTTAGTGTTCTAATTAGCTGACTTGTGAGAACAAATGATTCATTTCCTTGTAAGTTGTGACACTTGTGTATGCTTAAATGTCATTTTGTATAACCGGTCAATTAATTTCTTTTACACATGATTCATTTTTTATTTTTTTTAATAAATTATAAAATAAAAATTTACATATTTAAAATGATGTTTTTTTTCCCAAATTTAGAAGGAAAAATATTATATTATGAATTAAAAAAAATTATAATATTGAAATTTTGGAGGAAAATTCCTTTCTAAAATTGTAAAGTTTTTTTTTTTTTTTTTTTTTTTTTTTTTCTGTTTGCAACGGGTGCGATGAAAAACGACGCGCGGTAATGATGGTGTAATAGTCCAATGAATGCGATGAAAGTCATTTGATAGCATGAATATCTAACCTAGCTAAGTATAGGTTTAGACGAGGGGAAGCACTAAGCTAAAATAAGAAAAAATTGATGTAGTTAGTGATGGGAAAAGGCAAAAGAGGTCAGAGAGGGAGATCCCTTTCTGTTCTGTGGCACAAGAAGGAAACATGGAATGGAAGCAATGGAGGTCACAATCACATCTTACATCTAAATACCGGAGACAATGCCATTTGTCGACATTTCATTCCACCTTATACATAATCAGATATGATCTTACTGTTTTTAAAGGCGACTTAGTAAGTTTGCACTTGGAAAAATTACACAAAAATAATATCCGATTTCAATATGAGAACAACGAATGCACTTTTTTTTTTTAATGCAAATTTACAAATTTACCCTTTATATTTTAAATGAGAAGGAAAGTAGTATTTCTTATAGGGGTGTCAACCGGTATGATAAGGGTCGGGTGAAAGCATTTTCATACCCATACCCGCTACAAATTGTCTTTATCTATATCCTATCCCTTATTCGCTGTAAATTATCTTATCCGTACATTATCTTTACTCGTTATAGTTGTCGGATAACGAAACGGTAGCGAGTAATAACGGGTAAAACTAATAGAATAATTATTTTATTACTTATTAAATAAAACATTACAACACATACAATTATTTCACACTTGTATAGTACTTTATATGGAAAAAAAATCTGATCATGCTAAGCGTAAGTAAACCAATTAAAATACTCTTTTCAATGCTTATTTTATATATATATATATATATATATATATATATATATATATATATATATATATATATATATATATATATATATAGTTTGGCTAATATACCAACGTTGGTATAGAGCAGTTCGTTATACCAAGTGGATTTTGTAATTTTGAAGTCCAAATAGCCGATCCGAACTGATCAACATGTTCTCTATATTGAAATGTGCTTGGAGACCAAATTTTACATTTTTTGGAATTTTTTTACTATTTATTAAGCCACTTTAAAAATCGCTGATCCAACGGTGGCTTCTGTTTTTACTGTTTGGTTAAGTCACTGTTGGATCAGCGATTTTTAAAGTGGCTTAATAAATAGTAAAAAAATTCCAAAAAATATAAAATTTGGTCTCCAAGCACATTTCAATACGGAGAACATGTTGAGCGGTTCGGATCGGCTATTTGGACTTCAAAATCACAAAATCCACTTGGTATAACGAACTACTCTATACCAATGTTGGTATATTAGCCAAACTCTATATATATATATATATATTTAATTATCTGACCAGATAATGTGTATAAAATAGACTTTACCCGTACCCTTACTTATTTAGATAACGGGAAAAAAATTAACCGTACCCAAACCCAATAAATTTATGATATTTTTTTTATCTGTACCCGTCTTATCGGATATGGTGCGAGTCGGATAAACGGATAAAAGGGTGCTATCGACACCCCTAATTCCTTATTATCTTGCAAAATTTGGAAATTTGTTTAATTTGTCTATTCACTCGGAAAGATGTTGAAAATGAATAATCTAAAAACCTCATTATTATATATGGTTTCAACAATTTAATATGAATTATGCCTATTTTTCAGACTTTCTTCGAGAAAAATAAATATCTGCTGAAGAAAGCGTGACTTTTTTGCATTAATTATTTTAGCAAATATTTTATATCTAGAAAACTTTGGAAACAAATAAATATTAATTTTGAAACATTAAAAGCATACAATGGTTAACAACATGATTAAATGCACAGTGATTTAACGGAGGAATTAACACAAAAAGTTATATTGCAAGTTGCAACATAGAGACATCAAACATATATTTTTAAATGAGGAGAATGAAACATGATACAAGAGCCATCCGATCAAAAAATAAAAAGAGAAAAAATTAATTATGCGAATGAAAGTATCGATCCAAAATTCCAAATACATATTTTATTCGAAATATTAAAAACATATATAATGGTATAAACAACACAATTAATTATGCAGTGATCTTATATAAAAATAAAAAGTTATTGCATTTATATAGAGTATATATTATCTTAGACACATCAAACACATATCTTTTAAATGATAAACAGTAAACATAATATAGAGAGTAATTCGATTCAAAAATAAAAGTTATAAACTAAATCGAACATATAAAATTTATCGACGATGGGGCATAGTTAAATACTTTTAAACTTAATACTTTAGAAAATGTTAATTATTCACAAAATTTATACTATCAACTACCTGTGTTCTTGAGCGATCCCTAAGAATGACATCAGATTTTTTTTTTCATGCCCAATAATAATTCCAGATGGGCATCTAGATCCGTATTTGAAAATTAGATACAGATATCTGATATACGAATATCTGTGTGGATACATATATAGTTTTGAATTTTAATTATCCCATATAGTTTAATATATATTATGAAAATATTTATGTATATATCTACGGATATCCGATATCCGATTTATATCCATAAGTATCCGTCTAATATCTGATTTGTATCTGTAAAAGCAGATACAGATATAATTTTACCACTATCCAATCCGAATTAGATCCGTATCTAATCCGTTTGCATCCCTAATTAATTGGCCCGATTTACAAAAAAAATTAGTTATCCTAAACACGAGTCCATATGCTCTTGAGGTCCAAACGTCCAATTATAATCCATATCAATTCAGTTCGAGATTGAACGCACGTTACTCCTTTAATATTTGTGTGATTTTGATCTGACGGTCTGAATCTAACCAGAAATATTATGCTACCTTAGTTGATATTAATTCCCCAACTAGTACTAGTAGTCTAGTAGAGTAGTAGTGCTTGGGTTTGGGGGTTTGGGCCGTTTGCTATTATGGTTTGCTCTGAATCGGTCCACTTGATCATTAAAGGAGCTTATCTTTAGCTGCAAAAATTAAATAAATAATTAATAATAATAATTAAGGAGGTTATCTGTTAAAAATGTTTCGTATATTATTGTCTTATAAAGGAGCATTAATAGTTCTAAATGGTTATATTGACCAATTAGTAGTAATTATTACGGAATTGAATTTGTTTTGAGTATTGACCAATGGTTTATACATTTTTCAAATTTGAGAAGGATGCGTTGGGATATATAAAGCCCCTATGTCTCCAAAACAGAGTATTCATGTTAATTATTAACTCTGTTAAGAATCAATTTTATATTGCGAAAGTTTTAGGGCGTGTTCAAAAAACACAACGCGTAGAGAAAGGGAAAATAATATGAAGGAGGTGAGGTCCGGTTCTCCTCTGCATAGTAAAATTTACATTCCGATTTAGAGGTAAAGGGTTTCGTCAAAACTTTATACGAGCGTCACCTTCGCACAGTATTCTGCATCTTTCTCTTTCCTCCATTTCCTCTTTGATTCCTCATTTCTAGAACAGATGAACTTGCCAGATCAAATCTAATTTTGCCAGCTCTCACTTTCGCATAGTGAATTTGTTTTTTTCCTTCCTCCACATCGCCGTATGGATCACACCCTTAATCTTTTCTCCTTAATTTGATCCACCATTTTATTTTTAAGATATATTATTCTTTCTTGGTTTTTATTTTTTAAATAAAGAAAGGACTCACGCTTCCACATGTAAATTATGCTTGACATTTTAGTTGTTCTGGATTCTAGTGTGTTTCTCTTCTAGGCTTGACATCTATAAGATTACACTTCTAATTCACATGTAAATTATGCTTTACATTTTAGTTGTTCTGGATTCTAGTGTGTTTCTCTTCTAGGCTTCACATCTATAAGATTACACTTCTAATTCACATCTCGTACTTTTGACAAGGGATTCCTTTTTTAATTATGTCAATGCTGAATAAAAAAAAAATATTATTTACAACGCTAACAATCCATTTGTAGCTACATGCAGTTTAACTGATAAGCACCAAAACTAAGATTAACCTCAATAATTTCTCATTTAAAATCATGAATTTAAACCCAACAACTTTTATTTAATCTTTCATGGCGATGTGATCGATGATGACGCAAGGAACAGGGGCCACATCTAAGATTTCTATAACTGTTAACTGTTAACATAATATGCCATCTTGGAATTATGCACTGAGTTGGCATGTCATCTGTTTTTTATATATAAGATATATAATTATTATTTTTAGTAAGGTTCAAACCAATCAACATCCTTTACGGAAAACATTGCATTTGTTACTTATCAAAATGTTGGTTCTCTAAGATATATAAAATTTAAAATAAATTTGTAGGAAAATACTAAATATATAAATCTAAAATTTAGGAGAGATTGAAATTAATGAATTTTACATTCCGACCCATAGATATTTTAATTAGGAAGAATAAAAAAAACAAAATCAAAGGTTGCTATTCAAAGCGCCGACATATTCAAATGAATTATATATTTCTTATTAGATTTAAAAACTGGACCTATGACATATCGACATACCATTTTTACATAGATGTAAATATTTATTTGAATTGCACTGTGTGCAGGATGAGGAAAGGGTAGGTAAGGTGAGAGATTGCAACTAGCAAACAAGCACTTCACACCCACTGGCCACTTGTGATCTTCTCTAACAGGTGAAACTATTGACAAACAGTCAATTGATGGAACTGAATGAAAGGAAGTGGGTCCCACTTCAACTATAATTCTAATAAATAGAATCTCCTGCCATCAATGCATGAATATTGAAGAGGATTTGAGATATACAGTGTGAGCACAATCAATGCTATTATTGGTTGGGATTTGGAGATATAATGCTCTGCTCTGCTATAGACCAAGGTGGCCATCCCTGTCGCCAATTAAGATATTTAAGACTACAAAAGTTTGGTTATGTTTCCATGAATTTGCGTAAGAAAATATCATGCTATGCTATTTTTTTTTTTTTTAGATTTTATGTAAACTCATTTATGCTTAAAACAACGTCAGTGTTACAAGAAATGATTTGCATGTAGTAAACTAAAACAAAATTTCATAAAGATTAATCTTTACAACACCTTAATTTTACAATCAAAGCTCAAAATTAGTGCACCAGTCAATCAGCAAATTAAGTAAAAAAATTTGGACAAAAAAGATGCAAGATATAATCAATTTTTAAATAATAAAACTACAATATTACCAGTGGCGAGGTTAGGATTTGAGATAGGAGTAGGCAAGAACCGGATTCGGATTCAAATAAATTAACGTGTTCAGGTTCAGATTCAAGACACAATTCAAAAAATAGCAAGAAATATATTAATGCAAGAAATATATCAAAAGTTTATGACAAATATTATTTTACATATAAAAAAACAAGAAATATATTAATGCTACAAAATCAAGTCAATGGAGAAAGCATTGTTCTACGGTTCTTCATATTTTGAAATTGTTGCATAATTCGTTCATCATCTAGGACAACAAGTTCAACTATGCTCTTTAACTCTAAAAAATCATCATCACTTCGCATATCCATGCGATAATTCTCCAATTGACCATCTAGGACAACAAATTCATATTAGTTTAAATCAGAGGGATAAAATCGAGCTAATTGAACCAACCAATGTTTATTAAATAATGAAAAATAGTTACTCGGGTCTACGTATGACATACAAATAAGTAGCTGGATTGCTAATCTGAATTAAACACTCTTGAGTTATGAGCTGCATATAAAAGTCCAGTACAAAAAAAAAAAGAAATCAGGAGTAGGCATTTGCCTACCCCTGATATACACTGGCCTCACCTATGAATATTACATCATAATTTTAACATTTTAATCATCTAAGCACACTATGATGATGACGATGTGGATCTAGTTTTTCAATATGCTTTTGACATTAATATATGAAATCAAAGTTCTCTAATACATGTCTAGAATATAACAACTTTTATTATGTTGACTAATTTGCTAATGTACTCATTATAAGTCTAATCTATGTTGTAGTATAAACTGGTGACAGTTTAAGCATGACACTCTTTTGACTTTCGAGAAAAGGAGCGCTGTCAGACTAGAGCAACACGAATAACTGAATATGCAAATGGCATACAGAATCCATGCCTCTTTTTGCAGAGTTTCAGCAGCCAACAAACTGGCGGCCGACTGGCAGGATGGAAAAATAAAAGCTCATAATATTAAAGGAAAATGTTTTACAATTTTAATTATTTGCTACAATTAAATAGAAATTTGTTGAGGTGACATTATAAAACAGAGGTCAATTGTCTTGATCATTTTGGAAGGGGTGACTTGACAAATCAATTATTTATGGTTAATTTTAAATCATGTCATTTAGGTTAACTCCTGGTCAAATTTACCAAATAGGCCAATTTATTAGCACGGAGTAGTATTAATATAAAATGGCGTGCGTTAAGATTCGTGATGAACAGTTCAGATTTTCTGCGGATCAATTCATAATTTGAGATATTTTAGGGGATGCGAATTCGGGAACGTACATCTATCTAATTGAGGTTGCTTATCCGAATTAATCACACTATCCATTTAATTTAACTTGCATTAATTTTTAGGATTGGCTATAAGAAAATTTAATAACAGACATCTAGTGCTACAAGTTATTTTTTTATTAACATTTATCAACCCATTAAATGTATATATTCTATAATTAATTAGTCCGACATTCTTAGTTAATTTTTCAATTTTTTTTTATAATTCTCTTAATTCATGCTGCCAAACAATTAATTCTACAATATATTTCATCTCCTATAATGTGAATAATCCAGATATTTCCATCAAATATCTTCCACATATTTACAATAATACATTTAATTTAGGTGACCAAATAGTCTAATATAATAGTAAAAGTCCATATCTCGTGATCTATATTGTTTATTCATGGATAATAATAATATTAAGATAGACTCTAATACTTCTCTGTCATATAGCTATGAGCTATGTAATACAAACAATATAAATGTTAACCATTGTGCATTTTGTGATTATTATTCCATCACCCACTTTGTTGATCATGGTAAATTACATGGTTTTGTGGTCCCTAAAAGATACCATATCATAAACTATATATTCCCTAGGTGTTTTTTTTTTTGTTGCATTATGGGCTCCTATTAAACAGGAATGCACACCTCTCCGTTCCCATGACCAATGGAGAGTTCTTATGATTGATCCAATATTTACCATGTCAATAAGTTGTAATAGTCATAGTGACAGATTCGAAATTTGAAAATAATTAATTCAGCGAATTGCCTAAATTTTATGATACGGAATACAATACATGTATAATTAATTCGGAAAATATTTAATTTTATATGATGAATATCAAAATATCAAAATTCTGATGTTTCAAAAATAAAATAAATTTTGTGATTAACTCATGAATAATTCGAGAGTAATTTGTAAATCATGAAAAATTAATAGAATTCAAAGAAAATTCAGAAATATGTTTTAGTTTGTCTATTCATTCGGAAAGTGTTGAACAAAAATAATTTGAAGATATTATTACTTTGATAATATATATAGTGGAAAATAAAAATCATATAAACTATCTATTTTTGTCAGAAATTAAGACAGACGTGGATTCATGTTGGATAGGTTGGGAAACTTGCATGCCACCTTAATTAACCCTAAGTAATTATAAAAAATATATATAAGTTGTACTTGTAATAAAAAAATTGTATAATTTTTTTTTTGCAAAAATAATTACATGATCGGTCCGATCCTAATTAAATGTTTGTCCTTCTAACTGGAGAGTTTTTATGTAACACTATGAAAGTATATATAATCTTTTGACGCATGCATGCTGGGAATTAATGAAGATGGTAACTTCCAACAAATGAAATGTTGTGGAGGCCAGGGAAGAAATTACATATGTGCATAGGTACATTGCATCCAAATATCATTCTTTAGATAGGAACCTACATATAGCCAGCTTTAGTGTCATCCTACATAGAACAAATGATAATATATAAATGCTTTTGCATATATATATACTTGAAGTACTTATTTAGAAGTTCGGTGTATGTGATTAACAAATTGTACATATATATACATGTTCATTAATTATGTTGTCAAAACATTAACAAAAAAAATGAAATATCGATAAAAAAAAAAGAGAGATGGTTGTTGTGTATTTTAGGTATTAGAATTTTGTGTCAAAAGGATACACTTTTTTCACTTTTAAATTTATAAAACTTTAGTATAAAGGTGCAATAAATGTAAAGGGAAGGGTGGTTGTAAATTTGGTTTTGTGGGTTCAATATCCAGTTGAGAATAAATTGAAACAAAAGCAAATTAAACAAACATTAAAAATGAGTTTTGTAATTCAATAATAGAAAAGTCTAGAGACTTTTGGCATACAATCACTTGGTCAAATCTACACTTACTCGGTTTTTAAATTCATGTTTGCTTTGACGGAATTTCTAAGCCTAAAGTGTTAATAAGGGTCACTTTCGTGAATTAATGACGTGCCTAAATAATTTGTGTTTCACTATTAAGTTCTTCACCCTAGTGGTCTAGACCATAAGCATAAGTTAGCCTAGTTTATCCCTAAATACCAATACTTCACAATTAAGTTCATCATACGATATTTGGTTCAATTCTAGGGGTCGCAATTAAATATGAGGCTTCACAATTAAGTCATTCACCTCACGAATTCAATCTTTGTTTCTTGTGGTTTCCGACTAAGAACTAGATTTGGTTATTTATAATCTTAGTCCTAAGGTTATTCATGTACATAATTTGGCACCATCAATTCTTGCTCCTAATCAATTCAAGTTGTTTAGACGTAAACAGGATCTAATCAACGAGCACGCAAATCACGCAATCACATGAATAATAAAATCAACAAGAGTAAACATGCAAGCAAAAAATCATAATAAAGAAAATCATCCAAGTAAGATAAATTTTAACACAAGTTCATGCTTAAAGCCTAAGTCCCTAGAGAGAAAATCTAGCCTCTCATGGGTGCGTTAATATCCAAAAGAAATGCAAGAGTAGATATGATAAAAACTAAGAAAAACAAGTAAGGGAATAAATTATACCAATCTCCTTGCTTGTTGCTCCTTGTCTTCACTTTGATCCGCTCGAGCAACCTTCAATCCTTCCTTCAATCTCCTTGAATCGTATGAGAGAAGTAGATTAATGTGGAAAATTAGGTTAAGTCAAAAATGCCCTTCTCCTACTGCCTCCCTACCAATATATAATTTTTGTGTCTTGGGAAGCAATCCAACAAGATCTGGCATCAAATCTGAGAAGATATCGCGAAATAAGGTAAGATCGGCATTGGTGTGACCAACTGTGCAGGCTAGTCACAAATTCGTGCGGCCTATGTAAATTTTGTGCGGCCTACGACAGTTATGAAGTAAATGTGATTTTGTGTGGGCTGTTGTGCGGCCGAAGGAACCCATACAAGAAGGATCGTGCGCGCCCACACAAAATATTTGAACATACTGCAATTTTCTCTGTGGATTCTGGAGAGCTCTTGGATCATCACTCTATTCTTCGATTTTATTTCGTGTGGCCCGCACATAATTCGTGTGGCATGTACAAAAATTCCTGCGGTCCACACCAGCCAGTGTTTTTGCTCTATTTGCTCGATTTATGCAATTTAAACAAGGAAAATATAGTAACTTGGTTCTTAAATGTATTCTACTCTAAATAAAACTAAAATACAAAAAAATTGATACAATTTAAGAGGTAAAACCCTGACAAAAAATATACAGTATTGAGGCCTATCAATGGTGAGTGAATATCACCTGTCATAATTCATTTCATAATTGTAGTAGACACTAGACAGTACTGGCACCGAACATTTTAATCTGCACAATAGTGCATATACATTTTTCCGGACAATTTTACCCTTGTGGTATAATTCTTATGAATTTATACTATTCGCTAATAAAAAGTTTGCACGGTCGGGAATAAAATAGTGAATAAAACAATTTAATTTCATAATATTTTCGAGAAATATGATTAATAGGAGTGAAATAAATAAAAAATTGCTCGCTCAGGAATAAAACAAACTAATTTCATGATATATTCGAGAAATATGATTAATAGGAGTAAAATATATATATAGAGAGAGAGATATAGATAGATAGAGAGAGAGAGAGAGAGATAATTGAGCTATGGTGCATTGTAATTTATAAATCCTCTTGTACATTGGATTGTAAACCGTTATATTTAAAGTTCAAACAGTCGATCTAAAGGTCTCAACACGTTCTTCATATTAAAATGTGATTGCAGACCAAATTTTATATTTTATGGAAAAATTTACTATTTGTTTAGAATTTTTTAAAATTGTTGTTTTTCTATTATTTTCCAAAAATTTCTGGACCATAGAAAACATCGATTTTCAAAAATTCTAAAAAATAGCATTTTTTTTCCAAAAAATGTAAAATTCGATCTCCAAGCACATTTTAATATGAATATCAAATTAAACGATTTGGATCGGTTGTTTGAAAATAAAAACCAACAATTTGTAGTCCAATGTACAAGAGGACCTATACATTACAATACAACATAGCCCAACTATATATATACACACACACTTTGGTACGGAAAATTACGTGTTCAGTGTTATGCAGACATTTGCCAAATTAAATAATTGGCGAACAACCTTCAAAAAAAGAAAAAAAATCATTGGCGAACAATGTTTTTCTTTGGTCAAAATACCAGAGAGCATTTTCCACTGTAATCCACTAACTCTCTTTTATTTATTTATCTCTTTTTGACCAAGCTATTATGCTAAGTCACAATTAGCGGAATCTCTAAACTTGATACATCATCCAATTAAAGTGTTATTGGTTCATAATATCAAACAAATCATTAATATTTTGGCTCAGTACCTACCACAAGGCTGTTCTTCGCCAAGCACATTTAAACCATGATGTTAAAAGCAATATACAACATTCAATTAATGGGTAATTATCTCTTAAATTTCTTTTGCAAAAGAATTATACGACTTAACTATATTATCTTGCTAATTAGTGTTCTCCGCTACACTTATATATTGTTTAATTACACGGCTGGCGGTTCTTCAAGATTGTGCTCCAAATGAGGGGATGAAAAGAAAAAAGAGGATACATTAATTCAACAAATTAGTTCAACTGATCATCTACATTTTGATTATGTACATGATAAAAATTGCTAAATATTTACACAGAGTTCACGCTTCTCTCCACTCCTTGAATTTTTTTATTCTGAAACAAGTAACTAATTTCGGTCAGAGTTGATCATCCTCCCTCTCCCCCTCAATCCCCTAAGTTTTGACTTGGGTGTGTAAATTTATGTATATATGTATACATTTGACAAATGAGAAAATTAAACTGTTGCATATGTTTACTTCTGTATAATATAAAGTATCACTTAAGAAATATCAAATATGTTATTAATATACAAATAATTGAGTTTGAGAATGCATGCATGCATATATTAATCCTAAAAATGAGCTTGTATTGGTAGGGACACGGAGAATAAAATGTAGTTAACACTTGAAAAAGCAGATCTGCCTAATTTTTGCATACTTCTCAGGGTGCTGTCTCGCAAATGGATGCCTTATATGATTTATTTACACAGGCAGGGAAAGGTCTTGTAATTACCTAGCTATTGTCTTCCAAAAAATAGACAATATTATTTCTAATGTGAAGAGGGGTACTGGGCTAGCTAAAAAGGGTCAAGTATATTTCCCTTTGTTCTAGCTAGTTCCTTTTCCGGATTAGACAGACATCTGTTTTCTCTCTTTCCTTTCTCTGGTTTTAATTCCTCTGCAATTATCTGTGTGGAATGATCTCTGCTCAATCTTTTTTTTTTTTTTTTTTTTTTTCACTTTATTTACTATGTTTACTGTTTAGATCGAGTTGTGGTTTAACATAGAAGTTTCACTCAATTATTTTGCTATTGGATACTCTTGTCAAGGATCACGTATTTGGCAGGAAAAAAAAAATCTACAAACATATAATTAAAATTAAGGATTCTCACTTTTATTGTGATTAAATAAATATTTATGTCAAATGGGAGCAGGTGGTTTCTGATGCACATCGGATGAAATTTGGTTTGATGTATAATCTGGACCGTTCAATCAGTGTTGAGATTAGTGCAGAAAATAATTAAATTTATTAAACGTTACATGAATCTAAACTGGGCACGCAAATCTAGCTCGACGCAGATGAAATCATGAAAATGTCTAAACCAGACATTGAATTGAATTTGGTTTAAATAAAGTGATTGTGTGGGACACACTATAAATTCCAGCATAATTAATTTCAAATTTTAAGAATTCTAGAGGGATTTCACATGAATAATTATTGGAAGCTTATCACCTTTAACTCTTTCTTTTTCTTGTTTTCTACCATTTTGGAATAGTTTGAATGATAGATAGATAAACAGTGAAACCAAAGTAATAAATCATCCAGTCAAACACGCTTCATGTAGAAGAGAATCTACATAAACTTCCACAAAGCTCCCAAAAGGAGAAGCTATCTAACTTGAATTGAATGCTCACACTCCAAGAAATAGAAACAAAAATGAGAATAATAATAAAATAGAAACAAAACTAATAGAATTTAATGCAGAAACACCCAACAAAGCCAAGCCTCCTCAATCAATGAAAAATTGAAAAACACCTCTCTAATATATCTCTCTCTGATCTCTCTCTCTCACACATCTTTTTCCCACTAAAAGCCACCATACTCTTTTTTTACTACTACTCTCTCTCACCACTTAAATTCCTTCATGATTGCCACGTATGACATGTCTCTTTATTATAAAAGCAACCCCTACTTATTTAGCTCTCAACTAATTGTGATCTCCATTTACCCCCCTCCTTACCTTCCTTCTTTCTTGAAGTAATGGTCTAAAATCTACCCCCGTCCCACCCCCATCTCTCTCATAGTCTTATCGAGGCATATATATCTGTCTATACTGAGCTTTTGATCAGTAGATTTTAGCTAGGTAGAGGTTCAAAAGCTGATGAGAATGTCTCACAAGAAGGTAACAACACCAACAACTAGTGCTAGCGAATTTGAAGACGAAATGGAATTAAGGAGGGGGCCTTGGACTTTGGAAGAAGATAACCTGCTCATAAACTACATTGCTTCCCAGGGCGAAGGCCGCTGGAACCTCCTTGCCAGATGCTCCGGTACGAATCTACCGATTTATTTTGCAACATATGTTGCTTGTTAATTAGTTATGTGTGTTATTCTTTTTTTCTTTTGTGATTGTCAGATGTTTTGTGTTTTATAATAGGTCCTCGTTTAGAAAAAAGGTTTAATTAGTTCACGCTTTGATCTAGGATTCTAGGCGCTAGACTATACTCTCTTTATATGCTGTTTCTTCATAGATCTTAGGCTTTACTAATAGGACGGTACAGTTGTAATAAAAATACTGTGAAGCATGGTTACATCATTGCTGTTAACGGTTTTAAGGTCTATGAATCTGATGGGATATCATTTATATATGTTATCCTGATTATAGGATTTTTATCTAGTTCAAATTATAAATGATTAGACTCAGAATTATAAATAAAATTAATTGGTTATTAGCTGGTAATTAAAATAGACATTCATTTGGAGTGATCTAGTTCTAAGGTATTCAACAAGGTGATTAATGACATATATAACAATATATTGCATCTAATTAATTGTAGGGTTGAAGAGAACTGGAAAAAGTTGTAGATTGAGATGGTTGAACTATCTAAAACCTGATATTAAGAGAGGAAACCTATCTCCTGAGGAACAATTCCTTATCCTTGAGCTTCATTCCAAATGGGGCAATAGGTACTTATACATCTCTCTCTCTCTTTTCTTTTATTTTATAAGCAAATATATATGAACAATATCTATGGGCTATAGTTCATGCAATAAATATAGTAATAGTACTACTCATGTTAAATACAGTCTAGAGCTGATTATTTGCAAAGTATATGTTGGCTGTATTTCCCAAAAGAGTACTGTCGATAAACAGACTATGTAATTGAGTAACTTTTATGTAATCTTGGTTTCACTTTTATCATAAAAATGAAATTACTCAAAGCATTTCAAAACTCATATATATGTTTCAACACTAGCTATCTGTTGTGCTTTTCAACACTCATACAAGGGCCATTAAATTCTGACAAGAAATTTTATTGTAACCTTAGTTAATACACAAAACTATATAAAATTTGTAAACATATGCCATGTATAGGTGGTCAAGGATAGCACAACATCTACCAGGCAGAACCGACAACGAGATAAAGAACTACTGGCGTACAAGAGTACAGAAGCAAGCGAGGCAACTAAAAGTCGATGCAAATAGTGCCATGTTTCGTGATGCTGTGCGGTGTTATTGGATGCCCCGATTGCTCGAAAAAATGGGCTTGTCACAACAACCTTCTGCATCCTTTGAACCAAGTAATTTCTCCAGTTACATTACCAATCCTGATACCAGTACCACCTCAACAAATATCGAACAAAACCATCATGGTGCAGATAGCTACTATCAAAGTCTGGTCGATCCGAGTATGCTTCAATTCAGTTGTGAAAATACATGCAGTCCGAGCACCTCATCGCACCAACTCCACGATAATGTGAATAGTAACTTTGCTGTCAATCAAACGGGCAACCTAGATTCGATGATGAGTGACCGAATTTCAACTAGTGGTGAGTTAGGGTTAGATGGCATGGACTTGAGTCAGGTGTTGACATCAACATCTCAGTTTGATAGTTACAATTCAATGGCTAATACTACATTTGATGGAAGTTGGAAATTTGATGAAATGTGGCATGTAAGAAAGCTAAATGAGTGGGGGGGAATCTAAATAAAGGAGTTAGATTTGCTTGTGGTAATGTCTCACTATGTTAAAGAGATGTGAGATGAGGGGTTGCAATATTTACTGAAATTGATGTGTGATTATGGTGGTGTGCATGTGTATGGAAGAATTAATGTGCGGTGCATATAACTTTGTAATTGCGTGTGTTCTTAATTTTCTAGGATGTTCAAGTCAATCAAGAGCTTTTTAAAAGGTTATTTTCTCTTGAGATGTTATTTTGGTCACATGGAACATGTCTAGTTCACATCTTTGTATGTTTTTCCATGTGATCTAAGACACTCACCGGAAATGGCTTCATTTTATCTAATTTATGATATATATTTTTTTTCAACTTTTTTAATTGTCGTTCCTATTATTTTTTTATATCACTTTTTAAGCTCGACATAGTTTATTTTTTTACTTTCTTAATTTAAGGAGATTTAAGATAAATAGAAAAGGATTTGCTCTAGCTTGCAGAACAAATTAAACTTGTCAAATGTGGTTAGGTAGATACTTATCTGCTCCATGAATAATCTTTTTGTAATGTAGCAAAATATTTTCCTCTTTGGTCATCAATCCGATGTAACTTATATATAGATGTGGTATCATGATCATCAATAAACGTCCAACAAAATATGAACACGTACAATTTAATTGACAAAAATTTCTGGCATGCTATTTACGCTTCATTTAAAATTAGTTTGTTTCTTGAGAAAATAAAAAGTAAAAAAAGCAACTACCATAAGGCATTAGTTGTATTAAAATGCGAGAGTATCTGCGTGGGTAAATAGTAACTATCTGTGAGGGTATACCGATAGAAATATGTTTTTTCTATTAGCGACGGTAGTATCTGTGAGGGTATACCGATAAAATTCCTCGCGAATAGTGCCACCATAAAGCAAGATGAATCTGTTTTTAAAGATACATATATCTGTGCTTTTGAGGAAAACAGATAAATTTGTGATCTAGCCAAAATCCCTACATAATTTGCGGTATATTAAAATGGCTTCCTTATATCAATATTCCTACCATTTTTTTGGTTTTGTATGACCATTAATTTTATTTGATCATGATACTTAATTGGAGTCTACCCTTAGCTAATGATCTCCATGAGAATTTATACCAATATAGAATACATGTTTGGTAATTAATGTCATAATACACATTCTAATTATACTGTAAGAAATATTATTATGTGTGAACTAAAATGATTAATTACTCATTTATTTCAGTTCAAGATATATAGTGACCGATAATTACTAAATATGTTTTTGCCGACATATATTTGAACATTATTAGAATCTAGAATCTCTAAAATTGTCTTTCTTAATAAAAGTGAATATTCGTCGAACTAAGCTAGGATGAGCACTAACAAAATGAACAATTGTGGTGCTGAATTTTCGAACTATTTTTGAACAATTCCAAAACTTCTCAGTTCTATTATTCTATAAAAGCGAAGTAATAAACATTCGTTTAAAGAGAAACAAACATTCGCCTGAATCAAAATAAGCACTTGTTTATTCATTTTTTTTTTTTTTTGTAAATATTGACCAAAAAGAGTTGGATAATATATTTAAAGAGTAAGAAGCTGAAATATTTCGTTTTTTTACTAAAAATGACAAAACAAACTATATTAATTAAAACAACCACAATTTTAATTGAAGATAAAAATAAATTATGCTCACTTTGGCTATGTTTAGTGGACAGTGTGATGTCGAGAAAAACACGTGTGCATGCGACATGCGGTTATATATATATATGAAATTTCATATATAGAAGCAAAATATTAATTGAGGTTAGAACCTCGTAAGGAATTTTATACTTCTCATCATTCCTCGATGTGAACGGAGCAGATTGAATGGTTCCTCAACTGAATTTGACATAAAGTATAAGTATGGATAAGGAGCATGAATTTTTTTTTATTGGCTAAATCCGAACCTTTCTTTTCCAAATGTGACATGACAAAAATACAAATATTTTTTTTTGTCAAGATGAACAACGGAGAAAAAAAAGAATAATATGTTGGGAGTATTATATAGATTTTGTCATGTACGTAACAATCTAAAGTTAATAAAATAAAGAAATAGAGAAGAAAAGCTAATGTTGCTAGAGTTAGGCTTCAGATTAATCTCTGTCCTTTTAATTCTATTTTGTTTTTCAAATCAACAATTTTAGCAATCGTTTCTCAATTATTATTATATTATTTTCGTCCTTATAGCTTGTTCATATTACTTGCAGAAGTATACGTATTGCAAGCATATTGATGTGACAATCACAATTATAATTGCATGTATGTGGAGAAAGAACTAACTTAGCAATCTCTTGCAAAATTCGATTAGGAGTGTAATTTTTGCAATTCTGTATTCACATTATTATGAAATTTTCAATTGAATCTAATTGTAAGAAGGCGTACGTGTTACGTTTGAATGAATTTCGAACTTAGTAATATTGCAAAACTAGAAATTGTTATATATGCATTCCAAGAATTGAAATTATACGTCAGCATTTACAAATACTTTGCAATTGATTAGAGATGAAATGTTCTCATGGTTCGCTTTTCAGAGTTTTAGGTGACATCAATTGTTAAAAGAAAATAAAATAAAAATATAATAATTGCATGTTAAGATCGATCTAATGAATGAGATCACACCAACTCTTTATTTTTTGCATCTAAAGACCATTTTTAGAACTTTTTTTATTTGTGACGTCATACTTGTGAAGAAAAACCACTGATCCAATTTCAAATTATTACTACCTTTTACATGTTATATTTTTTAGAGTAGAACTACGGTGTTCCTAAGTTCACCAAATTTTTTTGTGAACTCAACTCTAAAATCTATCGGATTGGCTTCAAATGACGAATCCAAATATTTGAATTCCGTCTACGTTATGAGTGATGGGTCTACATGCGAAAAATTTAAACTTCCAAATTAATGTAGTATAAAGTCAAGTGGTCAAAATTAGAAGGTTTATCAATTAGTTTTAATACATTCTATTTTTGGATGTTTTTTGACCACCTGACTCTATACAAAATTAATTTGAAATTTTAAAATTTTCGCATGTAGACGCGTCAATTATAAAGTAGACGGATTTCAACGTTTGGATTCGTCGTTTGAAGCTAATCTGATAGATTTTAGAGTTGAGTTCAAAAAGAGGCTTAATGAATTTATGAACACCCTAGTTCTACTCTATTTTTTAACAAATAATACGCTTAGGGGTGCCACTTTTATCCGATTATTCGGTACTGAACCAGAACTGGCCATGATCCGGTTAATTTAAACAGGATATGATTTACAATATATAAACAGTTAAATTATGGATATAGTTAGAAAATTAATACTTAAATTTCCAATTCGGATTCGAACCAGAACCGATATTTGTAATAGATAGGACATAGGTTTAATTTAATTATCCATCCCACAGCCAAATCCGACCCAATACACGTATAAATATCCAATACAATGCTAATACACTTCTTTATAATTGATTAATACATTTTGGTGCAACTAATTAATTTTTTCATTGTCAAAGTCCAAACAGTCGATCCAAATCATTAGATGTGATATCTATATTAAAATGTGCTTGGAAATCAGATTTTACATTTTTCATATTTTTTTTTACTATTTATTAAGCCAGTATAAAATCACTGATTTTAAAAAACAGTGAAAAATTTATGGATTATTGAAAACAATGATTTTAAATTGGCTTAATAAATAGTAAAAAAAATTCAAAAGAAATGTAAACTTTGTTCTCCAAGCACATTTTAGTATAGATTGAATGCTGAACGGTTTGGATCAACTATTTGGACTTTAAAAATGTAAAA
Source organism: Carex arenaria (assembly GCA_964058825.1). Taxonomy (NCBI): domain Eukaryota; kingdom Viridiplantae; phylum Streptophyta; class Magnoliopsida; order Poales; family Cyperaceae; genus Carex; species Carex arenaria. The sequence goes on along the minus strand of CAXKVW010000363.1, from coordinate 625,727 downwards.
ACCAAAATATTTATTCTAAAGTCCGAGAACAAATATTTTGATATTAGCCATTCCCCCCCCCCCCCCCCCCCCCTCTCTATATATGTGTGTGTGTGTATTAGGAAAGATAGAAATTGAATCGTCATGAATGAGAGAGAAATTATAGATTTGTGCATAGCTACCACTATTTTTTTTAAATTAAAGATGAGAGAAGTTCTCCAACGTTAAATATCAATAAAGACCACATCTTGATTTTTAACATGTCGCCTTTCCTATATTGTTTTTAATCACTAAATTAAAGATTGATTTTTCTGTTGGAAATATTTTAAGTCAGTTAATTTCTGTAATACAAACTATTCATGTGTCTTGCATAATTAATTGCGCCTTTTTAACTATCCTAGTGGGGCACTTTTGCATGTACTTGTGGAACTATTAATTTCCATTTTCCAACGGAACTATGCTTGACTACAAGGGGAAAAAAAAAACTATACTCATAATGGGGTCCCATTAATTTTTCCTATAAATGCCTACGGGCCTTTTCTCAAAAAAAAAAAATTCTCCTATAAGATCCCAAATTAGCTTACCACCATTAAAATCATAATTACCTGATCGGTAACCTAAAATTTTATTTTATTTTATTAATTTAAATAGTACTATGGGGAAAACTTTATTGCTTTCTTATTATTATCAGATATCAACTTCTAAGTATGGATGGTTTGCTTGTTACTAGCTAGTACCATTTAGGCATGGGGCATATATTAATTAAACATAAATAATTGGATATACATCATCCATATATGGTAATCACTGATGGTATAATAAAAAAAGTCTATTATTGTTGGTATAAGAAAAAAAAAATAGTAGTATATATGCAACATGTTGCATAATTCAAATCTTGCCATAACTATAAGAGTAAAGATTTTGTCCCCACCATTTGGTCTCCTAAATGTCCCCCTAACTAACTTATCCATAAAGTACAATGGGGACCACTAACTAATTGGGGGAACACAATAATTACTTGGGAGAACACTTAAATTTGAAAAAATTTACAACTAGTGTGCACATGTATGAACATTTATGCGCGCAAGTATTCCTATATAATATATCAAGTATTTATTCTTAAGATATTAAGTATTTAAACAAAAAAACTGGACATCAACTTTTCTTTTTCTCCATAGTCACACACCCATCTTTTACATGTTTTTAGAAGTGGATTTTTTTTCTCCGTTTAATCTAATCAATATTTTTAACGATCCGCGATGAATTTTGCAAATCTAAAACCACGAATGTTTTCTACGTAATTTTCTCTTTCAAATGAGATCCATGATGAAGTACTTTCGGGTTCTTCGTCGTTCAAGTACTCATACCTCGGCATACAAGTATTCATACCTCGTCGAGCAAGTATTCATACCTTGTAATGTGAATACTTTCAATCTTATAGTGTGAATACTTACATTATTTTAGTAAGATTAATTTTATTGATTTTGTTATGTATACTTCCAATGTTCTAGTATGAATATTTTATATGCTTTAGTATGAATACTTTGCAATATGAATATTTTATAGTAATGATACTTTGAAAGTTATATTATGAATACTTTTTAAGTTTTAGTATGAATATTTTTTAAAGTTTATTCATTTGTGTATTTTTTTGTAGGAGGGCAAATTTGTTCTCTAAACAATTTGAAATAGCAAAATGGCTCTTTATTGAGTAAGTATTAATACTTGACAAGGTATGAATACTTGTATGCCGAGATATGAGTACTTGAACGGCGACGAACCCGAAAGTACTTCATCATTGATCTCATTTGAAAGAAAAAATTATGTAGAAAATATTCGTGGTTTTAGATTTCAAAAATTCCTCGCAGATTGTTAGAAATATTGATTAGATTAAACGGAGAAAAAAAAACCTACTTCTAAAAACATGAAAGGTGTGTGACTAGAGAGAAAAGAAAATTGATATACAGTTTTTTGTTTAAATACTTAATATCTTAGATATGAATACTTGATATATTATATATAAATACTTGCGCGCATAAGTGTTCATACATGTGCCACCAGTTGTAATTTTTTTTTTCAAATTTAAGTGGTCTCCTAAGTAATTAATGTTTCTCCCAGTTAGTTAGTGGTTCTTATTGCATTTTTTTATAAATAAGTTAGTTAGGGAGACAGTTAGATGATAGAAAGGAGGGAACTATTAGTGGTTCCCTAATTATAATTATACACGACTGAAGGCACAGACGGGTAAATGTAGCATTAGCAGAGATACACTTCAAATAGCTATCTTTTTCTTTTTTTTTTGATCTTTTTGATGGAGGAAATGGATGGTATTAAAAGTGGAACTGTATCAGTGGACTTCCTATTATGGAAGTGGGGTCCCATGTATTGAATGGCATCACTGGAATGACACAAGTAAATTCCTAGCAGGTGACAGGTGCATGCATAGAGAGTTGTACTTTTAATGAAAAATGATCCTCTCCATTCATTTCAAAAATAACATCCCAACTCCAAATTAATATTTTTTACACCCATTAAAGTAATATCATCCAACAGAAAATTAAGATCGTAAGATTTCTTTATATATGATAATTCCAACAACCCATGATCATTTATTAAAGAAATTAAAATTAATCAATATATCTTAATTGATTACTGACATATTGATATATTGTCCTTGATGTCAAATTATTTGGACTGAAATTTATAGTTTAATTTATGAAATTAAATATATATAAATTAGACTATATTGGGCCTCATAGATTATGGGTCAAAATTCTTGCACTCTCTATGAATAGATGCATCTCAATAAATGCATCTGAATTGTTGAGAACAAACTGATGTGTATGGTTATATGTATATGCAGTAGTAGTTCGTATTTTAATTAATCTATCTAAATACACACATAATCCATTGACATAGAGAAAGTGAGAAAGAGGGAGTTGTATGTTTGGTGCTAGCACACCAACTGACACTTGTTTGTGTAGATATTATAGTTGTGTGCATTATTGTTATTATTAGTTTATTGCATACATCCGACATGTCAGTAAAAAAAACCAAGATTAATAGTTGCAAAGAGCTTCCGTTGTGATAGCTGCTAATAGTAACTTCTATCTTGAATTTAAATTTAAATGTAAATTCTAAAACAGATAAAAATTGAATTAAATTGTAATCTTATAATCTTACTCAAATTCCCTACACATATGTCAAAAAAATTGTTCTAACTTTCACCTTTTAAAGCATTGAATCTTATCATTTTTCTACCTTAAAATTTTTTGTGACAGAATATAGATAGAAAAAAAATATTACCGCTAAAAAATAAAATTTTTGTCATCTGCTTATAATTTAAAAACATTGTTATTGTACAGCAATATGTAGAAACTTGATTAGGAAAATAACTAGCGAAGAATGTATATCTTAATTAATAACTCAGCTTGTATTCTTTTCGTTTTGCATATACAGTTTGTATTTAAGAAAGTTTTAAATTAATAACACACGCGAGTTTGATAATTTTTATTTAGAAAATATTAGAACTAATGTTGTGGTTATTTGTTTTTCATGTAACAAAACATTATATATACAGTCAATAGGACTATTATTTCTTCTCAAGAAACATATCCTTTTGTTGGGGGGTCAAGAGCGGAGACGTCCAGTTATGTGAAGTAATGGAGAAGCGTGAAAGAGTTCAAGAGAGAGGTTTAGGCGTTTAGCCGCTAGTGAGAGGAAACATCTTATCAGAAAGGATTTGTGATAGATCAGATCACATCTTTCGGCATCCAATTGATTCGTCTCTTTATCTTTCGCCTCGGGATCAGTGATTAGCGACAAAATATAAAAGATGAAGACAAAATATAAAAGCTTCATGCTGGTTTTCCGTAATATTTATAAAAAGTGAGTTATGCATATGACATGAGAAGAGTTCAAATGTATTTTTATTTTGTGCTCTAATATGTTTTATGTTTTATAATTTTATTTTTAAAGTTTGAATAGTCGATTCAAATTGATAAATATGATTTTTATAATAAAAATATATTTGAATATCAAATTTTATATTTTTTAGAATTTTTTACTTTTTTTCATAGGTACAATATCACTTTAATCTTCTTAAAACAGTGATTTTGTATCTAACTAAAATATATAAAATTTGGTCTCCAAGCATATTTTATTATGAAAATCATGTTGAGCGGTTCGGATTGATTATTCGGACTTTGAAAACAGAGATAAAAAATATCGAGCATATTAGAGCACAAAAAAATGATGCATTTGAACTCTCCTCTACATATTAATACTACACAATGACCTGTATTTTGGATCTATATCTAATTTTTCAATATTTAAACAATTAATCTTAACAGCTAAACATTCTCTTCATATGAAAATAATATAAATCAATTTATATATATACATATATATGAGTAGGGTTAAAATACTTCATTGGTTTTGTGCCCATCATGTCCCAACATCATTATTTCTATTTTTAAAGTTTATATATATACATATACATGATCTTCATACTAAAATGTGCTTGGATAACAAATTTTATAATTTTTATAATTTTTTTACTAATTGTTTAGAGAGATACAAAATCACTATTTTTGAATGGTCCATAATCTCCTAAAAGCACGGATTAGGGCATAATGGACCACAAAACTAATGAGGCATTATATATATATATATACAGAGAGAGAGAGAGAGGAGGAGGGTTCAAATGCATCATGGTTTTATGCTCTAATTATGCTCCACGTCTCTGGAACGAACATTTTGATGTTAACCAAAACTCTTGGTATTAGTGATAGTAGTGGCTAATCCAAGAATCAATAATAATTGCTAACCCAATTCTTGGTTGGGTTAGTAGATTAATGAGCTATTTTTAGTGGGTAGCACTTTATCCAATCACCAAATAACTCAAATGAATAGTGTTATTTTTAGGTTTGTGTTATAGTTCCTCTATCCAAATGCACCCTAAGTCTCTTTATAAATTCAACTCTAAAATCTATCAGATTGATTTCAAATGATGAATCTGAACCGTTGAAACTTATGTATACATGTCAAAATTTATAATTTTCAAATTAATTTTGTATAAAATTAACTAGTTAAGTAGTCAAAATTAAAAGGATACATCTACATATTTGACTGAAAAATTATATATACAATTCTAGGCATGAATACAAACAATAAAAATTCAACGAGGATGCGTTAAATCAGCCCGTATAAAACAGTAGCTGTCTGTACAAAATGCTCCTATTTATTGAGAAAAGTGGTACAAAATATCTGCTATGAAATTATGTTAACCTTTCCATGGCAACCAATGATGGGACGAAAGCTGTAAGGCAGCCATGACCCCAGCCCATGCCCCACCAAATTTTATGTATATAATTTATCTACAATTTTAAGTGTGGAATAGGAAATACCAGAATAGAGAATAGAACATTTTTCTTTTTATTATAACTCTTTTTAGTAAAGTAGAATATGTGAAATCCGAAATCTAATTGATAGAAATTAAAATTTTCAATCCTTCGTTACTATAAAATAAGATATTGATGTCTGTTGTTGCTGGTTAACTTTTTTTAATTACATTTCAAAATTTTGTCATCTTATCAACATTCTGCTCTATTTTACACAAATTTATGTTATATTCGACAACTATTTTATCTTCTTTCATCTTATTTTATTTATTTAACTCAGACCAAATATCAGTAGTTATATGAATTCATATTGACAAATATCATTGTAAATGTAAAGTAACTTTTATTTCAACATAATAAATAAATTTTATAATTCAAACTACAATTATAAATCATCAGTTTTATTTTTAAGTTCCAGGAATAAAAATTCTTATTTTACAATATTTATAGGCAAATGTAACCGTAAAAAATGTAGGTTATTGTCCAAAAATCTTATTTCACAATAAACGGTTCTTATTGGATGATTAAACTTTCTTTATAAGAATAGATACTTTTGACCCCATAATAAAATAAACTATTTTATTGTTGGCACTAATTCATTGTTAAATTCAAATAATATAATTTCCAATGTAATTGATTTCCATAAAATATTTTTTTCGGCATATAACGAAAACTATATTAGCTCTTAAAAGATGTCAAATTGAAAAAAAAAATTGTTATATATATTTTGTTATTGTGCTAATAGTACGGACCTTTCTTAGTAGTTATATGAAAAATCATTTATTTAATTCATTATTTGAGTTTATATTGACCTGGACCTCTTCTAACATCAAATTATGCTTAATTTGACTCGAATATATTATATCATCATCAAATTTAAGATGTCACGGATCATAACCCTGAATCATTAAATATATTTTTTATTGTAATTTGCCGAGAATATTTTTCTCTTTATTTCAAGACAAAAATGAATACCACACAGAGCATTGTGTCCTCAGCAATTGCAGAGCATTTGTTACCAGTAAAATGCATAAATGAACGGAAATAAATGGCGTGCCAGACCAAAATAAACACCTGACCGACCTACGCTGAATTGGAGGTGGATTGATAGAATAAATAAATAATCTTCATATACCTACACCCACTTTTTTTTATTTTTTTGGTGTTTCAACTTGCGAAGAACTGATTGCACACAGTAGTATAGTGTCTCCTTTGGACCTCTTCAAAACCTGTTTCTTTTTTGTCTTGAAACCAAATATCGAATATTTTTATCTCATGCGTGAGGTAAAAAATTAACATCATAATTATCCTTGTTGAATAATTTATTAATGGTTGGTGATATTCGTTTACAGTAAAAAAAATATTAAAAATTTGACTAAGAACTGTTCCGTTATTTTGGATGTAGTTTATGTTCTTTATATCTATCAACAATCTTTTTGTGATTTTATTTCTCTAAAATGATAGTTTGGATAGTTTTAGCAATCCAATTAATGTGTGTATTTCCTTAAAGTTTTCCTCTATATAAGAGACTTGGAAGAAAAATCGCCTTGTATTACATTTCTGATTGAATGAAGTGATAGAATTGAACTTATAATGATTTGATGTCAGGCTTAATGTATGAAAGAAGAAAAATGGAATGCCTAGCATTGTAATGTCAATATTGTCACCGTCTCTAAATAGTGAACAAATTTGAAAATATTAAAAACCTAGTTTACCCACATGCATATTCATAATTCTGATATATTTGCAAGTCCTTTACCTCAATCAAAACCGAAATTTTATCATATCCTCAATTAAAAAAAATTACAGAAATACTCTAACATTTTTTTAAAAATGCCCCCCCAATCGCTGATAAAACCAGCAGTTATCATTTTTTTTTTATTTAAGAAGATGTGAGCAGTTATCATTTTTTTTTTATTTAAGAAGATGTGACACTCATATTTTATTACGGAAACATCGATGTTTTTCATGGAAACATCAATGCACTTGTGTGGGGATTAACCAGGGTATAAAACATGGGCGACTCATCGATGTTTTTGTAAAACATCGAGACACTTGTGCGAAGATTAACTAGGGTATAAAACATCAGCATGTCATCGATATTTCTACTATAAAACATCCATGCACTTGAGTTGGGATTAATCAGGTTATAAAATATCGATGCGGTAAAGATATTTACAATAAAACATCATACATTGTTCCAAACTTTAAACTAGGGGCGGAACCAGAATTTGAGTATAGGATGGGCTAAATAAAATATCATTTGTTATAGGGGGGGCTTATACATGTAAAACAAACAAATTAGTATGATTTTTATATACTTAGTAATATAATTTTTCAAATCTTGGGGTGGCTTAGGGCCCCAGCGCTATACCTAGCTATGGTCCGCCCTTGCTTTAAATGGCCATAAATATTGGTAGAAAATTTCAATTTGAAATTCTAGACCAGCCGCTCCCCAACTCCGCCCCCCCCCCCCCCCCCCCTCCCTCGATTCTGCCTCTCTTATCCTTTCTAGGCCTCACTCCCGACACAACAATACCCTTCCTCTTGTTTCTAACGACTCAAGCGGAGAGAAGAATGTGAGCGAGGGGAGGGAGCCGAGCTGATGTGAGCATTGAGTCTTCCATCTTGATCGGAGCATGACTATGAGCAAATTCGATCGTCAGAGTGCGACAACTAGGACGAGAGCAGATTTGGTCGAAGAGAGATGAAGATTAAAATAATAGGATGATTAAGAGTTTAGATAAGAAGGATCAGAAGAATATGACAGTTTAGAGGGATTGATGAGAATAAATTACTATATCTAGGAATGAGGGGTTATTTGACTTATTGAAATACGTTTTTTTTATCAATAAAATTGTTAGTAAATATATAAAACCACTAACATTTAAAAAAAATCTAATATTTAAATAATTTGTAATGTAATTGTGAGGCAAAGATTTAAATTGGCTAGAAACGCTGTTTATATTTCAAAAAATATCTGCCATTTTTATATATTTAATTCAATTAATTTTTTGCTTATTAAAAAAATTGGTGAGCAGAAAGAACTGAGGAAGTAAACAAAATGGGAAGCATGACTTGTTCCATCAGTGGTGGATGCTCAGGAAACGCAATTAACAAATTCCCCTAAAAAAAAATCAATTAACAAATCAAATTTACCAAACCAAATCAGACAAATCCAACCATGCATTCAACGAAACAACGTGACCAAAAGTCTGCTACTCAATTAAAATCACCCCCCACCTGGTCGTTCCATGTTGCATGCGTCGATTTCGTGGGGCCCCCCAGCAGTAAATTTATTTCCTTTTCATTGTATTTTGCTATATCAGCACTGCACTTCTGGGCTTCTAATGTAGCTAAAGCGTTGCTGGGTTTTAGCTCAGCTCGATAATTTTGAATCGAGTCTGGATCGGATGAGCTGTATCTAGAACTTTCGAACTAAAATCTCAGCTCAAACTCGTAACGAGCCAGTCCGAGCTAGCTCGAGAGCTGACGAGTTTGTCACTGGATTTGATTGGACCTTGTTTTAATAAGAAAATAAATTTTACAAATTTTTTTGGACCGAGTTGGACCAAACTGGAACGAGCTGGACCAAGTTTGATAGTATAAAATACACACAAATTCATATAAATTCACAAACTGATGCCTAGCCGAGCTAGTTCGCGAGCTGGCGAGCAAGCTAGGCTCCAGCTCAAACTCGTTAATTCTGGACCAAGCTAGTAGCGAGCTGGCTCGTTAACAGCTCGGTCCAGTAACGAGCGAGCCAGATGCGAGCCACGAGCTACGAGTTTTTTGGCCACCCCTAATTGGAGGTGTTAGTATTTCAAATTTTAATGTTTGTAAAATAAAAATTATTTAGATTTTGAATTTGTGATCTTTTTTGAAAAGTGATTAGGATAATTTTGTTTCCAGCTCATCTAAATAATTCAGAAAATTTGTTGGATCACTTAGAATAATTGTCACTCAACGATTGGAGAGTCGAATCTGTGTACTATCCTATTATCTCAAAGTTTGTCCGATTTGAATATATTGAAGTAATTAATATATTTGTATTCAATATATTAATATTTTTTCTGATAAAATGATGTGACATCCACCGAGTTCATATTGAAATTAAAATGTTAGATCGGTACCAAACAGCTGGTACTTGACAGATGAACAGAAAAGTAATTAATTTATTAATTTATTAATTAGAGAGTTTGAACTTTTGAATTAGGCCTTTATTAGAAGCGTGCAGCCCCAACTCTTTTAAGTTGGTCAAATCACCTCCAAACTGTCAATGAAATTTCAATCCCTGTGAAAATTTTCTCAGTTTGTTGATTGGATAAGTTTGTGGCATATTTGACTTCAAACAAAACACGTATCTTAGAATTACCAATTTCACCACGAGTGAATTGGACTATGGGAGGAAACTTTCAAGTCGTCGACCCTCAAAGTAACTTTTTATTTTTAGAAATATAATAAATATTTTGTAGGAAAAGAAATAGATGATATTTTTTCTATGCCATAGAAGAAATCACATCATTGATTTGGTTTGTCTAGCCATTAATATAGGTCTCCATATTTGATCATAAAAAAATTGAAATTTAAAGAAACTGAATATTTTGCACCGGTTCCTTTATGTATAGATGATTGTCACCTTTATGCATCCATACTAAAGGAACTGAAGTAATGATTCAGTTCTTTTAATTTCAGATTTTTTTTGTGATCAAAATTAGTGACATGCAATCCTTTAAAAATGTCTATGAAAACCAAACGAATGACTTTATTTCCTTCCATGAGATCGTAAAAGAATTTCAATCTATCTCCTTACTGACAAATATTAAATATATTTCTACAAATAAAACATTTTTCCCATCTTTCTCTTTCATCTTCTTTTTCTTTTCTTTTTCTTTTCCAATTCAATCAAGTGGAGAGTTAGCTTCTTTCCTTTGTAGGGGTCCACATCTCTTGTGGAAGACGTGTACTTGCGTCACCAACAAGTCAAATAAATGGCGATGGAAAGAAAGTCTTTCTGAAATGACCATACATTTGGCTAGATGGCCTAGATAGCCTGACTTGATTAGTTTTTACTATTTGGGGGAATAATGTTCTATACATGAGCGATGAATGATGAAAAATGTAGTGTTCTGCTGAAATGACCGTTATGACTTGCCGATTTGTCTGTAATCCCATGGGCCCACCTCACAATTTACGATGTCATGATGAGTTGTGTAGCATATCTTCAAACAAAACATTTGGGCCATCAAACGGAAAACAGATATTTCGGCTTTCAAATAAAATTGGGCTCCAAGCCCATGTAAAATTATTTACATACAAATACCTAATTTGAACATCAGCAACTTGATATATTTTTTGTGCTTTGTAAAAAAAATAGGTACACTGCCTCCTTACTTTACACTAGGCTTTCACAAACATATAAAGAAATTTTTTATTAATTTTATGAAGTTTAGACCAACTAGAACACGACGCAAACATATAAAGAAAAATTGATAGCTTGTTTTCTTTTATGAGATAGTGAAAATTTTATACCATCCGTAATTATGTTCCAAGTAATCCGGCTTTCAGTTTGCTATTAATTTGTGTGGAAAGTGAGAAGAACAATAACTAGCATGAACAGATGAATTGAAACATTTTTTTTTTTGCCAAAACATTGCGTGCCTAATTATTAGGCAACAACAATGATTATTACATATCACCTATAACCTATCTTTAAAAATAAAACAATAAAAGTCTCCCATCAGGCTTACATTTTCCAGAAATAAAAGAATAAATACAGCTACAGAAAAAGAAAAAAGCTTGCTCACTTTTGCAATGTTATTATTTTATATTATTACACTATATACACACCAGAACAAATAAAAAGTGAGAGCCAATGTGTAGATTCGATTTTATTTCATTATCTATTTTCTTCTTCAAACTAATCAAAGAATCTCTGGTTAACACCGGCCCGAAACAACACTAATGGTGCATCAGCAGCATTTGTCATATTAGCCTCAGTATTTGCACTTACAAAGAACACATTACCTTCAGAGAATGTTTCCAAGTCATTTAAAGACTCCATTCCGACGTTGGCTGTACCGCTCAGTACCAGAAAAATAGAGGGGCCCGGCACTGGTGGAAAAGTCACTGTCTCATCAGGTAAAAGTGAACACCGGTCGACTTCAAATTCATCGAATGGAGGGGTGTAGCGGTAGACATTTTTGTTTAGAGGGACCCCGCGTAAAATTTCAGGAAAACCCTGCAAAAATAAATACAATAGGCTTTTTTTTATTGTAACTTTTAGTTCATGCTAGCAATTTCTATTTATATAATTTTGTACCCAGAGTTTTTTACTATGTTGGTCTAAGTTGACCAACTGGCAGCAGTATACCATTCCCATTTTGGTAACAACTAAGGTAGGATCATATCAGCAGCTTGTACCAAAGGGCACAAAAAAAGAAAACTGACGTCCATTGGTCACAATTAGGATTTAGGGGTGTTCATTGGATCTAGTTTATTTGGTTTTCAAATGTTTCGGTTTTTTGGTTTAAATGGTTCAGTTTGGTTCAACCAAACATACTGAAATTGAGTCGATATGCACTTGAATTACTTTGTTTTTTTTAATTTGGTTCAGTTAAATTTCTCCTATTGCGATGCGACAAATATAAATCTAAATATTTTTTTATATGATTATTAAATGTATTTGTGTATGTACTGAGTTTTGACCTTTTGAAATTTAATCTCTCTTATTTTGGTTCTTAACCAAACAAACTGAGATTTACTTTCAGTATTTTAGGTTCGTTTGTTATTTGGTTGGTTCGGTTAGATTGAAAACTGAATAAAATTTTGGTTTAGACTATTTTAGTTTGGTATTGTACCTGCTTGTAGGTAAGCATAGAACAGAGAGCTTGCACATCACGAAACTTGGGTGTCAGACCGGCTCTGACAACATTGTCAGAGGTGGCCATACACTCAATACATTCACCATATAAATATGCATGTGGCTCATTTGCACCTATGTAAAGCGCCTCCCCAGGACAAAGTGTAACATAGTTGAAGAAAAATGCTGATATCACACCGACATCACCAGGGTATTGTTGTTCCAGCATGAGTATGAGTTGCTCCTTATCTGTCAAACTTCTTGTCTGACCAAAATTTATAACATGTTAATATGTAATCAAACGATTTTAGATTTTATATATAGAGTGAGGGTATGGTACTATGCATAGCGTAGATCGGTCCGTATTATGGATCAATATCTCTGTTTTCAAAGTCCGAACATTCAATCAGAACCGTTCAACATGATCTCCATATAAAAATGTACTTGGAGATCAAATTTTACATTTTTTAGAAACTTTTTACTATTTTTTTAGACAGGTAGAATATTACTTGAAATAAATATTCAAGACCATTCAAAAGTAGTGATTTTTTACCTATCTAAAAAATAGTAAAATATTCCAAAAAATGTAAAATTTAGTATGTGAGTATATTTTCAAATGAAGATCATGTTGAATGGTTCAGACAGATTGTTTGTACTTTGAAAACGAAAAATAATGATCTGTAGTACGGACCAATCCGCGCTATGCATAGTACCATAGCCTCACTCTTTAGACTTTCTGTATTTTGAAGTAAATTTCTTTTACCTTATTTTCAGCAACCAGACGGATCTTAATCTTCTGAATTGCATTGGAAACAGCAACTTGACTTGCTGACATAAGCGTAGTGAAGATTAATTTGAGATATATTTTTGATTCATAAAGATACTCTTCCTCAACAACAGCTTCATTACAGTTTTTTCCTGGAGCAAACCCGTTACCATTTTCTTCATTGACACACCCATTACCATTTATACTAGGATTACATCCATTACCTTGAGACTCTGTGCAACCAATAAACCCGTTACCATTTTTCACTGTACCAATTAACTCTCTTACTTCAGGTACTGTTGCTAGTACATCTTGGACCTCCTACAAGAAGACATCAATAACAAACGTTCAAATTTCGAGCAATATCAAAAACTGCATATAACTGAGCTTGTTAGCATAGTGACCTACCAGAATAGAGAACTGGTAGTTTTGGTTATTAAAAGTAACTTCACATAGTAATGTACCAATAAAAAAATAAAGAGAAAGCAAGAAAACTTTTCTTAGGATGGCAAATGAAACAGTAGAGAAGATCAACAAATGATTCTTCACCTATAGCTTCACATATTATCATACATGGTCTGTTCAAAAAATTAAATTTCAGATTGGTCCATAACTGTTGATGGCAGTACCGGTCATCCAATATTGTTAAGAAACCTCGATTAAGTGCAATTAAGCAAGGAAACACCCGACTATGCAATTAATCACCAATTCAAAAAACTAATGCCACTGGCTTTAAAAACTAATGCAAAAATCTTACAAAAAATATACCTCAGCTGTTACAAAACCGCAAAGTGCTTTAAACTCAGTGATAGCAACTGCCATCTCAGGCTTATGATTTGCATCCTTGTATATATCTGGTCTTGATTTGTGAAGTAACTCAGCTAGTTTTTTATCTGGATGCGCTTGAATTGATAAAGCCTTCGCCACTGACAGTACCTATCAAAATTAAAGATTCAAACTTCAATTTTAATAATTTCCATACAAGTGTTTGAATGAAACAGGGATATGGACCAGAAAAATAGAGATGTTACACAATTACCAATAGAAATATTGGGTTTTACAGTCAATTTTTTGTACAAACTGTTAGAACAAACTGAAGAAGGAATGTAATTTTCATATTCACCGGTGGTGGTTTCTGTCGCAGAGATCTGATGAATAACTAATTCCAATCTAATTTTGGGTAAAAAAATTCCAAGCGCGATGAATGGGTAAAATTAAAACTTTTCCATAACAAAAAATGAAAGATGCATTTCAGTTTTGAGATCCAGTTGTATTTGCGTTATCCAGTTAGTTTAATTTTAACGAAGCCCAAACACAACAAAAGAGTAACCCCATTGCTGGCCCAAATTTGATTTATTGAGCATATCTATTCTTGCACTTCTCAGCCCATACATCTTCAAGTCAGGTCGCGTCTCTTGAATTCCTGAATCATGTGCGGGTCCCACTGTAAGCTTCATCTTTCTCTTCTCAATTTCAATCCCGATCTCCTCCACTCCATCATACCCAATTCTCCTAAATCTTGACATTCGCCTCTCCCCTCAATACAACCCTTGACCTCAAGTCCCAAATTAGATACGAAATCAGGAAATTTATCCCAATTCATCCAAATCTACCCAACTATTTTCGAATTTAGGCAAATTTAACCATCGTACCTTGACCAACACAGTGCGGTAACTATAATTCCTACTTAAAGGCCGACACAGACTGGTATTAGAAAAAACCAAACTTCGAAGGGCAAGACAAAAAATATCAATACAGTTAGAGACGAAGCGCTACCTTAAACAGGAACGGGAGATCTGGGCCCCACGTGTCGACAATCTTCTCTCCAAGAACGGCGGGATTCTCTCCAATCCAGTCGGTCAGTGACACTGCATCCTCCTCCGCGCCGGACGCCACGTAGGACGGGCCTGACGGGTGGGTCCCCATCCAGAACTCGGCATATGGACGTGCCTGATCGATCTCCTCGCCTGAGTTCCTCTCGGCGAGTCTAGCCACGTGGGAACTCTCACCAATTTGGCCCCACTCGTACTGCTTCACTGCACATCGAAGCCTCACAATTGACCTTAGTTTACTCATTTGTCGAGGTTAGATTGAGAAATGTTAGTTTGGAGGGATTCAAGAAAGATTTGAATATATATATAGTGGGTTTGGTTTTGGAGCAGTGGGAACTGGAGTTTTTTTAATGGGTTTGTTTTAATTTGAAAATGGAGGTTGAGAGAGAGAGAAGTATTTAAAGAGAGTAGAATAGAGAGGGAAATTTTACGCGGTGAGAAAAACTGAATTGTGTCTTTGAAGGTGCCAACGAAAATGACTAGACGATAAAGATTTAGGGGTGTTGCTATATCTCAGTTCGTTTATGGAGAGCTGAGAAATATTTCTGTCTTTTTAGTCCTCACTGAAAGCCTTAAAATAGCACTCTTCTAAGATTTTAGTTTCTGGAAATAAAAATATTAAAAAAGATTTGAGTGAACCTGGTTTGGTACACCGATGTAGCAGGCACCTATTTGGTTCAGAAAGATGCGGTCTATGGAAATAATGTATTATGTTTGAAATATTTGATAAATAGTTTGTTGCGATGGAAACTGTTGGAAATACCTAAGACCACTTAACAGCGTTTACCGTTAAACGGCTTGATCGGAGTTTCTACCGTTATACAAGGAATGAAACGAAGTGGGTGGGTCCACATATCAGCGACAATGATTGTTGTATCTGGATAAGACCAGGTCCAAACAATTAAAACATCTGTCCTTTGACTCGCAGGTGGAGTTTACAGGGCCATAAACTAACTAACTAACTAACGGCGCACGCGGTAATATGAATAGGTCTCTGAATTTTTACCAATGATCAGATGTGACCTATTTCTTACTTGCGCATCCTTTACAAAATATTATTTCTGCTCAGATGTGACATATTTCTTACTTGCTATCAACAATCAACATTTCTCATTTTCTTTTTCTAAAAATGCGATTAGATTTGTCAAGCTTTCTTTTAATTCATCTACAACTAAATAGAAGGTTCACACCACAAAAGTGGAATAATAAAAGAGGACAGATTGTTTCTCTAAATATACAACAATTCAATATTTCTATTTTTTACTTGAGAACATTCATTGCAATATTATATTTTTCATTCATACTTACGTAACTACTTCGAATATTTCTTCTTTCTTATTTTAACAAATTTATTAGGTTTTTTTCATGTACTAATTTGTTTTATCTTCACTATCCACTAAATGAAAGGTTCACACCACACAAAAAAAAATATTAACAGAAGAGGATCAGTTACTTCCTTTTTTTGTTTAGGATACTGGAATTGTTTAATTATCACGCTACAAATAATATTTAAAAAATTTAAAATGTCCTCTGTGCACTCTAAATGAAATGCATGGCAACTCGCCAATACAATACAACAACTAAATATTTTCTAGTTCTTACTTATCCATCTAATAAAAACTATTTTTTACTCATCTTGACATCTATTTTTTTATTTAAACAAATTTATTAGATTTTTTTTCATACACTAATTTATTTTATTTCTACTATCTAGTAAAAATAAAGGTTCCATTGAAAGAAAGGAATAATGAAAAATAAAATTCTGGATGTCTACATAATTGTTTTTAATGCAAGAAGTCACATTTAAAAAATTAAAAATGCATCACTACGCAATCTACGTCTAAAAATATGTCACCGCTGTTTTTAGAAAAACCACATACAATAAAATAATATCAAAAGAAATCTAAACCCCATTTGAAGAAGCATGAAATCGCACTACATGGTTGAAAAAAAAAATTGGGTGAATCTGAAAATATGACCAAGAAGGCAAGGAGCCAGAGAAATCCTGTGGGCCTGTTCGGCTGTAGCCCGGAAACGGAAATGGGCACAGAAACGGATAAATAGTAAACAGTGGGTTACTGTTCACGTGGGAAAAAAAAATTCAGTTGAACTAAATTTTTTTTCTCCGTGTAAACAGTAACACGCAGAATGACAGCCGAATAGGCCCAAATTTTGTCACGGTGGGATTGTTCGAAATTACGCAAAACCCAGGGGTTTGGGTCAAATTCCACGCGTCGCTAGTCCCTACTCCCTACATCTCATTTTAACGGTTGGCTAAGCAACCAACGGCTGTCGTCAAAGTTGACGGTATGAGATGAACGGCTCAGATTTAGCGGCGACTAGTAGGATTCACGCTTGCCTCACGTGATTAACGAGACGAGGCGCACTCTTTTTTCTGTTGAAAAAGATGAGGGACGTCTCGAAAAGAGTAGACAGACTGACAGAGTGGGGACGACGTGATCCCCTAAAGTAACTTAATTATTATTATTTTTGGTATCAAGACCGTCTGATATGAATTCGAGCAAATCCGACACGAGGTAGAATATATGGCGTCCCTTAAAATTTGTGCCAGGGCAGATTGAACGGTCCAGATCCAAACACAAATTATGAGCCACTTTGGGGGGATATGAAATTGTGGGGGCGGCAGAGTAGATCATGCCGCACAGCCGCTTTGAAGAGAGTACGATAAGTACTGGCTGTTTGCTTAGATACCCCTGGAATTTACTTTATTTGTTATAATCTGCTTTGCGCATAAATGGTGCTTTGGTCAGGTTCAATTTTTTTTTTGTCAAGTTCAAATTGTTATCAGAGTATATTCTTTACACAAATAATATCTCTGTTGGGAAGTCGGTTATGGTGCATAGAAATTTTAATTTTGAAAATAATATTTTGTAAATTTTGAATAAAAATTCCTCCTATTTGAATTCAAATAAAAGTCTGGATTAAAGAAGAAAAAAAGTGTGCCACCCCGTATCACTTTCGAATTTGCATATGTGATCTATGGGATATCTCAAACCTCGAGTTGATATATGAAAAAATCGGACCATTCAAAACGTAATAATACTGATTCATGTATTTTAAATAGACACCGAACAAAATTTGGTTCGGCATTAGATAAACTAAAAATTTGAGATATCAAATAATACAAACTTGTCACTTCCACATGTTTGCTCTTTTTTATGTTATGTACCATCAGATTATAGCAGAAAAAAATCTGCTGTGATTCTCAGGAATCGCTGGACACTGTTCTTCCATATACAATCTTTATTGTTTTGTAATGCACAAATTTATAAGAAAATTGTTTTTCATGCACGAATTAAAAAAAAAATTACAGGTTAATATGGAAAAGCAGGATCTTGTGATCTCTTCAAGAATCACAAAAGATTTAATTTCGATTAAGGAGACACATTAATATGGTACGTGATGTATATATTGTGATCGAATATGTACAACATACTGGGGGCAGAAATAACCTATCAATCAGGGGTGAGCAAACATTTCCTTTTAAAAATTATTCTAATTTTAATAAAATTCACCACTTGTCATTCGTTACCTTATTTTCTACTCACCGCTCGGCACTCACTAGGCTCGACCGTCACTTTCCACTTGCTAGTCGTTTTTCTAATCTTTCTTGTTTTTTATGCGATTTCTGAGCAATTTCTGAATAGCGGTTTTTTTAACCTACTAAATCTCAATTTGCAAACTCATCGATACATAAAGAATTGATTTTCTTTTTTATTAACGATTTCAATAACTAGATTTCAACACAAACAAATTACTAATCATGCACGAGGCCTAGTTCAAACATAGATAATTTACATATTTAAAGATAAATAACAGTCCAGATCACAACTAACATTCAAGGAAATTTCATGTATATTCCTTACAAACTTCAAGATTATGTATTTTTCTCTCTAAACTTTCAAAATTCACAAATTTACTCATTTTTTTCTTTTATATTAAAACTCATTTTAAATTTATAAAATAACTATTTTAGTCTTTATGAAAAGTATAATAAAATTTATAGCTAGTTTAGAAAAAATACAGTTCTAATATTTGATCGGTTTTTTAGGGCAAAATGCATGTTCATAAAGGATATAATGAGTATCCGGTTTTCGAAGAAAAAATCAATATTTTATAAACTACAATTTTTTTTATTTATTTAATAAAGGACAAAATGGATAATTTATAATTTTAAAATGACTTTTAATATTGAAGACAATAAAATAGGCAAATTCGTGAGTTTTGGAAATTTAAAGGAGTGAATATGTATTTTTTAAATTTAGAGAAGGAAATATATAATTTAGAAATTTAGAAGAAAAAATAAAAGTATTTTCATTAAAATACTGCCCACAACTTTGGGAATTTTTTTATAAACCATAAATAGAAAAATCGATTTGAAACCAATATGATTGCTTCTGAATTAAAAAAAACTATAAAAATCGAGATTCCATCTCGGTCTGGAAAAAAAAATTTCCCAGATCCAAAATGCATCTCGGTCTCTATTTGTTTTCAATTTTTTTCCATTCTAAGCCACATCTAACCCTACCTGCATATTGTAAAGAAACTTCGAGACCAAAATTCATATTGGGTCTTGCATTTTCAATAATTCTTGATTCATTTTAACTAAATTCCAAATATATATTGTAAAGAAACTTTCATGGTTTAAAATTGCCAAGATACTCTATTAATATTAGAAAGGGCAAAAATAATAATAAAATAAATCAGCAGGTACATCTGAGTATATTTTTTGTTATTGTTTGCTCTGAAGTCTCTGTAGTTCTCATAATATATGTTACAAATATATATCCTTTGCCTATATATAGTCCAGGAATTAACAATTTATTTTTTAGCTCTACATATATATATATATATATTATTATTTTTATTTTATTTTTTTTAATTTTGAACCCATCAACACTAAAATTAAGAGATCTATCATCTGTATATTTTTTTGTTATTGTTTGCTCTCAAGTCCCTGCAGTTCTCATAATATATGTCAGGCAAATTAATTTCTCTCAAATCATAACCGTTCATCTAACTTGCCAATAATATCCCACCTCAAAATTTTCCATTCCATTCAAGACCCAATATGAATTTCGGTCTCACCCCAAATTTTCCCATTCCATTCAAGACCCAATATGAATTTCGGTCTCCAGCAATAGATTGGATTCTCTGTGGCGAGGTGAAAAAATTGGCTGGAGACCGAAATGCAGTTTGGGTCTATGGAGAAAAAATTTTCCAGAGACCGAGATTCTTTCTCAGTTTTTATAGTTTTTTTAAATTCAGAAGTAATCATATTGGTTTTCTAAAATTAATTTTTCTATTTATGGTTTATAAAAAAAAATTCACAACTTTGTTAGTATATAAAAAATTCTCGTCATACCTTGGCTTCTATTGGTTTCTACTTTCAAACGTTGACCATTCTAGATGAAACTTAAATATGTATTAAAGAGCTCAATGTCAAGTTTTTTTAATCAAAACAGGACCCACAAGATTTTATTATATAAAAAAGTTCACGTCATACGCTAGCTCCTATTGGTTCGAAATCAAACTTAAATATGCATTAAAGAGACCCCTATCATTTAGGCTTTACATATCATTTTCAGAGTATGTAAGCTACTATTAATTAATTAATTATTCATTTTTTTTTCAACAAGCGTTACTATTTTAGTGATTAATTTACGTCATCTTCAAACCTAATCTCATTGAAGTGATAATTTAAAACAGTTAAGAAAATATCATGAAAAATATTACTTGGAAAAAAAAAGTTCCATCATTCCTATAATAAGTTCGTCAGTAAAGAGTTCCAAAATTCCAGTGATGAACACTTTATGAATTAATTAACTTTGTAAATTAATTTTTTATTTGATCTCTTTGATGGTGATATTATATGATAATCTCGATAGTAATTTAAATTTCTATAATTAAGAATAAAAAAGAAGTTTATAAGTATGTCGTTAGTTATATCAATAACCTACCTATCAAATGTCTTGCAAGTAGAAATTGTTTACGTCAATTCACTAAACATCTAAGTTCTTTGATAAACGACAAATATGCATAAAATCTCATCGTTTTATATAGATGTGTCCTAAATTTTTAGTTAAGACGAGTATAAAATTTGAGTCAATTTAAAATTTAATTGATCATTCATCATAAAATAGTAAAAAAAATAATCCATTAAAAAATTAAGTTAGTTGATGTAGGCCTAAATGACTTTCCAATTAGTTTAAATGTATTACACATACAATTTAAGAAATTAAGATCGTATATCTATAATTTTAACTTTCTAAACAATATTTCTCAATATATTAAATGAATGTACATAATATAGCTGAATGTATGCTAAAACTATCCTAAAAACAATGCTGAATTTAAAACATAAATACCAGCATATACAAGACCCTAACTTACAACTTGTTATACGAATTACGGATTGTATGATATGTTTTTTTAATATTAGTCTATTAGAGGTTATTTTAGAATGACAATTTTTGGTATTTTATTATTTTTTTTCAAGATAAAAATAGAAAGCAAACCTTTCAACTTTGAAAATCAAGTTATTGTGTTTTATGTAGTTAGACATATTCCATTAATAATATGGATGTTCTAAATATTACACATAGTTCTAGATAATATATCTGTCAATAACTATGTCTTTATTTATCATGGTAAGGACACTTTTTATTTTAAACTAATATGCTAAGGACATTTGAAAGTTAAATTACAGTCTGATTGTTAAAAATCACGAAATATTATTTAAAACCTTGTTGATCGCGAGTTCATCTCAGGTATCTGACCCCGTCGTATTAGACCTGAACCGTTTAGTTTAAATTGGTACAAAATTTAAAATGAATATAACTAGACTAAAAAAAATTAACATTTTTTTTTGGTTTAACAATTCCATTTATTTAAAGCATTACAAAATAGTTGTTACATAAGATAAAGCAACAAGTGTCTTAAAAAGCATAAAGTTGTAAACAAATTAAAAAATCGTACAAAGATATGCGCATCATGTGGACACAAATTTGATCATCATTGCTTGATGAAAATGATAGGAGTCTACTGATTATTTTTTCTGTGCGTAAAGTTTGTCCTGCTGACAAACTTCATTGTAAAAGACACTCAATCAAACCGGACTGAGAACTGAATCAAATTTGACCCGGAACTGAATCAATCGGACAGGGACAATTACCACTCAAAGGTCATAATGGAAAGCCACCGGTGTGAGAGCTAGAAAGAAGGGAGGGAGGAGAGGTGGAGGAAAAAGAGATCACACAACAAACACCAATACAAACTGAAACATACAACAACATATAAAGTAAATGTATGTACAGCTTGTCTCACCTACTCTTTCATTTCCAAAGAAGGGAAGAAGAGTTTGTGAGAAGGGAAGAAAAAACAAACTGCTTATTGAATAAAAACCTAGAAGGTCGAAGAAAAGCGCGATGACTAGATCCACTAGGTGGAAGTACCGAGAAACGGTGGCAAGATCCGCTAGACGGAAGCGCTTGTTCGAACAAGACAGAGCAATGAGTAGTGGTCAAATTTATTAGACATAAGCACCAACAGCGGTAGTCAGATCCATGAGGCAGAAGTACCTCTTGCTACTATCAGGGGCGGAACTAGAAAATTTTGATAGAAGTGGCTGAAAATTAAAATGCAAAAATGGAATGGATAGAATTTGAACCAAAGACCTCTTAATTACAAAATAGGACTTTAACCACTAGACTATAACTAAATATTTATTATTTATTGAGAGTGGTTAGACTATATAAAAAGTTTAAAAAAAAAAATTAATTAAAATTTTAAAATTATAGAAATAATTTAGTTACCTTTAATTAAATCTTAGATTTATTCTTGACTGTCTTTATTAGTCGACGAAGAGAAGAGAGCTGATGGTTTAAAACGATCTGCAAAATCCTTGATTTTTTTTTTCTTTTTTTTTTTCACCTGGAGTTTTGTTGTGATTTTCGCCGCTTAGAAAAAGCGGTGAGCGGTGGCTTCTCACATGAAAATAAAAATTAACATGCGATTGGATACGCAAAGAATTTATTCTTTTAGGGTACGTTTGGATGCACTCAAGAATAGCTAGAATAGCTACTGTTTAGAATAGTAAATAAGAATAGCTACTGTTTAAGAACAGTGCTATTCAGAACAGTGAAAAAGTTGTTTGGATTGCATATTTGGAATAGAGTTTGGAGGGAATAGCTACTGTTTAATAATTTATATGTAAGATTAAATATAATACAATATAATATTAATTCAAATATTAAATGTAATATAATATTATTTTAAATATTAGATTAGTATTAAATAAAATATTATAATATTAGTTTAAATATTAAATATAATATAATATTAGTTTAAATATTAAATATAATATAATATTATTTTAAATATTAGAGTAGTATTAATAAAATATTAGATTAAATATAATATAATTTTAGATTAAATATAATATAATATTAGTTTAAATATTAAATGTAATATAATATTATTTTAAATATTAAATGTAATATAATATTAGTTTAAATATTAATGTAATATAATATTAATTTAAAAATTAGATTAGTATTAAATAAAATATTAGATTAAATGTAATATAATATTATTTTAAATATTAGATTACTATTAAATAAAATATTAGTTTAAATATAATACAATGTAATATTAATTTAATTATTAAATGGAATATAATATTATTTTAAATATTAGATTAGTATTAAATAAAATATTAGATTAATGTAATATAATATTCGTTTAAATACTGAATGTAATATAATATTATTTTAAATATTAGATTAGTATTAATAAAATATTAGATTAAATATAATATAATATTAGCTTAAATATAATATAATATTAGTTTAAATATTAATGTAATATAATATTAATTTAAAAATTAGATTAGTATTAAATAAAATATTAGATTAAATGTAATATAATATTATTTTAAATATTAGATTAGTATTGAATAAAATATTAGTTTAAATATAATACAATATAATATTAATTTAATTATTAAATGTAATATAATATTATTTTAAATATTAGATTAGTATTAAATAAAATATTAGATTAAATATAATATAATATAATATTAATTTAAATATTAAAATGTAACATAATATTATTTTAAATATTATATTAGTATTAAATAAAATATTAGATTAAATATAATACAATATAATATTAATTTAAATATTAAATGTAATATAATATTAGTTTAAATATTAGATTAGTATTAATATTGAAATGAACAAATGCTATTCCATGTTTTTGTAAGAATAGCGAATAGCAACGCTATTCTAAAAACAGTAGCTATTCCGAATAGCTCTAAAGTCGTTTGGATGCACCCTGTTCCGAATAGCAATGCTATTCCGGAAACAGTGGCTATTCTTGTGCATCCAAACATACCCTTAGTAACTGTGAATAGTACCTTCAAAAGCATTTCAATAGATAGAAGTTATTAAATTACATACGCCATGATGGCATGATCCATGAATGCATCAAAAAATTTGATATCATTCACTTGCACGCTATTGACTTGGACATTTCTTTTGAAACATGACTTGGAACTTTCATTTTCTTTCATCTATTTTTTAAACACAAATACAGCTAGTTAGTTCAATTTGGTCCCCCTTGCTATTAATTATTTGTGAAAGGAACTCTGTTAAGAGGATGTTAGTTGGGATCTACTCCCTAGAAGGTGACACGTGCTAATTAATACAAAAATTACGCCATTCAAAACTATTTTATTGCTAATTTATTCATCAACTTACGAGAATATGGATCTAGAATACGGATCATTTTTTTTTTCTGGAATAAGAATATAGATGTATATGATTTGGAAATTGGAATTCAGATGATCAGATCCCTAGCTACATGTACCTAATCATGTATTACAAATTGACACGAATCTTTGTTTTATACTCATGTTCCGTGAAGTTCGATTTTTTTTAACTGATCCAAATTTTGAATTTTTACTTGTAGATATAAAAGGTCTATTTTAATATTGTGTCAAAATTAAAGAACAATTCAGATTTCTCTATGGTACGGGTAACCTGAGAGGATACGAACTTCCTGATTTGTATTGTACAATTTACTTTAAGATCCGTGCAGACTAAATCCACATTAATATTAAAAAGTCTAGTGTTACATGCTAGAGCTAGATTGGTTTCGTTTAAAATCAGACAATCAAACAAATTGATTGGCATCATCTTTATCTCTTGGTAACCTTTCAGTACTAATGTTTTCTCTTCCATTTTGTAGGATCATATTCCTCTCCAATCATTCATGCATAATTGAAGAATATTATGCACATTTAAATTCTCTTGTAAAAACTAAATTGTATTAATTAGTTGGGAGTAGATCTGGCAAATTTGTCAGATTAGGTTGTCCGGCAAATCAAGTGGATCAGATTGTTACTGTTCCAAATGGTTTCAAATCAATTTAACTGACCAAGTAACATGGAATGATCCCTATTTCAATAAAATAAAAATGACATCAAGTCAAATATAAATGATCCCAATTAATAATTAATATAGACTGCTGTCACGTTTATTTCGTTCTGATGAAATTATTGGCCCACTACAAAATGAGATCTGGAATAAAATAAATGCTCGAATGTTCCTTTTGCTATTAAGAAAGTATAGTATATTTGCATTTTATTTATTTCAATTATGAAATGCAAGTAGTTTATTTTTATGCTTGTTTTTAACGCTGGCCGTTTCATAGCAGATTTTTATTTATAAACAAATATTTAAAAATAATATAGGGTAATAGATGGATAGTCTTAAGATTTTTGTTAGACAATTTTAAAGGAATCGAAATTTATTTTGAAAATAGAATTTTCTGTGACATATTTTTATATTATTTCTATA